>CM042138.1:45823754-45888754 GCA_023376005.1 Doryteuthis pealeii
AGGGAGGGAAGGGTATGATTTTGAGTCATCACAGTAACTGCAGCTTCAGTATACAAAAAAAAAAAAAAAAAAAAAAAAAAAAAAAAAAAAAAAAAAAGAGAGAGAGAAAGAAAAAAAATTCCTGACCTCTCAACCAGGCCGGATTAACAAAAGGAATTTTTTAAGTCGAGATTTAGAAAAAAAAAAAGAAAGAAATTTTAACACTTATCATATACTACCCAAATGATCTTTATTTTTAAGGATTTTAAAACAGGAAGAAAAAGAAGATTTAAGTTCAACAACCCAAGAGGAAACATAATCCCATTTTTAGGATGCTTAATAAAATTGGAATATTCATATCTTAGATTTCAACAATGTTCTATAAATAGGACAGAACTTTTTACATTAAAAGAAAATAATAATAATACCAATCTTAAATTGTATATACATTATTTTTGGAATGTAATTATTAAAAAGTTTTAAAAAATGTCCCTTCAAATAATTTAAGCAGGTGTTAGGGTTAAAGTAATAGAAACATTTTTTTAAAGTAATGACTAAAACACTATCAATAATTGGGGAAAATTTTTAAAATATTTACTTCTAACCAATAAATCAATTTTTTTGTTTGTTTTTATCATAATTATAACTATTAATATTATTGTTTGGTATTTAGTTTTCAGCTTTATTTTCACGTTCTTACAATCTCTTACCAAGCCTTAACTAGAGATCTGGGGGTGAGGGAAGATAGTTATATGCATTTTGTGTAGGTGTGGTGTAATGGATATTGTCAGAAGAAATGGACTTGGCAAGACAAGTTCAAATCCTGCATGAGACTATTTTCATTTCATATAGTGCTAATACTATTGGGAAAGGTATGCATCCAACTATTCTCTCTAGCTATGGGTAAATACTAGGTCAGACCAGGCTCTTTAAACTTGGTTAGACAACCAGTCTAGGAGAAAGGCAATTTTGAATTCAAACTTGTTAAACTGCTTAAAACATTGACCATATGTCACATCCTACTCATGTGGAGGTGTTGTGTGTGTATATATATATATATATATATATATATATATATATATACACACACATACATATACATATACACACACTATGTATTTATGGGTTGTTTTTTTTTTCAATCACATTGATAGTACTCTCTTAAGTAGATGAGCAGTTCTGCAAAGTGTGATTATCAATATATAATATATCATTATTATTACTAATATATATTAATACTGCAGAAAATATAATGGCCTAAACAGTGAGACTACATATGCAACTAAGATGAGGGCATGAGTGAATACATTAGTGTAATAATAATTACTCATCACGGAAAATTAAATCCAAATTTAAAAAAAATCTAAAATCCAAAATTTGTTGATCATAAAAGTCCACTTAATAAAAACAACTTATTTCCATCAACAAGAGAAAATAATATTAAGAAAAAATATAACGAGCAGTTAACTCTAAGTGAATTGGTGAACAAATGAAATTTCCTGAAACAGCTCTTTGTTCATTAAGAGCCAAACAAGAGAACTTTTTTGTATATACAGTATCATTTACATCAAAAGTACTTAAATGTCTACTTCCTTTTAGATCTTACTTGAGCCATCAACACTTAAAACAAAACACTTCTTTCAAGGGTTGCTTGTCTATACTTATGTCAAATTTATATATATATATAAAAACGAAATAAAAAATAACCAACTGCTCCAACAATAATGCAGCCCAACCATTCTCATACTGAAAGCAACCTAATGATTCTTTTTGATTATACAACATTTAAAAAGATTTTAAATGATACCATGAAAATTACTCTAAATCTAGAGAAATATTAGTTTCAGTATGGCTCCTATTATATAAATTCTTTCAAATTCAACATGCACAAGTGTATCCTAATAAGTAAAGTAAAGTAAAGTCGTCGAGGCGGCCTAGTGTCGGTAAGAGCTAATCAGCGAGGGAGTCTATCCCCTTTTCACTAGCGCTAGACCAAGGAGATTGTTTTTGCATTCGAGTTGAAACGCCACACCTACCATCATCTCCTTACTTTACCGCACAGATCCCTGTGCTACTCATACGCTGAGTTGGCGAGGGCCAGTATCGAACTAGTAGCCTATAAATAAAATACATGAAAAAGAAGTTTTTAAGTCTATATCATCAGCAGGTCATGCTGACAGGACGGATGATACTCATGACTCACCAACCGTCCCTATCGGTCATCAACCTTGGTAAGTTGTCTGCACAGCATCAAGAGTCTGCACAGTTCTGATTCATGTAGGTTTTTGCTGGTCAGCCTACACTGATGTGTCCATGTGTAAATGGACATAAGAGAAAGTCACTTATAAGTTCATCTTTGCTTTTCCTACAGTATATACATATTACTAAAATTCTCATTATGTTTGTATGTAACCATAACCCAGCAAAAAAACGGCACATCATAACAAGATTTTTACTAGAGCAATATACTGAAAAATGATCTTTCAGAATAAAGCAAATTCCAGTCCAATTTGCAAATAAATGATAATTTTTATGGAGTCTGTATTCATGGTGAACATTATTTTTTAACCATCAAAATTCTCAATATAACAACTATAAAATGCTAACTAGAATCCTTTACTCCTTCCTAAATAGAAGCATCAATATCATCATAGACTATTGTTATAAGAGGAACACAATAGGTATACCAGGTGTCTAACTGTTTATAAGGCCAACTTATTTCATTGTAGTTCAAAGACTGAAATTAATATTTCTAATATTCTACCAAATAAACCGGGGGGGGGGGGGGGGCGCTAATGGTGTAATGGTTATTGTCAGAGGAAATGGACATGGTGACCCAAATTCAAATCCTGGACAAGGCTGTTTGTATTTCATAGCACTAAAACCTTTGGGAAAGGTATGAATCCAATAATTTCCCCCTCCATTTATGGCTAAAAATAGTAGAGCAGACTGGACTCTTTAAAATTGGTATAGCAACCAGTCTAGTAGAAGGAAAACTAAATCCAAACATGTTAAGCCCAGCTTAAAAATTGACCTTGTGTCACACAGCCTGGTTGTGTGGAGGGGTTGGGTAAAATATACACTGCTAAATAAGCAAGTCTCTAATTGGTATGTTATACTGGTTACATTAACAACACTAAAGCAATTAGATGTTATTACTTTCTCAAGCCACAGAGAAGAATAAAGTAGCTTTAATAATTTTACCATCTGTTTTTTGTCTTAGATGGTTTTCTCCCGTTTCAACTTCTGGATAATACCAGCCTTACATCTATGTCAGCTTCTTTGCTCATCAGTCAAATCTAAACATTTGCGAGAAATGGCAAAGGAAAAAATGTTGCTTGTAACGGAAACCAAGTTTCCCCACATTTAGCAGAAAGAGGATCATGCATAAATCACATTGGATTTGAGACAGAAATGGAAAACCAGAAAAATTGGTTAATCTGCTAAAAATGCTGGTTCTTTTTGTAATATTGATATAAATTTGGTTTATTTTCAAACCTTTGAGTAAGTATCTATAATGTAGACAAATCTCCCACCCATTCCAGTGACCCGTAAAGTACATAATATTGTTTATTGTATCTAGTACAAAAAAAAAAATGAAAACAAATAAAACTAGCATTTAATTGCACAAACCAGTCAGCCAAAATGGTTCTACAAGACAATGGCAGTAACATATTCTAAAATTACCATGTCAGCTCCCAACTTAAAAAAAAAAAAAAAAAAAAAAATTACTTCCTCCTCTTAAAAAGAAAAAAGAAAAAAAGTTATATAAAGCCAATCTTTATGTCTGAGATTCTGAGATTAGTCATCATAATTACTAACAAGAATATGCGCCCTCCGGGTATAAGTATTTAAATTTTAATATAATGAAATATATAAAATTAAAAAAAGTCTAACATAATTAAATAAAGATGCATATAAAAAAATGACACTTATTTTAATTATATTTTAATTGGTTTCTATATAAAATCATTAAAAGAATTGATTTTAATATGTTGGAGAATACAAAAATAACATTAGATCAATAACACCAAGTAATTATTTATTAAACATGGTTCTGTTAAAAACCAGTACCCAAATTAACCATACCATATATTATGTAAACCTTTATTTCTTAGCAATATATTAGACACATTGCAGGATTTTAAACGCAAAAATAACATGGGCTGTTTTGAGGCAAATCTAACTCAGATTTTCATAGAGATGACATTAATAAATATGATTTATTATTGTTATTCTATGTATTAATGAAATTGACTATAATATAAATTAAATACTTATTGATAAACTTATGCAATTCCTGGGGGTATTGTGACGTAATCAGTGACGTAGTTACAGACAGACACTGAATCTCCATTCTAATAAGATTCAAAGAGTTGGGTTAGAATTTTTACCAAGAAAAACTTTTTTCCGTTTTAAATGAAAATACAATTAATTTGTGGAATAAAATCTCAATCAGTAGAGAATCCACCTAGGAACCACTAGGTTCCAAGTTTGATGATACTGGCCCTCGCCAACTCAGCGCATCAGTAGCAACTACAATGTGCAGTAAAGTGGAGAGCTGATGATGGTAGCAGTGTGGCGCTTGACCTCAGATGTAAAAATGTCCCAGTTTCAAACAAAATAAAAAAAAATTAAAAAATAAATATTTGCTGTCAATGCAATATTCATACACTACACATGCTTGCTACTGACCAAGTAACTCCACAGGAGAGTTTTCACACAGATGCAGAAAGATCCCTTCTGATTGGCTGCCAAATTACAACTGATTCTAGAGATATTTGGAATGGCCAGATAGTATTAGGACAGCTCTTATATTTTGAGAAAATTAAAAACGTATTCGGGAGAGAGGCATAAAAAAAACTATTTGCAAAGTAGAATTTCGTCTGACTTCAAATCATATTTGAAGATTGTCAAAAAAAAAAAAAAAAAAAAAAAAAAAAAAAAGTTATTTTTCCTGCCCTCAAAATAGATATCAAAGTTACATGACCAAAGCACCATATGCTTACCTGGATTCTATACTGAATAATCCCTTTTTAGATTATCTAAATGCTCCAGTCTGAATAGACCTTGTATTTTCTTCACAAAATTTTATAAAAAAACAAAAAAAAAAAATACTTTTCTTGAATCTTAATATTAATAATCATTTTCTTATCATCCGAGATTTTTTTTTTTTTTTTTTTTTTTTTTTAAAACACATCAATTCTTATAATCTCTCAAATTAACATCTTTTATCCATTTAATAATTCTTTATCTTTTGTTGGCTATAAACTTTTCTCTGAATACGCAATGTGCAAACACACCTAAACTTGTGAAGTATATTAAACGGTTTCTTTTTAGCGAAAAACTGTTTGCACTAAAAAAAATTTAAAAACATAAAAGTAAAAAACATTAAGGAATGTAAACTTACCAATCTGACGAAGAAAAATAGCGATGGTATCTTCACTCAGTGTGCCCTTTGCTGCAAGAAAAAGATTAAAGTATTAATTAGATATTTCAAGAGAAACAAAACAGAAGTCATTACTTATTTTTTTAAAGTAATTCACTTTTAAAAGGTTTTGAAAAAAATATTTGTGTTTTTAATTTACACACAAAAATGTTATGGGAGGTAGTATCATCAAACAGTGACATAGTGGCTAAAGTGCTGGACTGCTAGTAAGTAGCATTCCCAGCAGTTTAACTGAAATCCTGAGACATTGGCAAATTTGCACAATAATCAGTTCAACTGGCAATTCATCACGTATTTCTGGCCCGATCTTTAAAATATTTATATGGTTGGAAAGAAAAGAAAATAATATTTCTAAATATGTAATTTGTATGTTTTTTTTGTTTTTTTTACGGCAAGTTAAAACACTATTTTGCTTTGAACAGCCAAAAATGCAAAATATGAATTTTTTCTCAAGACTAAATTTTTACACGTTACTTTGTTTTGCAAAATCAAAGTGCTCAATCTTTATCAATATTCTTGAAATTGTACATTTAATTAGAAGACATCTTAAACTACAACAAGAAAGTAGTTTTTTTTTTTTTTCTTCTCCAATCTTTGCAAGCTAAAATACAAAAAATATTTGTACCATCCAAATGAGAAAAAAATATGCTGGTAGTGTTGAAATTGTTTAAGTTTGGTTTGGTTTGTTTTGTGGCATATCAACCTCAGTGGGTCATTTAATGCCAATAATGTTTTGAAATAAATCAATTCTTAATGGATAATACAATTTTGTTTATCAACTCAGGTTTTTCTATTCAACCCATAGATGGGACTAACAGGTACTACCACTCCGGGTCAGAGTGGACCAGGGAGCAATGGTGATGAAGGGGTGCTCCAAATTCCCCAAACCTCGAAAAACTGGAACCTCACCATCAGATAGAGTTTAACGTCATTCCCAGGACATGTAGACTCAGTCGCCGCCTTCTAGCACCCATATGATAAAAAGGGGTTGGGGCTTGCCATAAGGGCAATAGGGTTGGGGCAATCATATAGGTGCTAGGGCTTGACGTGACTAGCCGATTGATCGGAGGGGGTCTCTCCGACCGCCCGTCTAGCCCAAGATAGGGCCAAAGTGGAATATTGCAAGTCATGAACTGCTCATCCACCTGGGCTCTATCCTTAAGCATCACGGGTCGCCACCCACGGCCAATAGGTGGTGCCATTGGGGGAGTCTTACCCCTCTGCAGAGGTACAGTCAGTGCATTCTAACACCCCAGCTGACAGGGCGAGAAATTGTTTAAAATATCTAGATTAATTCATGACTTAATGCTCAAATATATCTAGCATAATCTAGGAGAACATTGGTAATACAGTTAAATAATCCTTTTGTCTAAGATCACAACTAGATTTGTTTTATGATTAGGATGGATATTGTTTTCATACCCCCAAGTAATAAGGGGGGGGGGTTAGAATTTTCCAATTATGTGGCTTCCAATCTGATCATTAAACTAAAACACTCAGAATTTTGAATACTGCTTAAGGTTATTCATAAATTAACTCCAATGCTTTCAATGAAACACTTCCTTTTTTTAATTATTGACTTTAGAAATAAAAATAAATAACAAAAATAGAAGTTTTTAAATCAATAAAGATAAAATTTAAATATTAAGATCAGTTTGTATTATTTAGATTTTTTTTTACTGTTGTCCTCATCTTTGTTATATACACAATGTTTCAACTGATGTGCCCTCTAGCCTTCTTTGGGTGTTTCATGTCATAATCATGAGTCTTCATGGAATTTTAAACAGAACAATTCATTGTGGTAGATTGTTCTCATTCTGTTAACTATGACCAAGTACAAGGGTTAAGCTATGTATTCCATGTTATCTTTACCTGTAGTCAAGATTGAACAGGCAACCTACAGAGGATTATCACTTAGAACTGTATTAACTCAACTTATATCTGTTGCACCATGTCTAAATTTAAATACAAATTATCAAACCTCATCTAAAAATTCAAATAAATAAAGTCAATTACTTTTTAATTTTCATAAAATTATTTGCATCTCTTAACATTCTGGTTCAATTTTTTTTAAATTTATATGGTTGTAAAGAAAAGAAAATAATCTTTCTAAATATCTAACTTGTATGTTTTTTATCCATTGAATCATATTTTACAGTGAATTAGAATTGTATTTTGTTTCGAACAGCTGAAAATGCAAAATATGAATTTTTTTCTCAAGACTAAATTTTACACTTTACAAAATCAAAGTGGGCAATCTTTATCAATATTCTTGAAATTGTACACTTAATTAGAAGACACCTTAAAATATGAGAATGGTTTGTTTTTTTTCCTTTCTTTCTCCAACCTTTGGAAGCAAAAATGTAATAGGGCAAAATTGATGGAGATTCCTTCAAAAAGTATAAGCCCCCCCCCCCAAAAAAAAAGCACTATATACTTAATAGAAGATAGAATCATTTTGATAATGTGTGAAATTTTGATAATGTTTTAATATTAGGCTTTTTGGTGAAACTTTCAATTTTGGAAAAAAAAAAAATTACAAGCTAGTATTAAAATGCAAACAACACTGTTCATCACTCTCACATACACTTTTTTTAAAAATGCCAGCAAGTAACACTGATCCAAGGCTGGTCATATACATATATATATAATATACACACAATATATTCACCCTCACATAAGTTACACATACAGAAAAGGTCACATTGTTCATTATATAGATAGATTTTAAAGTCCCACTAGGATTTAATGATGTTCCTGTAGGGGTTGTTGTTGAAGCTGTAAACCAGATACTTATCTTTCAAATTGTATTAGTGCAGGGACTTTTATTCATAGTCCATCTGATTATCAACTCACTGATATCATAAACTGTATTAAAGCAACAAAAAAATGATTCTGCTTTTATGTTATTAATTATTCCATACTTTTTTTTGTTGTTTTTGACTAAAGAGTTAGCTGGTCAGTAATTAAGTCATTCCTAATTGTGGATTATCAATTAATCCTGATCCACTCAACTTTCTTCTTTTTTTTTTTTTTTTTTTTTATCCTTTTCAAAACTATAGGCAATTATTCTTGAGTTTTAATGGATTTATTGACTTTTTTTGTTGTTGTTGTTGTTGTTGCTATGTTGTGGGCTGATTATAAAAGCATGCTTCTTAATCTCTCCTAATATAAAAGCCTCTTAAAAGTAAGGTTTAAGAAAATGTAGGGGGAAGAGTGGATCAAAGTTCTTATTTATCATCATAAATACAATAGGAGAGAAGTTGCTGCTTGATTTTGACTAAAATTATTCTAATTAAAACATTCTTCGGAGGAATCTCCATGGCGTAGTGGCTAACGTACTGGACTGCGACATCAAAGTAAGCAAATTTGAACTCCAGTTGTGCTATTATATTTGATTTTGGACTAATATCCATATGAAAGGTATGTACCCTCTCATACCCACGAGTTAAATAGTACTACTACTGTTCTTCTACAAGGATGGCTTTGGCATTAAATAACTCACAAAGGTTGATATGCCAATTAAACAAAGAACACTTAACCAAAATATTTTTAGTTTGGTTTCTTTGTTTAATGATATATCAACCTTTGTGGGTTATTTAATGCCAAAGCCATCCTTGTAGAAGAACAGTAGTGGTACTACATGACTCATTGCTGGTGGAGACAGGATGAAGGGGTTCATACCTTTCTCAGAGGTATATGTCCAAAAGTGGGCATAATAGTTTGACCTCATTTACACAACCAGTTGCAATATCTTGTTCACCAAAAAGCCTATATATATATATATATATATATATATATATACACACACACATATACATATATTACTGTGGTATGTACAGAAATAACCTACTCAAGTTTCACCATAAGGATCTTCAGGGTTAAATCCACTGAATTAATCTAGATATTGAGTAATTACAGCTAACTGTAGTTATCAACTATGTTTATGTTGTATCAACTAACCATTGAGACTAATTTCACCAGTAAGTCATCCCATTTTCATATATATATATATATATATATATATATATGAAAGATTCTGTACGTTGGTACAACAACCAAGCCCCCATCATTCTATAAAGGAAAATTGGTAGAGACAAGCAAAGTCCAAAAGTTCAATAAAATCCACACCTTATTTTTGCTAGAGAGGGGGGGAGGGATAAAAAGGGTACCCCTTATTTTCCATAAGAAAAGCTAAATAAAAATGTAAGGGTTTAAATCAATGATATATCAAACAATTAAAAATAAAACAAATTGCTAAAGGATAAAACATAAGTAAATAAAAGAAAAAAAATACAAAGAATAATAAAAACAAAACTTAAAACAAGAAATATATATATATATATATATATATATATATATATATAGATGAATGAATGAACAAATAAAAGGTTTAGCTCTTATTTATTTACATAGGAACAATAAATAAAAGCTAAACCTTTTATTTGTTCATTCATTCATCTATCAACGCTCTATCAGAGATATTGAGCACTCTTCTAATAACATATATATATATATATATATATATACACACACACACACACACACACACATACACAAAGAATTTTTATTAATCTATATAATATAGATAAGAAATTTATTTTCAACTATTAAAATCCCAGGCAATGCTGGGTAGCTATTTTAATAAAACAAGCCTACAAGAGATTCTATTACCTAAATATATAAGGCCAGTCTATTTAACTGCATCCCCTTGGGTGCAGTGTGCAATATATAGTCAATTTAATGAGAGGTCTCATTCATATATGCATGAACAAGGCCCAACCACAGTCCAACCATATGTGCATGAATAATAACACCAATCACTGTCCTACTGACGTTGGACTATTGACCCTTTTCCTTTGGTGCAATGGGGGAGGTGCTGTCACAGGTTCACCTAGAATTTTGCTGCATCCTGTCCAAAGACAAGAACATGGCTGAGGGAGAACAGATACTATACTTTAATCCTATACAGAAGGATAAATACAAAGGAGAGAGGGATATATATATATATAGCATTTGCATCATTTCAATCATAATAATTTAACAAAGCTCCACACCTAGATATTCAGATCAGTATATTTTGAATACTCACTGTTATGTATATAGGACTAGAAGTGGCTACCCGGTATTGCCTGGGTAGAGAGAGGGGGGTAATAAAAAGCTAGTCTCGCGGATCCATTGATTGTTTTGTTCTTACATAATTGATTTGTTTATGTTTAATCACAAACATTAGCAATGACTTTCCCTTCTCTTACTATTCAAATCCTAATTTTTAAATATCTTCCTAGATATGAATAAAATCTTCATTATTTTTGCACAAAAAGCAAGCTCTGGTTATAGTGAATGTGTATGTATATTTACTTTGTCATGAATTGTTTTATTTAAGTAGTTTCCTCCAGATATACATACACATCAACTGTCGTATATATATATATATATATATATATATATATATATATATATATTAGATGGTGGCAGTGGTGTGGGTGATATTTAGCCAATTTCTATGTATGATTATATTTGATAAAAATGCTAATCTTGATAAATAAATTATATAACTTTGGATTTTTAATTATTTTTCTAAAGAAATAAATAAATAAGCAAAAAGTTGCAATGAAACAGTCTTGGTTCCATTTTTGACAAAAATCAATTTTTGTAAAATCTCTTCCAAAACCCACTTTCACAGAATTACCCACAATTATTATAAAAACTAGCAAATATATGCAGCCTCCTGGTGCAAGTATTTAAGTTTTAATGTAATAAAATATTATATTAAATTAAAAAGGCTAATGAAACTAAATAAGAATGCAGATAAAAAGATTTGAAACAGGAGGGTAAAATCAAAAAATAAGACAACTGAAACTTACTCTTCCATCACTCCTGTCTTTCATTGCTAAATTTTCCTGTTTTAACTATAGTGTAACTATATTTAACTATTAGTTAAAATAGGAAGTAAATAAAATTAAATAAAATTAGTTTGTGTTAATGGATTTCTTATAGGATTTATTGAAGAGATTTTTTACTCATATTCATTAAGATAAGATAAAACTAAACAATTAGAAATCAATAATGCTAAGCAGATATTTATTAAAATCAAATTGTTAATATCAATATGCAAATTAGTCTTACAATTCACACTGTAAACCACTATTTTTTTGTATATATAAATATAATTAGATGTTAGTATATAGATAGTCAACAGTATTAATAGTATTTATAATTGAGGTATAAATAATATGAAATCATGTACAATGATGTAATGTGAGTAGTAATATAGCTTTGGTTATAGACAAACACACAATCTCCATTATATAAGATGAACTGTAAAAGTTAATCTATTTCCTTTAAATTTACTTATTAGAAAAATTATCACATTGGGAGCACTATTAAATAGGAGAAAAAAAATCAGAATAGAAAAAAAAAAAAAAAAGATCACATAGCAAAATATAAAGTAGGAAAAGAAAAAGTAGAGAAAGATGAAGACAAAGAAGGTGAAGAAGAGTTAGAAAACAAAATAGATAAAGAAGAAAAGGTAGAAGACAGCTAGTCAAAAATAGTAAAAGGGAGTAGGAGACTTCTAAAATAGAATCCTAACTGTGCCAGTTGTGAAGAAGAAAAAGATTTGTATCAAGTGAACCACCAGTAGATTATATGGTCAGTTGAGGTCAAATGCTGGCCGTCCCCTTAATGACCTACATCAATTCAACCTAGGTAGGTAATATATCCAACATTTAAATAAACTCCAGAGAAACACACAAGGGCTAAGCACCCCCACCGTTCTAAACATACCCAGTCAGATTGAGAGAAAAGAATGATTTTTAGGATAGATTTTTTTTTTAAACTACTGTTGCTACTTTACTATGCTTAAAACTAACACTTCTAATAGAGAAACTTTGAGCTGGTGTGTTTTTGCTTATAAAAATAAAAAGTTTCATGGATAATTGTGCTTGCTTTTCGTTCAGAGGGTCCGGTTTAGCTTAGTTGGTAGAGCACCTGACTAGGAATCACAAGGTTCCGGGGTTTGATACTGGGTTCCTGCCAACTCCGCGCATGAGTAGCACAGATTGGATAATCTGATCTGTGCGATAAAGTGAAGAGTTGAAGTTTGTGTGGCACTCCACCTCAGCTAAAAAAAAATAAATAAAAAAAAACTCCCTTGTCTAGTGCTAGCAAAAAGAGGATAGACCCCCTCAATGTTTGGCTGATACCGACAATAGGCCATTTCACAGACTTTTTTTTTTTTAAACTTTCATTTAGAACTTCCTCTACTATACTAAATATGAAATTTGATTTTAACTTATTCTTTTTTTAATATTTAAAATTTTTTTAAAATGGAATTGGGTGGGGGTCTTGTCCACAACATAAATACAATAGTGAAATGGTCCCTGACTTTCTGTCATATGTGTATGAGTTTTCTTAGGGATTTTATTTATCTGCTTAGGGCATATTATTAAAATCCGACTATTCCTATGCACTCTTTATTTTGTTTTAAAATTTTAGACAACTTTATCTTAGGAGGAAGGAATATTATTGATAAATAAACGTACAATGAAAGCGTTGTGCAGATAATCTAACAAATGTATCATCAGTATCAACATAAAATAAGACCAAACCAAAAGACGTAATCCATGTTCATGTATAACACAAAGTCAGGGATCATTTTGCCATTGTATTTACATAGTAGACAGGACAGTAGCTCACTTGTTCTGAAACTGCCAACAAGCCACAAAAGAGTTAAGACAGTTTAGGATCTGAATAACACATTTAACCCTTTGCCTACTTTAAACCACTCACAGCCACTCTCACACAAGCAAGGTACAAAAACTGATGGTTAGTTATTATAATTGAGCTGAAGGGTTCAGAATATAATAATAATAGGACTTTATTTGAATAGAATGAGTTTTTGAGGTGAGTAGATAGTAAACTTTGAAATATCCTATCATACAGGTAAAAAAAAAAAAAAAATACCAAGAAAATTTAGTACAGCCAGGGTAAGCAAATTGTTAAGATGCTCACAGCAGCTCTCTCACCACTGAGATCCTACTGTAAACTGCTGGCAGTGGCTCTCAAATGTGTTCCTTGTTTACAATAATGATATAAGACTTTATTTGAATATAATCAGTTCTGAGGTGAATAGATAGTGAACTTTAAAATATCCCATCATACAAGTAAAAAAAATACCAAGTAAATTTGGTAGACAAAGAGATAAAAAGCGAGGAGCTTAGTTCCATGTAATGCTTCAATGAAGTTGATAGTTTTTAAGAAATTGAAGGAGATTTGGATTCACAAATTGAATGTCTAATCTTCTGGTTTTAATCTCTTATCCTACCCCTCACATACACATACCCACCAAGCCCCATCTAAAGATTTGGACAAAGAAGTATCCTTCTCAAAATATAAAGAAAAGTAAATGTAAGTAATTTCTTTGTTCAGAGGAGAGAAAGGTTGTTGGGAGGTCAACACTGAAGTTGATAGGAGAGGGGGTGGAATAAATTCACTTAGGCCCAGGCTTGACCTGTCTCCAACTTAATTTATTTCCTAGGTTCAGGTTTAGTCCATAGAATAAATCACACCACTTCCCACCTCACTAATATTTAGCATGCTGACCTCAAGGTCAACATGCTAAATATTCCTTTTCTGAGGTCAACATTAGGTTTTCACACAACTTACTGCCTAAGAAAGAAAAATTCTATAGCAACTTTACTGCCTTAAAACTCTTAACATCCTGTTGAGAATTTTCTAAGTCCAGAGCCCCATTCCTATAAGGATATATATAAATGTCTAAAAATGGCCTTTTCATTAAAATTTACCTGTTACTTCTCGTACATCAAAGACTGATAAATATGTTTAATATTATGTTTAATATTACATTCAAACAAAGGCTATTTTTTGGGGTAGATTAAAGAAAACAAATGTGACTTCCAGCCGAGTGGAATGAGGTGGTATAGGACTTTAAGAGTTAAAGCAAGGGAACTTAGTCATTTTTAAAGCACTGGTTACAGATCCTGGAAGTTAAGCATCAGTGAACTTGCTCAGTACTTAGATGGGTGACATTTTTAAGAACAATTTAGAACCTCTGTACCAGATTAACCTAAGTTTAGTCATAAATTCAGAACATATGACCTTTAGGCACCCATTTTGCTTTGTTGATTCATAAGTACATTTTTTCATTTACACTGTTAACATCTGGTTGTTAACAGAAGATTTTTAGAGGGTTTTTTTTTTAAATTATAAAACTAACCCCTAAACCTTAACAAACAACCGGATGTTGATGGTGTAAATGAAAAAAAAAATGTACTTATGAATCAGCAAAGCAAAAGGGGTGCCTAAAGGTCATATGGTCCATAAATAGTACCTCTACTGTTTTTTTTTTTTTAGGCAAGTAATGTGCTGAAAAAATAGAAAAGGTATTCCAAAAGATGAGTTTAGGTAAACAAAGAGAAGCATAGAGTAATTGTTACTAACCTGGATTTGTAAATCATTACTATTAAGTTCTATTCTTACTAAGTACACCATACTAGTGGCCTAGTGCCAAAATTAAGATACACTTAGTATATAACTATAGATTCAACTGACACAAATATAAGATACAAAGTGATAATCAAGTACATATCTACAGTAGTAATTAGCAGCAAGCCCAGTTGCTAACTATCACGGTTTGGTTTCTTTAATGGCATATCAGCCTTCATGGGTTATTTAATTCCGAAGACATCCTTGTAGGAAAACAGCAGAAGTACTATTTAACCTATAGCCAAGGCTAATCATAAAGCTAGAGTCAACATAGAATTTTATAGAATTTATTACTAATCTTATGTTAATTTGGTACAGTGGTTCTAAATTGTTCTTAAAAATGGTCACCCATCTAAGTACTGAGAAAGTTCACTGATGCTTAACTTCCAGAATCTGTAACCAGTGCTTTAAAAATGACTAAGTTCCTTTGCTTTAAGGCAGTAAAAAAATTTTTTCGAATTAGAAAACTAGTAAGGTATTTACTATTTAAACATCAAATAAAAAAATATGTTTATACAATTTAATTTCATGACGTTGAAGTAAAAAAAAAAAAGTCATCAGGGTGGCCTAATGTCGGTATCAGCCAGACAGTGAGGGAGTCTATCCCCTTTTCACTAGTGCTAGACCAAGGAGATTGGTTTTGTGCCTGAGGTGGAGCACTGCACCTACCATCAGCTCCTCACTTTACTGCACAGATCCCTGTGCTACTCATATGCTAAGTTAGGGAGGGCCGGTTTCGAATCAGGAACCTTGTGGTTCCTAGGCCAACACTCTACCGACTGAGCTAAATCGGCCTTACGTTGAAGTAATTCTACAATATTTCAATTTCTTTTATGCTTATAGATTTATTGGCAAGTATATCTTTATTAAAAAATTGATTATTATTAGAGAGTTGTACATGTTTCTATAAGTATAAAGATATTAAAATGAAAATAAATATTCAGAGGGTGTGTTTATGAAGGAATAGTTCTTACATTTTGGTTTTTATATATATATATATATATATATATATATATATATATATATATATAATATTGGGTATATATCCTGTTATTTTGAAAAGATATCCATCACAGTTCATACAACAATACAACACTTTTTCCATCCTAATACCTCAAAGGTTTGATAAAAACCTAAACATTTTAATGTTGACTTTATCATCAAAGATTTTTTTTTTTTTTTAAATACTTTTTTCTTTTTTTCTTCTTCATATTGGATACATCAACCATCATCAGGGTGATATTAAGGAGTGATATCAAGAAGCATCTTCAAATTTATCTTCCAGTGAAATGAAATACTGATCAAAGTTTTTTTTTTGGTTTTGTATTATATTTACTTTGTCTCTATGCACAGACATGCTATAATATAAATTTTTGAGACCCCCACAGTAAAAAAAATAAAATAAAAACAAACACACATACATACACACGCAGGCTACAAATATTTCTAAAAATACTATGAAAGTTATTATAAAAATAAAAAGAACCTACATATTAAATGATATTCAATCTATAAACTAAAATATATATTTAGCAACAAATAAATGTATTGACTCAAATCACAAATTATCTCAAAACTACATGTAACAGTTAATGTGAAAGTATTAAAATTAATGGAAAAAAATGCTAATGAAAAAGAAAATAAATAAATAAAAACAACCAATCTGTCTTTAAGAAAACTTTGTGTGTTTGTGAAGTCAATAGGCTATATATATATATATATATATATATATATATATATATAGTAGTCAATAATATATATATATATATATATATACACACACACACACACACACACACACACAGTGTGTTTGTGAAGTCAATATATATATATATATACACACACACACACATATATATATATATATATATACACACACACACACATACATACACACACACAGTGTGTATGTGAAGTCAATAGGCAACAGTATATCTGACGTTGTTTAAAAAAATTATATATATATATACACTTCAAATAGCACATTGGAAAGATAAACAAAAGTCTATTGATAGATATATATATAAGTGCTTAACTGTTTAGCCATACATTTAATAGGTATTCCCGCCTAATTCATTATTAATTAATTAATTTCTAAATTAGGTACGACTCCAATTAAGCACTTATTCTCCAAAAAATTATCGGCAAAAAGCCATTCTAAACAAACCTTGTTTACAACATATATATATATATATATATATATATATATATATATATATATATAAATAATATACATACACACACACAGTAATTATTGAAGATGAGTAATCACTGAGTGTTACCAAGTTCATGTCTGGATACTCATACTAAGGAAGGGCTATGAAAAGAAAAAAAAAAAATTGTTTGTGGAGCCTGGTCAATAGTTATGTGACCTCTTGGGAATACAGAAAGAGCTTCTGTACTTTATCAGAAGAGGAAATGAGTACAGACAGACCATAAAAATAAAAACACAAGGGTAGAGTAACCCATAGCAGTGTTGGTATCAAAACAAGGTAAAAATAAAAATCAGTATCTTTCTGGCTTATCTGAAACAGTAAACAGGAGTAATGTGCACTAAACGTCCATACCTATTCCTGCCCAACAGGTTATATTAGGTACTATTAAATCAATTCTAGACACCTTGTAAGATAGCAGGCTAGGCAAACAGAACACTGTTAATGAGCTTGATTCTCACTAGGTGCCACATATTTCTGGCCTTGTATTAAGCTTAGTAAATGACTGCATTTTGGAAAAGTTGGTTTGCTTTGTGGCATATCAACCTCTGTGGGTCATTTAATGCCGACAAAGTTTTGAAATAAATTCATTCTTAATGGATAATTAAATTTTGTTTATAAACTCATGTTTTTCTATTTAACCATAGATGGGACCCTAACAGGTAATACCACTCCGAGATTTTGGAAAAGAAATACTTTCTATTTGCCAGGAATATAAAAGGAATAAACAAAACAAAAATAATTTTAGTACAGTAAAAACTCAATTTAGAATGATTATAAAAATATTTCTTGTCCTAGAAAACTTTTGGTTATGTTAGTGAATGACGGCTGAATTGACAACACCTATCAATTTGCACAGGTTGTGTGTTTAAAAGAAGTATATAATAATGTACTTGGAACAATGATTGACTGGTAGGTACACACAACAAATGGTATACATTTTACTTGTAAAATCAATAACCTTGAGCGAGATTGTATAAAAGTACATTTTATTAGTCTACTTTGATACTTTTCTATTGTTTACTAACAAGACAAAAAAGGTATGACAGTTATTTTTTTTTATATCAACAAATCAATACATTTGTAACTTTTCTTTAGCTTTAAAGACTATAAACAAAAAGCAAAATAATAATATTCTCAGGGATGTTGATAGGTTTTTGATTTAGTACATCCTTGGATGCACATATTTGCTTTAAATGATTCCCCGGGAAAATTTATGGCTCCCAACTAAAGTTTCTTAATAAAGTGTAGGGTTTTTATTTAAGATCTGTGAAAACAACTAAAGCCATCTAACTCCTACCTTGTAACCTATCCTGTGTAATTAATTTATAAGAAAATATTGAAATGTATTTACAGTTAGCTTGAAATGGTGAGGGAAAAAAAAAAAAAAACACTGGGAAACATGGATATGATTTTACCGAGTCCTTTTAGATTTTTGTGTGTCAGAGACGCAGGACACACACTTATCAGTATCTCTGTATTCTCATTTTATTTGCTTTAAAAATTATAAAATCATCTACAGATTGTATAAGTGAAAATCTATACCTGCTACTGCCCAAGTAAAAATTTAAGGGTTCATTTCAATTTGACTTGATCAAAATTTTGTATATAATATATATATGTATATAATCAAGTAAAGTTGGAAGAGTTGACCTATTGTTGGTATCAGCCAGGTAATGAGGTAGTTTAGTCCCTTTTCACTAGTGGTAGACCAGGGTGATTGATTTTTGCCACTGAGGTGGTGTGCCACACCTACTATCAGCTCCTCACTTTACCACACAGATCCAAGTTATACTACTCCTGCACCGAGTGCCGGTATCGAACCCAGAACCTTGTGGTTCCAAGGCAGATGCTCTACCAACTGAGCTAAACCGGACACTATGCTGATAGTAAGGACACTATATCATGGTGAAATATCTATCAAGTTGGTCTCATAGATCAATTACTAGCGAGTTCAATTCTCACTAGGTTCCCCCATATTTGTAGCCTTGCACCAAATCTAAGCAATGCATAGTAGATAATATTACAACAGTGGATTATAAATGCAGTCAATTAGATAAATTTCTATTGTCATATATTCACAATATTACCTTTTTTTTGTGATAGAGATTTATAAAGATCATGTAAATGCCAAACATTATTTGATATCAGAGATATTGCTTCAAAGCAAGACAAAGGGATTAATTTACACCTACAAGGTAAATGTATTATTTTTTTTTTAAATTTGTAAAAAAAAAATTTTTTAATTAAAAATTTTTTTTTTTAAATTAAAAATTAAAATTAAAAAATAAATATATACTTTGGAATTTTCAAATTTTGAATAAAATAACTAGACTGTAATATGTAAAAAAAAAAAAAAATTTTTTTTATTAAATTAAAAAAAAATATATACTTTGGAATTTTCAAATTTTGAATAAAATAACTAGACTGTAATATGTAAAAAAAAAAAAAAGAAAAAGAAAAAAACATCCACAACAAACAAAAAATAAATGGTAGAAAAATTCATTGCTTACCCTGCAGATAGTCAGCTAAGTCGCCCCCATTGCAGTACTCCATGACAAGGTAAACATTATTTGTAGTTTCCTACAAGAGAAAATATAAATTTAAAAAATGTGTTATGCATTTAGTCATAGCAATATATTCACATATTTATAACTGAAGTCACAAACCCAAAAATAACTGGTAGTGGTACCCGGATTTACATCACAAATTGGTTGGAGGTCTCTTCATATTTAATAAAACTGATTAAAATCAAGACAAATTTCCCCCATCTAAATCTATTAATGGAGATTCAGTCTCAATTTGTCTGTAACTGAAACTACATCACTGCTTATGTCACATTACCCAAATTCGTCAATACATAGAATAAAGAACAACTTTGTATTATATACACTCAAAATTTTAGCATGCAACCTTAGATGGTCCTCATTGCTTTTTAAAACAAGTTTTAATAAATACATGCCTGTATTACATATTTATATATAGTTTGTTTTATTTTAATATATATATTTAAAGTTATCAGAACTAGTTTCCAAGTGTTTTATTTAACTCTCACCCCCCTCAGGCAACATCTTTCAAAAATTAATTTTTATACCACCCCAGAGGGCATTTTATTTACTTTTTTTGCAAGTTAACGTAATTTCAATTCATTCATTCCTGACTCAAACAATAAAAGAACATTTATAACAAAAACAATTTCTTCAAATTGTCAATGTAACTCAAAAATACTGATAGTCAGGAGTGACACAAATGAACGTAATACTTCATTTCAGATAAAGACAAAGATTCCTATTAGCAAACAAAATGGCTAAGAAGAAGGTTTTTAAAAAAAGTACAATGATAGACTTTCATTAGACATCAAGACATTTTTATAATTAATGGTCAGGTGAGTTTAACTCCACCCTACCAAAATAAATATATATTGCAATAACCTGTAAATATTTAAATTGTCTGAATTTTTTTAGATGACGCTTTTGTATTAGATTTTTCCAACTGTTGTCCTGATCTTTATTGTTATATACACAACATTTTGGCTGATGTGCCCTTCAGCTTTCTTCAGGTGTTTATTGTTGAACTCTAGAGCTATCACAGAACTTTGAACCAAATCCTTTATTTAATCTACAGAATGAGAACAATCTACCTGAATGGATTAAATAAAGGGTTTGGCTTGAAGTTATGAAGGTTTCAGAGTTTGATTAGAAAACTGAATTGAAACCTGTTAAAATCCATTTAATAAATTGACCTTATGTAACATCCTGCTCATGTAGTGGGGTTAGTAAATTATATAATATAATATATATACATACATATATACACACAGAGATTCTGATAGGTATACGTATTGCATCCCTGATGCAAAAAAATCTAAAAGGACACAGTAAAATCATATCCATATGTCTTCCCCCCCCCTCACCATTTCAAGCTAACTGTGAATACATTTCAATAGTTTCTTAGAAATGAATTACACAGAAGATGTTACAAGGTAGGAGTTAGATGGCTTTAGTTGGGACCCATAAATTTTCCCTGAAGACTTATTCAAAGAAAATATGTGCATCCCAGGACACACTAAATCAAAAAGCTATCAGCATCATTGTATGTGTGTGTAAGGAACAGGGATAATAATAAAAAGAATATGGCTTTATATATTTCTGAGTTTGTTATATTCTTAGGATTAGAAGTTGTGGGCAATTTGCCATTTAAAAGGGAAGAATATTTCCCTTGCTTCTCAGATTGCAACCAAAATCTAAAATGAGTAAGAATAAAGATTTGTGCAAAGAGCAAAGTTTACAGGAGGGGGAAAAAATCAAGGTAAATTTGAGACTGGCTGATTGGCGAGTTAGACATAAAAAAATAAATTTAAAAAAGAAAGAAGGGAGGGGGGAGCAATAGAGCAGTCAGAACTTAACTGGTACATATCACAGCTAATTAGGCCTCATTAGATAATTGTGTTAGGGGGAGAAAAAAGAAAAAAAATTACAAATTGTTGTAAGGAGTTAATTATCCTAAAATTAACTTAAAACAGCTTAAAGCCAATGACCTGATTTTGAGAGAATAAAATATTCTATTAAAGAACTAATTGAATAGAACCAAGTACTGAAGAGAACAAAAAATAAATAAATAGATAAATAAAATAAAAATAAAAACAATACAATACAATGTTTAGTTGCCAGAGAAATTTTACACGGGATCAAAATGAAACATATATAAGTTTTCTTGCATAATTTTATTTCTTTTGGAGGTCATATTATATTGTTTGGGTTAGTTTTATTCAATAGGTCTTCAGTTATTTGTCTAGTAATGAATAATAGTTTATTTAATGAAAAAAAGAAAAAAGTCACTCAATATTTTTAGTACTCCCATTAAAATTAATTCATCCCAAACTTATTTAAATCAATTATTTTATCAAGATCTAATAAAAACAAGATGGCTATTAACTGAAAAAAAAAAAAAAAAAATTACTAATATTTAGGATTTTAAAAGATCTATAACTTTTATCCCAAACTATCATTAATTTTGGTATAAATTGGAAATGGTTTCTCCAGGGAAATTTATTGGGTAAAGTAATCCCTGGTGTAAGAAGAAATATTTTAATGATATGCAAATTTTGTCTTTTTTTATATAGCTCTGATAAATGAATACAATAGTAAAATTACAATGAAATTTTTTTTTTTTTTTTTTTAAAGATCAGATATTGAATATAACTAGCAGAAGGATAAAGTGAGTCATATGTTATTGTATACCAGGATAAAAGTTGAATTAAGAGTTTAAAGCTGACCTATAAGTATTTAACAACCAAAAAACAAAATTACAATTACTAAATGACAAAAAAAAAAAAACATTGGTAACTACCATTCTCAGTTTTGAATAAAATATTTATAAGACAAGAGCTATTGAAAAATTGTGATTTGTAACACTAGATGACCTATGAATTTGTCAGGCTAGAGTCATTACAGTGACCCCTGATGATACCGACGCTTCTATTTAGGAAGGAGTGACAGAATCTAATTAGCATCTCATAATAAATATCATTATATTGAAAATTTGGATGATCAAAAAATGATGTTCAGTGTGAATGCACATCCCTAAAAAATTACTTCAGCTGCAAATTGAACTGTAAACTTCCTTTTTTTCTAACTGCATAGCAATACAGTTAGAGAAATAAGAAGTTTACAGTTCGATTTGCAACTGAAATAATAACTAATAGAAAATAGCACTATGATGTGCAGTTTTGTTGGGTTTTTATATATATGTGTGTGTGTGTGTGTGTGTGTGTGTGTGTGCATACAGGGGTTCAGAAAAATAGATACCATTTCATAATCTAATAACTTTATCAATTCCCATTAAAATGATCTTAAATTTTAACAGCAAGTGGAGAAACAACTAAATATATACGTTTATTGGGTTTTTTTTTTCTTTTAATGTATAGAAATGCCATTCGCTGGAAAAGAAAAACAGAATTTTTAATTGCTTCTACACATGCTGTTAAAATTTGAAATTATTTGAATGAGAATTGGTCAAGTTATTAGATTACAAAATGATATTAATTTTTTTTCTGAAACACCCTGTACATATTAAATGATATCCATTTAAAAAAAAATATTTTCTATATATAGGGAGAATATTAGTAATTAAAAGAAGATTGTTTTGGAATAATTTTATAATTTCCACTTTAAAAAACAGTTCTTGTGGCCATGTAAGAACAAGTAAACTAGTGTTTTTTTGTTTTTTTTTATTAGTGTATATAAGTCAAATTTTGAAGATCTAATTTTTAGGCATTACCAGGACCTGGCTGAAATTGGTAGTCATTTACAAATTTACACCTTAATTGGTTTAATTCGTAATTTCTCAAGTATTTCTGATCCAATCTTGAAAATATTTATATGGTTAGAAAGAAAAGAAAATAATCTTTTTAAATATGTAATTTTCATGGGTTTTTATCCATTAAATTATTTTTTTACAACGATTTAAAACGGTATTTTGCTTTGAACAGCTGAAAACACAAAATACACCCCCCCCCCCCAGGCTAAAATTTATTTATTTGTTTTGCAAAATCAAAGACGATAATCTTTATCAACATTCTTGAAATTGTACACTGAATTAGAATACACCTTAAACTACATCTAGGATATTGGAAGCGAAACCAGTACCAACGAAAGTTGACAGAGGCTCTTCAGCAGTAATAGATGTGCGAGAGTAGCTTGCTAACCATTACACCACAATGAAACGGCCTATATAATTTAACCAATTGCCACGGATAGAATGTCACACAAGGTCGCAAATATGGAGCATCCAGCTAGGATCAAACCCAAAATTCAGTAGTAATTGATCTGCGAGTCTAACTTGCCAACCATTACACCAAATTTGAGTATATAAAATAAATCAAGATCATTTTACAACTCACACTTAATTTAGCAAAACTGATGATAGCTAAAATAATAATTGTTCATTAAATTAGGATTAGAGAATTTTATTTAAAATTTAATTCAACTCGATAAAAATATTTTTAGATGAACAGGCTCTTCTACAGCTAGCATTATCAAAATATCTTGTAAGTGACGGGATGGGGAGAGATGAAGTGAATCCTCTGATATTACCAGTAGAAAAAATAAATAAATAAAAAAATAAATAAAATAAAATCAATAGAAATCTATTCAGTGCAAATTACCGAACATTTCTAGGGTCATATTGCAAGTGCTAAAATGCATTATGTGAGTCAAAAATTAATTTTTTCTCAAATTGCTATGAGCAATCCAAGATTAAATGAATAAATAAATAAAAACATTTTCAGAATGACTAGTTTTACAGATTTAATTTGAACCAACAAAAAATAGAAAGGAAAAAAAAGACTAAATATTGAATTAATGATTTAGTGTCTTTATTTAATGTTACATCAACTTGTGGGTTATTTAATGCCACAACCATCCTTTGTAGAAGTACACATAGCTGGGTTGAATTAATGAAGAATGTTGTTCATCCAGTTAAAATAATTTTAGCTAATATAACGCGAATCATGTTTATGTAAAGAAAAACATTTCAACTACTTTTCTAAGTGGTCAGTAATCTTTTTCATGAATAGGCAGTAATGCTGATAGCTTTTTGATTTATTGCATCCTGGGAAGCACATATTTGCTTTGAATGAGTCCCCAGGAAAATTTATGGGTCCCAACTAAAGCTGTCTAACTCCGACCTTGTAAACTATCCTGTGTAATTCGTTTTAAGAAAATATTGAAATTTATTTACAGTTAGCTTGAAATGGTGAGTGAGAAAAACAAAAAATACTAGGACACATGGATATGATTTCACTGCGTCCTTTTGGATTTTTGTGCATCAGCGGCACAGGACGCGTACCTATCAGAAAAGGTATCACCTTTTTTTTTTTTATTACCTAAATGAAAGTGGTTAGACCCAACAGGATTAGATATTTTAAACAGAAAACTTATAAGTGAAGTCTCAAATTTGTGATTAAAAAATTCAAATTATAGTTTTAAACCTTTATCTACCAGAGTGCCTCAAAACGCCCTACAATCAAAATGCCAGAGAAAAAAAAGAGTCACAGATCATCAGCTCTAAGAAAATGCTTTAGAGTATAATAAGAAAAAAAAAAAATTTAAAAAAAAAGAGTACATGAATCCATTTCTATTAATAGTAAAAGGATCAGCATGGCTATTGTGGAAGGAAGTGGTAGATAGAGGGTTAATTTCTAAATGATAACACTCTTTCATAAAATGTTAATTTTGCTTTAAAAAGATATATAAAAAGTTAAAAGATCCAAAAAGAACACTTTTTAGTGTTTACTTTAAAATAATACTGAACAATATTTAACACTATTCAACCATAGACCATATATACAATGGGGAAAGGGAAGACAAAGTGACAAGATAAATAGGGAGCAGGGTAGGCACAAAAATTACATTTTCTTCTACTTGTAGTGAATTTCTTACTGCTATATTCAAAAGAGCTAAAAATTATAAATTGACAGAAATATATTATACAATAAAAATAAGTGTATTTTTATTGCACTAATACCAATTATTTATAAATAAATATTAGAAACAAAATGTTCCTGCTGATGAACAAGGTCTGACAGGCTAAGGAGAAAAAAAATAGTATCTTCTAAAAGATAAAGCAGTCAGCCCTGCACACAACAGATAAAACAAATTAACATATCTATTTCCTACTCTTAACAGTCTAGGCTACAGGGAATAGGCTGAGTGTATTCCTTGCAGGAGATCCTTAACCCCCCCCCCAAAAAAAGGGGTGTCCTGGGTATGATATTAAACTGCATCTGGCAGTGAGGCTCCAGTTCTAGAATGTGGAGTACCTCTTCATTTCTATTATTCCCAGGTCCACTCTGGCCCGGAGTGGTAAGGTACCATCTATGTGCCAAATAGATCTGTTTGAAAATTATTAATATTGAATAAGAATATATGAAACCATATAAATGAGCAAACAATCTCCCTGGTGTAGCACTAGTGAAAAGGGGATAGATTCCCTCACTGCCCTGCTGATACAGACAATAGGCCACTTTGCTGACTTTAACACTTTTACTTAGCTCAAATTATTTTAGAATAACTATTAATTTCAGTCACAAAGTCATCTATCTATACATATATAAAGGGCAGTTGGTGTGTGTGTATGTATGTATGTGTCGATGAAACTACGAAAATAAAACAATTAACGACAAAATAAATATATATCCACATTAAATACCAACAGTTCCTGCTTTTTGTGCAAAAATTAGGAAGATTTGATTTATATTTGAAGATATTTAAAAATTAAAATATAAAGAAATAGCATTGAAATTCTACTTAAAAATGTCTAGCATTTGTAAATCTCAAAAGTAAACAAATAATATACCAGGGTTTTTTTTTTTTTTGCGACCCCCCCCCCTTCTATCCAGGTGATGCTGGGTAGCTGCTTCTAATTTCTTAATATATCTAATTTTCAATAAATATCTTCAAATTAACAATAAATCAAAAGTAAAATGTACCCATATCTGTACAGTAAGATATTTCAATGCCTGTATACTAACTGCATGCTCCAAAAGGGATATCCTCAAGGTACAATAGTAAGCAAGCTAGCAGATCTATTACTACTGAAAAGCAAGTTCGATCATCACTAAACGCCCATTACTTGCAACTTTGCGTCACATCCTAACAGTGGCGAACTAGTTGTGTAAACACCGACTAACTGCATGCTCCATTAACTATGATAGTGATTTTTTTTTTTAATACATGTTATTTAAACTATCAAAATCTCATGTGATATCTTAGATAGTTTTATATCTTTAATTGTATTATTTATCAATCTGTTAAAGCTGGCCTCATTCACAGCCTTAACTAAAGAGTCAGTTTCAGGCTGACATCGTAGAGCATGTTTTAAAATCAATATTAAGAAAAAGAAAGTTTAGGCATTTTGGCAGAGACACGCAACACTTATTAGCTAGCCAAGTAGATATCAATTTATAAAAGTAAGATATTCAAAAATAAAATCACTACAAGAATAAATTTAGAGCGATTCACAAGCATTCAGTTTTATATACCGTATATAGCATTCAGTTTTATATACCGTATATAGCATTCAGTTTTATATATATTTACCAACTCCTCGGCACGAGCAGGATACGACACAAGGTCAATTTCTTAAGCGGAGTTTAACAGGTTTTGAATTCAGAGTTTTCCTTCTCCTAGACTGGTTACCTAGCCATGGTTAAAGAACCCAGTCTGCCCTGCTATTTACCCATAGCTGGAGGGAGAGTAGGATTCATACCTTTCCCAAGGGTATTAGCGCTAAGTCAAATGCAATTACCATGTCCAGGATTTGAACTCGGGGCGACGAGTCCATTTCCCATGACTTTAACCATTACACCACGCGCATTCAGTTTTATATACCGTATATACTCAAGATATGTCGCACTTATTTTTTTTTTTTAAACCAAAAATTCCACCAAAACTCAGTGGTGCAACCTATCCATTTGACATAAATGTAAAAGTTAAAGTAATGCTGTTACTTTAATTTTTATTTATAAGTTGCAATAATCAGCAATTGCAATGACGCAAAATGTGTACAATATTCATTTAAAAGCTTTCAAAGCCTATATATATATATATATATATATATATATATATATATATATATATATATATATATATATATATATATATATATATATATATATATTATATATTATATATATATATATATATATATATATATATATATATATATATATATATATATATATATATATATATATATATATATATATATATATATTCCTACTGACTCATTGCTTTAAACTGACCTGATGCTGCTGACTGTTACACTTTTTTTACCCAGACTCATTTACAATTATAGTACTAAGAAATCCAACCCTTATTTCTATACGTTTGCATTATGCATCACATTCTATGGTAAAGCGTTCTAGATTTAATATTTTAAGCAAAGTCTTGAAACAAAAGTGAATATTTGATATGTTAGAATACGTTGCATAACTATCCAGATCATGTGATCTATCTGCGGGTCAACTGCAAATACCCACTTTGACAACTGCAAATTAGGGATGCGACCTATCATATATATATATATATATATCTATTGAATCAATTACATAAAAACGGATTGTTAATGGTCAGAAATTAATGTAGATATTGAGTAAAAAGGACTTATTTGTACCCTCTTTTAATAGGTATGAACAAAAAGAGATGCTCATTTTGAGGGGCATAATACAATGTGAGAACAGCAAATTAGGAAGTTTAAACCATTTGACTCAGTGTAATTTGAATAATCAAAAATAGAGGTTAAAATAAAATTGCGTATTACTTTAGCACTCAGCTCAAATATATATATATATATATATATATATATATATATATATATATATATATATATATATAGGCTTGCAGGTTCAAATAAAAACATGAAGCTATAAAATTTTATAGATCATGGTTCAGATATGGATTCAGAAAAGTATTTGACAGTTAAATGACATTAGAATACTAATTATATTATAATTAGAACGATAAGAGAAACATTGAAATAGTATATTACCTTGCAATCCAACAAAGCCACAACATTTTCATGATGTAAGTCTGACAGCTCCTGAAAAAGATTAAAAAATATTAATTAAATCAAACAATTTAGATGAGGAGGGAGGAAAAAAAAAAAAAAAAAAAAAAAACAACTTTGATAATGAAACTAAAGCCTGGAAAATTACTGAAATAAATCAACAAACGATATTCATTTGTATATTTACCAACAACCCAGCATAAGTAGGATGTGACACACGATCAATTTCTTAGCAGTTTAACAGGTTTGAATTCAAAGTTTCCTTTCTCCTAGATCTGTTGCTTAATCAAGATTAAAGAGCCTAGTCTGCCCTTCTATTTACCCATAGCTGAATAGATATCTTTCCCAGAGTATTAGTGCTGTGTGAAATGCAACCAGCCTCACTCAAGAATTAAACACTGGTTGCTGTGTCCATTTCCTACTATAATAACCATTATACCACAAACACCAATAACTTTCATTTCAGTAATAAAACAAATTTTTATTAAACATTTAGTATCTCTAAATGAACACTTCCTATTTCCTAAATAGCAAAATATTCAATATCATTTCATTTACACAACATTAAAATATTTGTTTACTAAAATATTTGTTTACTTCTTTTCTTAATTCTTGAACTGGTTTTAATTGCACTTTAAAACTTAAATAGATTTAAATGATTACTTTCGGCTAGGAATCACAATGTTTCAGGTTCAATCCTGGCCCTCACTGACTGACTCACTAAGTGTGGCGCTCCACCTCAGACGCAAAAACAATCTCCTTAGTCTAGCGCTAGTGAAAGAGGGATAGACTCCCTCGCTGTCTGGCTGATACTGACTATAGGCCATCCCGACGACTTTACTTATTTACTAATACTTTAAATTACCAAATTCCTTATTTTGAAATAGCCAATGACTAATATGAATCAGACATTTCTACTAAAACATTCACTTTTCATAAACTGTTTTTTTTTTTTTTTGATAAACTGAATTTATATTATTATTGCAAACTGTTTTACATTACAATCACATGAGTAAAACAAATTTACAGAAAGAGGTCAAGTGTATCTAAATATTTTCTATTAATACATTTAAAACAGAAAATCTAGAATTAGTTTGATCCAATTTTGGATTGTCAACAAACAAGCTGAAGACTTTATAAACAAAAAGAAAGTGGTCAGTGGTACAAATGATACTTTAACAATGGATTGGGCACCTAACATGGCATAAGGGTAAGCAAGATAGATTAGCAGATCATTGTTAGTGACAATCATCTGTAGATTGCAGGTTCAATCCCAACTATGGAGAGATAACATAGAATACTTAAAATAGCTTAATACTTATACCCGGTTATGATTAACAAAATGAGAATCTAACGCAATGGAATAAATAAAGGGTTCAGTTCAAAGTTTTGCGAAGGCTCCAGAGTTTGACAAGAAACACCCAAAGAAGGCTGTGGGCACATTGGCTGAAACGTTGTGTATATAACAATAAAGATGAGGACAACAGTTTGAAAAATCTAAATAATACAAGTATTTTGTTTAACAGAACAAATTTCTTAGAATTTACTTTGTAAAAATTATCAAAGTTTTAATGTTCATTATCTTTATATTATTGTGAAGTTTGGATCAACTTATTGCTATTTTCTTTTTTTATCACAAAATAGAGTCAACATATCCTTGAACAACTAATGTAAACAACACAAAATAATTTCCAATGAAGCTTAAACTTCCCACACCCAGTTACTCATTCCCACACCCACAGTCTTTCAGGGATGTTACTTTAAGAATTACAAATCTATTTTTACTCCAATAAAGTCTATAAAAGATTTATTTATAGAAACTCCAGTTCTATTTCTTTGGTATACATTCCTAGTGCATAAAAATAGTTTTTCATTTTATCTATTTTCACACATTTTTTTTTTTTTTTTTTCAATATTCAAGATGACCAACATTTTGTGTACAGAATTTGGTATAAGATTAAATCTTAAAGAGTTCTATTATCTTCTATCTTGATTTCTGGTAAGAAGAATTATACACTGCCAAACCATTACTATAACAATCAAGATGAGGACAAGAGTTCAAATAAGTATGTATTCTATTACTATCTGCAGCTTAATGAGGAAAAAAAAAAAGATTAACTTTAAATTTAATCTTCAATGCACTTCAATAAGTTGAATATTAATCTGAGAGAGAGAACATTATAAAGTAAAGTAGGTTGAGTGGCCTATTGTTGGTATCAGTCGGACAGTCTGTTTCTTGTTCCATTGTAAAATAATCGGAAATTTTACAAAACCATAAAATTTCAATCTTTATCGTGGCAAATCAAATAATTACATTAAAATGACTTGACTATTTAACATCCTACAATATTTCTTCTTTTAATCTTAAGTTCCATATTTAACTGAACACTTGCTTAAAATCCACCTTTCATGAAAATTAATTTTTATATCAAAGTCTTGTCTCATTTATAGAAATTATAATCAAAAATAAATACGATTAAATACTCTTATAATTAGCATTTAATAGCTATCCAAGAAATTAAAGTGATTGGGGTATAAATGATTGCACACTCCACACTATTAAATTACAAATTGGATTTGGAAGATTTGTTCTCCATGTTTGTGTATTTTAATGAAATTGTGAAACAATGGGTAATTTTTCTGTGATACAATAATGTAGATAAAAAATCACATCTTTGTAACATAGGTGTGTTTATATACTTAAAAGATTTCAAGGGAATAGAAATATGCATAAAATATTACTCAGATTTATATTCTAATTCAATTGCAAATCAAAGCAGACAATATTTTTAAAAATCAGTTAATTTATGAAGTAACATCTCTATTAATAATGGAAATTGGGTGTATTTCTGTCTGTAACAAAAACTACATCACAGCTTACGTCACAATATTCTAAATGATTGCACAAGTCTATTAATGAGTATTTAATTTATAGTCAAAATCGTTAATACATAGAATAAAAATAACCCTATGTTGTATATACACTCAAAATTTGAGTAAGCAATTTTAAAAATTGTTCTTTTTTTACTCTCTCCTACAATTTTGTGTAAAATTTATGTGCAAAATATTCAAAATAATTATTTAATTAATAATTGATAGATGCACGCAATATCTTATTTGAGGGGGACAGAACTAAGTTTCCATTTCAAATTGTTTTCTTTCTTTTACTTCTTTAATAAATATATTTTACTTAGTTATGATACAAACCCTCTGACATTAATTTTTTCATTAGTACTAGTCCAAGGAAATTATTTTTGCATCCGAGAGAGCGCTACACCTACCACCAGCGCCCTACTTTACCACACAGATCCAAGCTGTGTTACTCATGCACTGAGTAGGCAGGGCCAGTATCGAAACCAGAACCTTGTAGTTCCTAGGCAGATGCTCTACTGACTGAGCTAAACTGGCCCGTTATAATACAAGTAAAAATGATTAACAATAATAAAATTTAATTAAAAACAATTTTTAAAAATGTGTATTTTTCTCCAATTCTTTTTTTTTTTTTTAATGATATAAATTTAATGAAAATTGATTAAATAATTCTTTGTGAATTAAATGATTTTTTTTTGTCAATGGGTGTCAAGTTTGTGTCCATTACTAATATTTACAAATGACTTTATTATTACCCCTAAACTATAAGACAAAGAATATCTAATTCATTCATATGTTTTTAATGATCTATTATGAACCTCAGTTTGTAAAAAAATAAAATACAATTAATATCATAAAATCTGGTAGATTTAGTAAGTAGCAAAGTCAAACAGTAAATTATAAAGTAATATTGTGGAAACAAATTAATAACCTCATCTACAATGTAGACAATAGTTTATTTAGCTTAGTTGTGTTAATGTGTGTGTGAAGCAGAAGGCAGCTGTTTGACAAAGAAAACATTACAGTCAGTTTAAAACTCATGGAAGGTAAGGAGGGGAGCAACAAACACTAATATTATAAAATGCACCCCCCATCGTAAATGATATGTGAATATGCAGACAGGTATTCTCATGAATATTTCATTGCTTAGATACAATGTGAATTGGGAAAATGTTAGAGAAAAAGAATGTTTTAAAAGTGACTGGAAGGTTTTGTTATCTAAAAAACTCACAGCTTCATGAATTTTTTTTTTTTTCAAACTCATCTATATGGAAGATTTCCCACACACGGACATTCATCTTTAAAAAAATATATATATAAAAAAAAAAAAAAAAAAGCTACATACAAAAAAATACAAAATATAATTTACTTGTTTATCAAAGTAAATCTTTATTAATGATTCAATATCTAATCCAAGCAAGTAAATATTTTCCTGACCTCCCACCAGGCCAGATTGACACAAGGACTTTACAACATGGAGAGCCATGCACAATCCAAAGCTCGTGCAGTGGCCAGTGCAAAAAGTGCATGGATCCATTTAGCTATTCCCTTTTGGGGCACCTCAGGCCCCAGGCAATAAACCTGGCCCTGCCCTTTTTAGACAAGGGAGCAGGTGCTGCATGGCCTTCTGGGATCACGTGATTAATTTTACTTTACTAAAAAGACTAGAGACCGAGCCCCCAAACCCAAGCAAGTAGACATTGAATAGTAAGTGAAAACCAAGTTGGCAAATTATGAAGTGGACTAAAGAAGGTTTGCTTAAAAGGACACATCAAAATGATTGAAATGTCTAATAGTTTTAAGATTAGTTTATTAGATGGAAGAAAAAAGGTAAAAGAAAAAAAAATACTCGTACAAAGATGCTGATAGATACGTGTCATGCGTCACTGATGCATAAAAATCTAAAAGGGAACAAAAGAATCATATCCATGGATCCCAGTGTTTTTTTTTTTTTTTTTCCTTCCCCACCAGTTCCAGCTAACTGTAAATACATTTCAATATTTTCTTGGAAACGAATTACACTGTGTATGGAGTACAAGGTAGGGGTTAGAGGGCTTTAATTGTTCATAGATAAAAACTCTACAATGTATTAAGAAACTTTAGTTGGGACCCATCAAATTTCCGGGGACTCATTCAAATCAAATCTGTGCATCCTAAGATGCACTAAATTAAAAAGCTATCAGCATCATTGCATATACATATCGTGCAATGGGTAAATTGTCACCACTTTAAAGATTATTAATTTTGTGCATGCGCTTGCTTCAGGTTTTGTCGACTGTGCAGTAAACTAGAGTCAGTTGGACACTGTCTATAATGAAAGCAGCACCATGACACAATTCACTCCTTCAGAGATGGCACATTGTACTGCTTGGAATTCATGCCAGAAGCTCCAATATGAAGATTCTACAATATTTGGGTGTCAATCTGAGAACAGTGCAGAGGATTCAAAAAACATTTGGAAGAGTCCAATAGGGATTACAAAAGATCAGGCAGGCAGCTCAAAAGATCAGAAATCCCAAATTTGTTGGCAAGATTCAGGCCCTGATTAACAACAATCCCAGCAAGTCAGTCAGGTCCATAACCAGAGACATGAGAGTTTGTATTTTACTTTATGCTAATACCCTTGGGAAAGGTACAAGTCTGTTCTTCCCCCAGTTATGAGTATATAGTAAGGCTGACTGAGTTCTTTAGCCTTCATAAGGCAATCAGCCTCGTAGAAGGAAAACTCTGAATTAAAACCAGTTTTACTCCACTTAAAAATTGACTGTGTCACATCTATCCTGCTCAATAATCTGAGTGAGATTTATCAATTTAAACATTTTTGCCTTTTGTCCAGATTGTTAGTACTAAGTTATAAATGCAATGTAATTATTTTACTAGTTTGAAAAAAAATAACTAGTTATAAATTTATTTAATAATGTTTAACTGTATGCAAATATTTCAGTAAGACTAATTTATTGATTTTTCACTTGTGGCGAAATGCTTATCATAAGTGGACTCAGCTATCAGAGTTCAAATCCTGAAAGGCCAATTGCATTTAACATAGGACTAATAATAATAAAGGTATGAATCAAATTATTCTCCCTCCAGCAATCAGCAAATAGTAGGGCAGACTGGGCTCTTTAACCTTCATATGAGAACAGGTTTAGGAAAGGGAAAACTGAATTCAAAATTAGACTTGGAGAAGGATGGGCACTGTCTGACTATTTGTGCACAAGACATGATACATTACTGCCACCAAGACCAAACCCAGATAAGTCTCTCAAAGATCTTTTAATATTTGGAAATTAAAATGTTGTACAATTATATTTTTTGCAGCAAAATGGTTGTCTATTGTTACAGTTTTCTATAAAAGGATCTTTTATTGATGAGGAACAAATAAATCTATTTAATCCAATAAGTATGCATACTAAACTTTGTAACCCTACATCAAATCATTTAGATGATAGGCAAACTCTTTCCAGTTATTAAGGCTCTTATTAACCTTATGTCAACCAGTTTAGAAGGAAAATTGAATTCAAAACCAGACTTGGAGAGGGATGGGCACTGTCGGGCTGTTCGTAACCAAGACATGTTACATTAATACCACAAGACCAAACCAGGTTAAGTCTCTCAAAAATCTTTTAATAACTGGAAATTTAAGTATTGTACAATTATATTTTTTGCAGCAAAATGGTTGTCTATTGTTACAATTTCCTATAAAAAAAAAAAACTTTTACTCACAAGGAACAATAAATCTTTTTAAATTCAATAAGTATGTATATTAAACTTAGTAACTCTACATTAAATCATTTAGCTGCATATAGAGGACAAACAAACTCTTCCCAATTATTGGATATAGATAAAACATTGTCAATTTTTACTTATTTTCAATGATATGGAGGCATGTAGCATAATGGTTAGAGTCGTAGGAAATGGACTCGTTGACCAGAGTTCAAATCCTAGACAAGGCTGTTTGCATTTCACAGAGCTAATACCCTTGGGAAAGGTATGAATACATATATTCTCCCTCCAGCTAAATGTAAAATAGTAGGGCAGATTGGGTTTTTTAACCTTGGATAGGTAACCAGTCTAGAAGGAAAACTGAATTTGAAAATCTTGACGCCAGTCATTGATTGGGTTTGTGGCATTTCTTATGCACCAATTCTTTCCTATTGGCAGGGCCAAAAAGTGTGGATGGTCCAACAAACCTTCACCACTATAAACAAACCACTTCATTGGATGAACCTTCTTGCATCGAAATCGACAAGAGACCATATTTTCAATAATATTTCTTTCATCTTAATTTCAATTGCTTTTTATTGCAACCACTCAGACCATCAATCATTAGTAAACAGTATGGATTAGAAAAAAAAAAAAAAATGCTTTCAACAAGTCTAACTCGTATCCATTTTACTCGGTGAAAAAAGGAATAAATCTATATGGTTAGATGTGGTCTTCTGCCACCAGGTTATTGACCACATTGCTGCTATAGACAGGTTCCAACAATTCAAACATTGCCCCCCCCCCTCATAATATATATAGATATATTGAAAAATTGAAAAAAAAAAAAAAAAAAACAAGTCTATAAACGAATGTTTATTTCACCTACACTGAAGTGTTTCAATAGACCTTCACCTTTTTTTATTAGTTTATAAACTTGTGTTTTTTCAATTTTTTTACAATATTACATATCGTCGGATTCACTTCCATTTTTTATATATATAATATATATATATATATATATATATATATAATATATATATATATATATTACATATATACATATACATACATACGGTTCAAATGCCAAAATACTAATATATGTAATAGTTTTACTTTTCAATATGTAAAGCAATTGTCATGTTAAAACAGGTTTCTTGAGAATTCAGCTTAGCTCAGTCGCTAGTGTCTGGCTGGGAACCTCGAGGTTCCTGGTTCAATTAGCCCTCGCCAACTCGGTGTATTAGTAGCACAAGGATCCAGTGGTAAAGTGAGGAACTGATGGTAGGTGTGGTGCTCCACCTCAGACGCTAAAAAACAATTTCCTTGGTTTAGCAAGGGGATAGACTCCCTTGCTGTCTGGCTGATACCGACCTTAGGCCACCCCAACGACTCTTAAAAAATTAAAAGACTGCAAACTTTTCAAGTTTCCTAAACTTGTTATACAGAGAACTTTTTTTTTAAGCCTCAAAATGCACACAACTGTAACATTTAAAAATTTTGACACTCCGCTTAAATTTCATCAACAAGCCAAACAAACATGTACCTATCTATATAAATACATAAGTAAGCTTATTGTAATTGGATAGTCAAACTTTAATATCAACAAATTAAGTCAAAATCTGGTGATGCTGGTGATGAAAATAAACCACTTTCATTTACAAGAACAAACATTTTTTAGTTGCACAAATTTTGCTATTTATAGGTTATTGTAAATTTAGCAGGAAATAATTCTCAGTCGTAGACATAATTCTGCCTATGATAAAAAAAATAAATATAGTAATACAAAGTTGACTATATTCAGAAACATTTAAAGAGATTTATAAAAAAAATGTTTTTTTTTGTTTTTGTTTCAACAGTAGTGATACCTTGACTTAGGATAGTTTAATTTGTTCTGCTTGTAACTCAATTTCCTTGTATATCAAAATCAATTTTTCCCATTGAAATAAACTAAAATGCCATTAACCCATTTCAGCTCCCCTCCTAAAACACCATAATTCTTTTAAATAAGAAAAATAGCACTGTATTGTATAAAGACAGGAAATAGAATATAATGACTTATGTGCTGTAATATGTTTAATATTTTTTTTTTTTTTTATAAATAGTTTTTTTTTGGGGGGGTAATATATTTGGAAACTTAATGTTTTTAGTGTACTTAGTTACATACATAAAGGGCCAGGTTAGCTCAGTCAGTAGAGCGTTCGGATAGAGACCACAAGGTTCTTAGTTCGATACCCGCCTTCGCCAACTCAGCGTATGAGTAGCACAAGGATCTGTGTAAAATAAGGAGCTGATGGTAGGTGTGGCGCTCCACCTCAGACACAAAACAATCGCCTTGGTCTAGTGCTAGTGAAAATGGGATAGACTCCCTCGCTGATACCGACTTTAGGCCGCCCCGACAACTTACTTACTTACTTAATAGTTAACATACAAATATCTGAAGCTCCCTGCATTTCCCAAGGGTATTAGTGCTATGTGAAATGCAAACAGCCTCGTCCAGGATTTGAACTTGTGTCACCGTGTCCAATTCCTATTATGATAACCATTACACCATGGGCATCTCCTAGTACAATCAATAAGTCTAAAGCTTGATATGTTGTAATTAGCTGAATTTTTATCTTAATTTTTCACTGTACGAGGGTGAGCAGAATTCATATAACCTTTTTGACCAATAGGATCCAAGCACTGCAACACTGATGGAAGAAGTGTTTGGACCGCAAGGGTTACTAGGTTGAAAAATAAACCTCGTTCCATGAGAGTATCTTGGTCAGCCTTTGAACTTTTCAACTGACCATTGTATAATGTTCAATCTATGTTATTGATATTCACTGAATGCTGTGCGCAATCTTAAACAAGACGTGGAAACAACACCCAACGAGAAAACAGCTATACGGCCACCGCGTGGTCTAATGGTTAGAGTCGTAGGAAATGGACTCGTCGGCCAGAGTTCAATTCCTGGATGTAACTGTTTGCATTTCACATGGCGCTAATACCCTTGGGAAAGGTATGAATCCAATTTTCCCTCCAGCTATGGGCAAATAGCAGGGCAGACTGGGCTCTTTAACCTGGGCTAGGTAACCAGTCTAGGAGAAGGAAAACTGAATTCAAACCTGTTAAACTCCACTTAAGAAATTAACCTTGTGTCACATCTTGCCCGTGCGGAGGGGTTGGTAAATATATATATGGCCACCTGTCCTATATCATACAAACCATACATAGGAGGCGAACAAGACACACTGGGCAATGCTGGAGAAGCAAGGATGAACTAATTTGACGTTCTACTGTGGAAGCCATCACAGGCATGCCAGAATAGGCGATCCAGCAAAGACGTACATAGACCAACTCTACACGGATACTGGATGCTGCACCGAGGACCCCCAGAGGCAATGAATGATAGGGACATTGGCGAGAGATTGTCATGGATATATGAGCTACTAGCGCGACATGAAGATGATGATTGAATTAAGTGCATTGACAAGGAAGGAGATTATGTTGAAAAACAAATATTTGTTGTGTAAAATAAGTGCTTTTTTTCCCTGAGGTATAGCTGAAAGAGGACATGTTATTTGTAATTTAGTATTCAATAGAATGATTGATTGGAAGGAGACTATGTTGAAAAACAAACATTTATTGTGCAAAATAAGTGCCCCCCCCCCTCGAGATGTAGCTGAAAGGGGACACACTATTTGAAATTTAGTATTCAAAACTTTCTTTTTTTCTTTTCATAGACATTACCAGAAATGATCGGGAACAGAAATAAATTCACCTCAACTGCTGCACTTAAAGTGTTAGGATCACAATCGTTGATGTCCAATGCATCCTAAATAGAGAAATGCCAGCAGGACTGAACAATTTTTGTCTCTACCCACAGGTACAGGTGAAGGGTATCACACTAAAAATGACCTTGTGGCAAATTTGCTCTCATAGGGTGACAGGTAAATACTATATTTATAAAGACATACTCCAGGTATTATTATATTCTTTATTAGGGCACCTCACATGGTATAATGGTTAGCAAGATAGATTTGCAGACCCTTGTTAGTGAGTTCAATTCTCACTGGGCACCCCACACTTCTGGCCTTGTGCCACATCTAAACTAAGCTTAGTAAATAACTATATTCTTTATTAGTACATGTGAAGGATATAGCAAAGACAAAACAATGATAAAAAAAAGGTCAATTTTTAATAACTATTTATGAGAAGTGTTTGTTTAAAGAGAATATCACAGTTTTTGTCAAATCTCTAATATTTACCAGGTGATAGATAACAATCAGAGCATCAAAACAAAAGATTTATTAAGAGCATTTTTTTTTCCAATTGAATCATTCCATTCATAGAAATTGTGAAGTGAGTAATCATAAACTGATAAAAGCAATAAGTATTTTATTTGTCTGAATTTTTTTAAGATAAAGCTTGATAATTTGTATTATTTAGATTTTTCAGACTGTTGTCCTCATCTTTATTGTTATATACACGTTTTGGCCCTCTAGCCTTTCAGGTGTTGTTGGAAGCCTTCATGGAACTTCGAATCTGTCATATAGTACCTAAATAAGGAGAATGGAATCATCTGTTTTTTCCTATAAATGTCTGACAAAAAAAAAACCTTTGAAGAGAGAAACAACAAAATCACATGGGACTTGTTAATTCAACCCAGCAATTGCTAATTAATGTTCACCTTGTATCTTTGCAGAATAAACCTTTTCCCCTATCCTTAATATTTGTTATATTTCTTCCTATCATTTCTGTTAATTTTGATACTCAAGTTACAACAGAACTGAACCCTTTATTCAATCCATTAGGGTAGATAATTTTCATTCTATTAACCATGACCAAGTACAAGTGTTAAGCTATATCAAGTATATGTTATTTTCATCTGTAGTCAGGATTGAACCTGTAACCTTCAGATTGTAACTTAGAACTGTATTAACTTATCCCTTATATCCATTACACCATATGTCTAACTGTCCCGTTCGGAATTTGATGAGAAGACTCGACAAGAAATGCCTGAATAAGGCTAAAGGAAACATTGGCCAAAACGTGGATATAACAAAGATGAGGACAACGGTCTGAAAAATCTAAATAATAAGTATTTTGTTTAACATAAATTTCTTACTATTTCTCTGAATGTTTGAGATGAGGCTTGAAGATTAGTATTATCTGTGTTATTCAGTCCAATTGGACACATGGCCAAGTGGATTAGGCAGTTAGGTTAAAAACAGTTCTAAGTGACAGTTATCTCTGGTACCCGAGTTCAATCCTGAGTGAAAGCAGTTAGAAAAATAATTCATTAACACAACTCCTACCCCAGCTATGGTTAGCGGAATGAGAACAGGATACCCCCGTGGAATAAATAAAGGGTTAGATTCAAAGTTCCGTGATGGCTCCCGAATACGACAAGAAAGTTCCCGAGTTCGAAAAGAAGGTTACAGAGTCCGACAAGAAATACCTGAAGAAGGCCGGAGGGTATATTGGCCGAAACGTTGTACAAATAACAATGAAGATGGGGACAATAGTCCGAATAACGCAGATAATATAAATTTCTTAGAATTTAGTTTATAAAAAGTAGTTTTAAATCAAATATGTTTTGTCTTTATCCTATTGCTAAATTTGTATCAACTTATTGCTATTTTCTTTTTTATCACAAAATAGAGTCAACACATCCTTGAACAACTAGCTTAATACTTGTACCCGGTTACCCGGTTATGATGAGAACAATCTAACGCAATGGAATAAATAAAGGGTTCAGTTCAAAGTTTCGTGAAGGCTCCATATTATGACACAAAGGCTCCAGAGTTTGACAAGAAACACCCAAAGAAGGCTGTGGGCACATTGGCCAAAACGTTGTGTATATAACAATAAAGATGAGTACAACAGTTTGAAAAATCTAAATAATACAAGTATTTTGTTTAACAGAACAAATTTCTTAGAATTTACTTTGTAAAAATTATCAAAGTTTTAAGGCAAATATTTTCATTATCTTTATATACGAAGTTTGTATCAACTTATTGCTATTTTTTTTTTTAACAAAATAGAATCAACACATCCTTGAACAACTAATGTAAACAACACAAAATAATTTCCAATGAATCTTAAACTTCCCACACCCAGTTACTCATTCCCACACCCACAGTCTTTCAGGGATGTTACTTTAAGAATTACAAATCTATTTTTACTCCAATAAAGTCTATAAAAGATTTATTTATAGAAACTCCAGTTCTATTTCTTTGGTATACATTCCTAGTGCATAAAAATAGTTTTTCATTTTATCTATTTTCACACACATTTTTTTCTTCAATATTCAAGATGACCAACATTTTGTGTACAGAATTTGGTATAAGATTAAATCTTAAATCTTCTATCTTGATTTCTGGTAAGAAGAATTATACACTGCCAAACCATTATTATAACAATCAAGATGAGGACAAGTGTTCAAAAAGAGATGTATTCTATTACTATCTGCAGCTCAATGAGCTTGATTTGAAAACCTTAAAATTGCCTGGAAGAAGAAAAAAATAATAAAAAAAGAGACCAAGAGTGTCGCACCCACCGAAAATAATTAACACTATGTCACTTGGCCAAAAAAAACAAAAAAAAAAAAACAACCATATGTCGCAAGGTTTGTCTAAAGCTAAAATGTGAAGAGTGCTCAATACCTAAGTAGCGCAAATAGTAATATTAATCCTAATGAGTCAGATAAACCAACTAATATTTTCGCTTATTAGCTCGCCAGGGCAAGAATCTGACTCGGATTCTTGCCTGATGAGCTAGTAAGTAAAACTATTAGTTGGTATATCTGACCCATTAGAAATATATATATATATTTGCACTATTGAAGATAAAGAAGAAAAAAAAAATCAATATAAATACAATAGTCCTCTTACTAGTATTGTCTTTAATGACAGTTATTTAAGTTATCAGTTCAAGTAACCACAGCAAACCATTTTTTTTATTTTTTTAACCAAAACCTTTTTACTTGGCCAGGCTAAATTTCCTGCACTACCACATCTGGCATCATGACAAATCCGTGATAAAATTACTTAAAAAATTTACAACAATAGTAGCATGCAGGTTGTCCTTAAAGGATTTGACACTCCATGGCTAATTGGACTAAGATGTTGCTTTCTTATTAAATCATCCATAGCTGACATGGATTTAAGCCTAGAGACTAAGTCTTTCACAATGTATCTAATGCATATTTTATTGTATACATAAGTACATCAATAAATCCGTAGCCTAATCCTTATAAAAAAAATTTTAAAAAGTAATTTATACAACAATCCCTGTCCTTGTCAGTAGACAAAGTGGTGAATATTAATCACGTCCATTGAGCATTATACAGGGAAACCTTCAGTGTATAGACTTCTTGATCCACCCTCATAATTAGAATTCATTTTTAGAGGAAAAAAAATTACACTGGTATTGACATGTCTATTAGGGTAGGTTGATTTTTCACTTTTTTAAAATATCAAATTGTCTATGTGAAAGTTGTGTGTTAGTATACTGAATACTGAGACCAAAAATTAGATCTTTTACATGTACATTCTTAAGGAAATAGCATCAAAGATCATCTGTTACAATTTAATTAATGAGGTAAAAAGCAGCATATCAGGTGTCAGTGGTGATGGGGGGGGGGGGCACATTTTTAATTTGAATTCTATAATATGTAATTTGTTTCATTTTAATAAAAATAAAATAACATTTCTGATTTAAATATTGAAATGCTAAATTTTCTAACCAATTTCTAGGCTAAATTTTTGTGAAAATGGGGATTTTTAATGCATTTTAGTAGACAATCTTTGATGCAATTTCCTCAAACAATGGTGCAAGTAAAAGATCTAATTTTTGGTATCAGTATTCAGTATCTTAACACACAATTTTCGCATAGATGGACAATTTCATATTTTAAAAAAGTGAAAAATCAACCTACCCTAATGTCCATTTATCCCATTAGTTATTGCATAAGTGTTTCTCTCTGTACATAATATGCATTTCAGAAAAATTGATATCATTTCATTTTGAAATGGCCACAATCATTTGAGATGTAAATATCTGAAAAACCATATAGTCTAGATAAATGAGACTAAACAGGCTTAATATTGAGCAAAATAAGATTTATTCATCAAAATTTGAATGAGAGGCAGGGTGGGTGCATAAACCGGTCCCTTCACATATTCACACAGAGAAAAAAAAAAGCAATATGTCAGGTCAGGTGAACATAATGGCTATTTCAAAATTATATAATTTTTCTGAAACACACTGTCCAGAGTGGTCCGAAAGTCTTGTCACCTCTACATATTGTTTTAACTTTCATTATTTTTTGTTTTAATAATATAAGGTATGCAAGTATTTTATAAAAGAAGGGGGGCGGGGGGTGTAGGAGTGACAAGACTTTCGGACCACCCTGCACATTACTATTACAATAAGCAATTATATACAAATATCTAATAGAAAATTATTCAAAACTAGTACATATTTGCTTTTTAACATAAAGGATAGAACTACATAAAAGTTCAATATACATGACAGTGATGCTGATAGCTTTTAATTTATATATGCTAAAGATAGAGATGAACAAGTAAGGCTCTCTAACACCTACCTTGTACCCCTACAGCATAATTATCCAAGAAATATTGAAATGTATTTAAAAAAAAAACAAAAAACACTGGGTGCACGAATAGATTTTTCTGCGTCCTTTTAGATTTTTAAGGGTCAGTGACACAGGATGCATTCCTATCAGCATCTCTGCATGGTCATTTTTTTTTTTTTTTATAACAAATGTAAAAGTGGTCGTCTCAAACATGCATAAAAGCAAAAACACTTTAAACACTTTAATAGAGATAGACATTGTTTTTGACTTGTAGAGAAGACAGAAAGAAATGAAAAATAAATAAATAAATAAAAAAATAAAATCTGATAAAATGTACCTTTAGAATCTTTATTTCTTTGCTTAAGAGGCTCTGTGACTTCCCCAAGTTCTTTTTAGTAATGCTTTTTATGGCTACAGTTGTGCCTGGCCGCTGTAAAAGAAAAAAAGGAAAACATTTTAGAACATTACTCACACAATTTGAAGCCCAAATATATCAAGAAAAAATATGGATGATTAATATTTGTGATTGTAAATATACAATTTGAATTTTGACAAAATAATAAACAACTTTCCCTCAGTTTTATCTGAGAATTATTGAAAAACTAGAAGTGTCTACCCGGCATCATATTAAAAAAAATTAGTATTTCTTTTTATTATTCGGACTATTGTCCTCATTTTCATTGTTATTTGTACAACATTTCGGCCGATGTGCCCTCGGCCTTCTTCGGGTATAATCAAGCCTCATCTAAAATTTTTAGAGAAATAGTAAAAAAAAATTAGTCTCACAGATCCATTATTACTGGATCACAAGTTGGATCTTCACTGGTTGCCCCATCAAAATTCCCACGAAAAAAGACCTTGTGTTAATCCAGTAGTGAATATATATATATATATATATATATATATATATATATATATATATATATTGTTTGGGATTTAGCATGAAGCATTGGGTATGAAACATAAGAAACTCAGTTTTTGAATGTTAAGTTTTATTTCATTAAATTTTCGGTGATGTTTATACCCCTTCTTCAGAAAGGGTATAAAACATCCACAAAAATTTAACAATAAAACTAAACTTAACATTCAAAATCCAAGTTTCTTATATTTCACACCCAACGCTTCATACTAAATCCCAAACAATATATATATATATATATACGCATATATCAAGAAGCATAGGTGGACCCCACTACAACAACATGCACACAACACTTATCTTGGAAGGTAAACAACTCCACGAAAAAAAGACAACTGAAATCTTATATATATATATATATATATATATATATATATACTAGCAAAAGTACCTGGTCCATGACCGGACTAAAAAAAGATTAGGAACACCAGAGAGTGAGCGAGGAGAAAACAGAAGTAAGGGAGAAAATAAGAGGAAAATGATTTATCAAATTTAAAAATATTCGCAGAGAATTTGTATAGTAGAATGTTTATTTTAGGATTTTTTTTTTTCTTTTTGTTTGTTTACATTTAAGATATTATTTTTAAAAATGCATTCCTAAACTTTATTAAAGATTTAACGATAAACAAAGCTAAGAATTAATGTATTATAATATTCATTTATTTTAAGAATAGTCTCTTTTTGTTTACATTTTTGACAAACTTTATTTTTTTAAGCAGCTTCCTTGCATGTTGATTTCAAATTAAATGTATTCGTTTAATTCCTTTTTTTAACTTATTAAAATGTAACAATAAAATGCTAAGAATTAAATATTTACAATTGTTCATATTACAATTTATTTTTCCTTTTTTTTCTTCTTTTTTTAAAAACTCTTTTGTACATACGAAAAAATTAAATACTGATTAAAAATGGATATATTTTATTCTAAAATGAAAGTATTAATAATAAAAACAAAGTTGAGTTAAATTAAATGTTTTCGTTTATTATTGTTATTAAATTCACTGTAAAAAATAATTCAATTGACAAAACCACATACAAATTAGATATTTAGAAAGATTATTTTATTTTATTTTTAACCAAATAAATATTTCTAAGATTAGACCGGTGATACGCGAGAAATTCCGAGCTGAAACGATTAGGGCACAAATTTGTCAACTTCAAATTATCAGCAGCGGAGCCATTTTAAATCACTGCTGAATATAGCCAGCAGCCAGCGAATTTTTTCTTAATATTAGCAACAGGAGCTATGCCACGATTATCACAAATCGTTTTATTTTTGTTTAATTAATTAATTATATCCCTAATCAGTAAAAATCAATAACCAAATTTGGTGTGTTTCTTAGTTATAAGGATGTCAAGGTGTATGCAAGATTTTGATTCTGAATAACATTTTGTTTCTGAGTTATAAGTCGACACGTACATACCAAACTTTCTTTTTTATATATATATATATATATATATATATATATATATATATATATATACTTTGTCATTAATTATTTCATTTTCATAGTTTCCTCCAGACATACATACACACCAACTGCCCTTTATATATATGTATAGATGACTAATTAGAAAATACTTGAAAAAAGAAAGTAAAGTACGAGACACACAAAGAAAACTAAAAAAGCCATTTTGTTTAAATGATTCATTGACTATAAAAAGTGAAGGCCAACTGCAAAGATTGAAATGTTAGATTTGTATAAGAGAAAATTAAATTAACATCAATACATAAATTATAATAATGACCAAATTCATAAATTATGTATTAATAAATAAATGCTCATTTAGACACCCTTGACAAAAAATAGTTACAACAGAAGCTTGTATATATTTACCAACCCTTCTGCACAAGCAGAAGGAAACAAGGTCAATTTCTAAGTGGAGTTTAACAGTATTCAGAATTTTCCTTCTCCTAGACTGGTTGCCTAACCAAGGTTAAAGAGCCCAATCTTCCCTAGTATTTACCTATAGTTTGATTCATACCTTTCCAAAGGGTATTACAACAGAAGCTTGTAAGGTAAATAAAACAAATTCTTCCAGAATTTTAAATCCAGAAAAGAATTACATTAAGATGATGTCATGATTATCACATTATCTGATAAAAACCAAATATATTAGCAATTTAGTCTATATTTTAATTTCACAAAAGATATATATATATATATATATATATATATACACACACACACGTATGTATGTATGTATGTATGTATGTATGTATGTATGTGTGTGTGGTGTGTGTGTATTTAGTATTTATGTCAGGTCGCTTGATGCGCTACTGGTACTATGTAATCCAGTACAACCTGTTTCATAGTCGGGTCATCTGCGACTAAACCGGTAACCCCACAGATTTTATCTGATGAGGAGGGTGGCTAGACATCCTGCAGGACGAAAAACAAGACCTGTTCAAAGGGCGGAGGAAGCTATTAGCTCAACGGCCATCTAGAACCCTTTTTTTTTTGGGGGGGGGGGAGTGTTGGACCCCTTATTCCTTGTTAGGTTATCCATCTAGGAGAAGGACAACTCTGATTTAACACCTGCAATTGACATGATTGCCAGTTATCTTGCTTAGGCTTGTCACTGGACAACAATCATGAAAATTTAGAGAGTGGTATTCGTGTTGTACAAGCGTTTACCACTATAATATCATGATGTACAAATGTTCCCTTCTTTCTTTCATCTATCAGCCTCTCAAAAAGTCCCTCTGGTGGTGGAGTTGTGGGATTGTGAGGGACGGCAATGGTATTTAGTAACTCCTCCCCATGAGCAGGATGTGACACAAGGTCAATTTCTTAAGCAGATTTTAACAGGTTTGAATTCAGTTTTCCTTCTCCTAGACAAGATTAAAAAGCCCAGTCTGCCCTACTACTTACCCAGAATACCTTTCCCAAGAGTATTAGCGCTATGTGAAATGCAAACAGCCCTGTACAGGATTTAAACTGATATAATATGATATTTCCCTAAATTTTTGAGAGTGTGGCTTAATAATTTGTATTATTCAGACTATTGTCCCCATCTTTGAATGTTCCCCAGTTCGAGAAAGTTCCTGAGTTCGACAAGAAATACCTGAAGAAGGCCGGAGGGCATATCAGCCAAAACTGTACAATATAACAATAAAGATAAGGACAATAGTCTGAATAATCCAAAAAGAAATGAGTAACTGTAAAATCCTCTTCGAGTTTCTGTTGTAAAAAGGAAAGATCATTTTTCACTAAAAACTAAATTTAATATCCTCATAATTATTATTGAAATATTTTGTCTAAAATCAGAAAATTGTAATTTGAGAAGGATTTTAAATTTAACACGTTTTTATTGCAAGAATGAAAATGAATATTGCAAATAACAAGGCATGTCTCTTAGGTAAAAGGGTCAGAAGTGGAGAGATAATAAAAGTGCACTTAACATTTGATTTGGTTTGGTTTATTTTGTCTTGCGGCATATCAACCTCAGTGGGTTATTTAATGCTGACAAAGTTGTGAAATAAATTCCTTCTTAATGCATAATACAATTTCGTTTATAAACTCAGGTTTTTTTATTCAACCATAGATGGGACCCTAACAGGTGCTACTACTCCGGGTCAGAGTGGACCAAGGAGCAATGGTGATGAAGGGGTGCTCCACATTCCCCAAACCTCCAAAACTGGAACCTCACTATCAGATAGAGTTTAACATCATTCCCAGGATATGTAGACCACAGCCTTCTAGCACCCATATGATAAGAAGGATTGAGGGTTGCCATAAGGGCAATCATATAGGTGCTAGGGCTTGACGTGGCCAGCCAATTGATCAGAGAGGGCCTCTCCGACTGCCTGTCTAGCCCAAGAAAAACCTAAAGTGGAATATTGCAAGTCATGGACTGCTCAGCCACCTGGGTTCTATCCTTAAGCCTCATGGGTCACCACCCACGGCCAACAGGTGGCCCCATGGGGGAGTCTCACCCCTCTGCAGAGGTGCATTCTAACACCCCAGCCGACAGGGCAGCTTAACATTTGAGGATTTATTAAAAAAAAAAAAAAAAGTGTATAATAATGTCACTTGAAACCACATCAGCAAAACAACAAAAAAATCAATACAATGAAACAATAACAAATTCTGTGTGAACATTAATTGTGAAATATGCCAGAAAGATGAGGCTCATTAACAATAGTTTATAAAGAAATTAATTCTAAATCAATTTATTTTAGTAAGCACAAAAATACCCTACTACTGCATCCAAGTTAGAAAACTTATTTTACAAAATTAAGAATCAATCATACATTTTATTACATTAGGTTGGGTTTATTTGTTTAACAGCATATCAACTCCTCATGGGTTATTTAATGCTGAAATTTGATTCATTTGTAAACGTTTAATTGTAATAATTATATTTTCAGTGTTCCATTGTTTTGTTTTTTTAATTACTCTTTTTTATTTATAATCATTTGTTTGCAAACATCAATAACTTATACACAGTTATATGGTTTAAAGTATTCTTATCTAATATCAATAACTTATACACATTTATATGGTTTCAAGTATTCTTATCTAATATCAATAACTTATACACATTTATATGGTTTCAAGTATTCTTATCTAATATCAATAACTTATACACTGTGAGCAGATAAAAATAGGCAAAGAGTTAATAATATAATTTGTTTGCAGTTGTATGGTTTAAAGTATTCCTATCCAACACCAAGAATTTGCAAGCAATTATTTGGTTTCAAGTAACTGATGATAATAAATCATTTGTAAACAATCATAGCTTTAAGTAACTATTCTTAATACAATAACTTGCACACAGTTAAATGGGTTCAAGAATTCCTATTAACATTAATTATATTTAATAATAATAATTTGTTTGTACAGTTATATGGTTTCATAAATTCCTATCTAATACAAATAATCTTCAAAAAGATCTTTCACCCATATATATTTACCAACTCCTCTGCACAAGCAGGATGTGACACAAAGTCATTTCTTAAGCGGAGTTTACCAGGTTTGAATTCAGGGTTTTCCCTCTCCTAGACTGATTATCTAACCCAGGCTAAAGAGCCCAGTCTGCCCTACTATTTATCCATAGCTGGAGGGAGAGTAGTTGAATGCATACCTTTCCCAAGGGTATTAGGCATTATGTGAAATGCAAACAGCCTCGTCCCTCGTCCATTTCCTATGACTAACCATTATACCATGTGCCTACAAATGCGCTAAGAGATTTTTTTCTTAACTGACACTTCTTCCTATAACTAACCATTACACCACACACCTATTTGACCCATATATGGGACGCTAACAGGTATTACCATTCCAGGTCAGAGTAGACCTAAGATTGAAGGGGTGCACCATACTCCCCAGAGCTGGAGCCTCACCACAGGATGCAGTTTAATGTTATCCCCAGGACCCCACACTTTTTGTAGGAGTCTTACCCCTCTACATAGGATACAGTCTGGATATTCTAAGCCTCACTGACAGGGCAGGTATTTCATGGGGTCAGAGAAAAATCTAAATACAAAATATGTCACCTTGTACGATGAACTTTTTAAATATCAGAGTGGACCTGGGAGTAATGGTGATGAAGGAGTACCCCACTTTCCCAGAGCTCTAAAATTGGAACTTCACCATGAGATTCAGTTTAATGGCATCAGAATATTTCTTTTATTGACAAACAAACAATAGTAACAATGAATAAGTTGGGATTTAAGTATTTCTTTTTATGATTGAGGATGCAGTGATGCTGATAGTTTTTTTAATTTAGTGCATTCTGGGATGCACAGATTTGATTTGAATGAGCCCCCGGGAAATTTGATGGGTCACAACTAAAGTTTCTTTATAAATTGTAGAGTTTTTATTTAAGAACAACTAAAGCCCTCTAACCCCTACCTTGTACCCATAAAGTGTAATTTGTTTCCAAGAAAATATTGAAATGTATTTACAGTTTGTTATATAGAGAAATGAACAAAATATGTTGCTTCTTAAACCAATTATTTACTATTATGCCATAGCTAAACCAGGGATTTCTGATCATTTGTGGTCAAACAAATAAAGCCTGATGGTCAAGAATCCATCCTCCATGCAGCACTTTCAAGTAGATTAATAAGAGACAGGAACAGATGCAAATATCTGTGGCAATAACGTATATACTTGCAGATATGTCACATCTCTCATTTGTGGTTTGTTGAATGGGTATTTGCAGTTGATCTACAAATAGGTCGTATTATAATCTGGCTAGTTACACAATCTATTCTAACATAAAACTTATCACCTTTGTTTCAAGATTTTGTTTACAAATATTAGATCTAAAACACTTTGTCATAGACTGATGTATAATGCAAACATATAGAAATAAGGGTTGGGTTTCTTAGTACTATAATCATAAATGAGCTGGGTAAAAAAAAAAATGTAACAGTCAACTCAGCATCAGCAGGCCAGTTTAAAGCAATGAGTCAGTAGGAATCTTTGATATATATATATATTTTGTGTATACAAAAGACTTCAAAAGCTTTTAAATGCATTTCACGTCATTACAATCACTGATCATTGCAATTTAATGATGAATAAAAATTATAGGGTTGTATTAGATTTATTATTTACACCAATGATTTTGAGCAGAATTTTCGGTTAAAAAAAAAATGTGAGACCTATCTGAGAGTATATACAGTAGCCAAGGGAACAAGGCAATTTTTGGATGACCCATCACACAATGTGTAGGTACCCCACACTAATGACCATGTGCTGTATTTGTCATTGTGGGAACTGACAAAACTGGATTATTCCTTCTGACAATGACAGGTGTTAATCCCCACCCACCCCTAAAACAGAAAAGATAGGTCAGAATAAAGTAATGTCAATTTTGTGATAAGACTTTTTCTTTTTCTTTTAGATAAAAGATAGTGTTGAAATGTGAATCTTTTTTTTTTTTTTTGTTAGAGTTGGCATTATTTTCAATGTCTGAAAAGGAGGACATCTAGAGACGTGAAAAAAGAAAAGAAAAAGAAATAGGACTTTGGCTGACTGACCATCTCGGACATGTTGACAACGTGACTTGTACACAGGTGCCTATTAGCTTTAAGTAACTACAATAAAAATACGTTACGGTTATTATAGCCACTGTTTGTTTTGTTTTTTAAGTATATCAGAGAGAGTGATAGACACCAAAAAGGAAGACAACGTCCGGTGATAGAACAGTCTTCAAAAGTCACTCATCAGCTTCCCTAATGTCTAAGATTATCAAAACCAGTGTCCCTTAAATTATTAGTCAATATCTAATATAGGCTATTATTCAATAATATTGAACAATAGCCGACATTAAATATTAACTCCTTAATTTAAGGTATTTATACAATATGAAAGGCAGACAGACAAAGAGTCTAACAATAAATAACAATTAAATAACTAAATATAAAATAAAAGAAATAAGTTCTAGTAAAATAAATAATTGTAAAACAAACTATCATTCCAGTTTTTAAAGAAGGTATATAATACCCACTGAGTTAAAATGTTTGTATTTTTATTTTTTTTTTTTTCTAAAATTAACATTTATATATTAGGACTGACCTCTTAATTGAAAAGGCTAAAAAATAATTTATGCTAAAAATGTAAATAAAATAGTACACACGCTTTCTGTCCTATTATTGAACATTACTCTTGCATCCACATCCAATCAGAAAAACCTAAACAGTCATCGCGTGATGCTCACAAGAAAATAGAATGTTTTCAATACCATTTTTATTGGGCTTTTAGGTTTGACAATAGTGACTAGTGAAAGTGATATGTAGCGTGAAATATTGACCGAGACCAAGAGAAAGTGTGTGTAGGGGGGGGGGCTATGGTTATCATACCTTTTTTTGTCATGGACTTATGTGGATAGCAACTTCGACAAAATAAATAAATAAACTTTGTCTTTTTAAAAGACAAATCCCTTTTTGTGTGTCGAGGTTGCTATCCACTTAATTTCACAGAGACAAATGTTAATTTTGATAATGTTTGTGGGGAGGTGCTGAATTGACCTAACAGTACGAAATTGACAGTTCAAATTCCGGTTAATATAAAAGTTAGCATTAAAGTCTTTTTTTTTTTTTTTCAAAGGCATGAACCCTCTCCTCCTAAAAGGTTAGGTTGTGGATTACTCACTGACTGGCACCTGTAACCTAATTACTAGTCATTTGGAGAGAGGAGTAGTAGGCACTACTAAATAAACCCCATATTGCCTTGTGACATACTATGAAAGACCCAGCATGGTATTACTGGAGTAGCTGACAATCTCCCTGGGTCAAATAATTTTGTATGTGTATGTTACCCATCAGCACTTAAGATTTGATTTAAAACAAACAAAAAATCTATAAGTTTAGTAAGGAGAAACTAAAATTATAAAAAAATTTTTTTAAAACAACAAAAAAAAAAAAACGAAAAAAGCAAAACAGGTTTTCCCATGAGGTGACTACTTAAAGTATTGCCAAAATTGTCATCATTTATTAGAGCTTTAAAAGGTTGAGATGAAACAAATAAATATGCTATAAAAACGTCATGCCTATTTATGTGCTTGTTTATAAAGACCCTCCTCTCCTAAGACAATGATTTATGTAGAAATATAAAATTCAGTTCATAGCAGGTGTTTCGATTTTCAGGACAAACAAGTTTTAAGTACAAAACAAAAGAGCAACGAACAATAATCTTTATAAATATTAACAAATTGTAAATCAAATTTAAGATAGCTTCACTTTTCTTTTTGCCACACACAGAAACGAAAACAATCTCAATATTTCAGTTGGGGTTAGAAAACGGTTTTCATTAAATTGTAAAACGCATTTTGAAATTAACATAATTGAGAGAAGAGTTGTCCGAAAAATTCATTTTTATTTATATAATTTTTGCTACTAGTGATGTTTTTCTCTCTTTTTCGCGCGTCATAAAAAGATAAATATAGAATAGCAATAGAAAATTGAAAAAAATCGTCCAAGTTGCAGCCTGATGCATTTCGTAACAGTTGGATGCTCTTAAAAATATATGGATAAATAAAGATTTTTTTTTTTTAAGTAAAAAGGAACGTGGAGAAAGAAAAAAAAAACAAACGTCCCAAACTACCTCACAATCACATAAAATGTATATATTATTATTATTTTCTAATATTCGGCAAATCTTTATTTTTTGTTCTCTGAAAGACCCCAAAACGATAGAGTTATTTTAGCCAGTGATGAAATTTATATTATGAATGAATGAATCATCATTGAAATGTCGATATTGGAATGGAGAAAATGTGCTGTCTGTTCTTCTCTGCTGATGTTGCAGCCTAAGAAATTATATATAGAGGACTGTAGTAGTAGACAAAAAAAGTCTATCAAAATTATTTTAAGCACCAAAACCAGTTAAATATGCATAATATTTACAAATAAATTTATATCCTAATTGTTTGTATATTAACTGCTCTCGTTACCTTTCTTTTAAGTGCAAAAAAATTCATTAGTGGGAGGTGGATTTGATCGTTCTTTAATTTCTTTTTCTTTTCTTTTTTTAAATCACTAATATTAATAGTAAATAAATATCAGTAGGTTGGAATAAGAATCCCTTTCGAAAATAAAGACTAAATTATGAAATAATATTAAGCTTGAATTAAATGTTGATTCTTAGCACCACTGAGGAAAAATAAAATAATCGCTCCCTTAAAACATGGAATCCATTTATATCGACGTTTGACAGAAAGTGGAGGTGAAAATCAGAAAAATGATTGTTGTTTTGAGAAGCACGAAATTACTTTCTGACACAATAAAATGTAACAAAAATAAAATCAATAGAAACTAAATCAGGGTTTACTTCTTAAAACTAAAACGAGAAAAAAAAATAGGTAATAAGGCAGCAGTAGCAGAATTTCTCCTATCGTCGTCATCATCATCATCCATGGTAGTGCCATAATTCTTGAGATTTCTCTTTTTCATGCAACACAGGACGGTCAGATGATCAACAAGAAGAGATCGTGTTTGTAGTTTTTAGTCTTACACTTCATCAATAATTTAAGTATGCCGTAATAATTTGCACAGGCATAGAAAATATTTTATTCTTTTGATATTGTTTAGTATTCAAAAATCAAAAAACTAAAAGGAAGCACCTGACTTTAAATTGACAATATTTTCGTGTTTTTCTTACTGTTTTTTGGGTTTTTTTCTCTCAATAATTTCACTTTTTCAACAGAAGCACTGACCATATAAAAACCCTTAGCCTTTTATAGACAAACTTAAAAACACAAAATTATAATTACCAATTCAAAATAAGAGCTTTTTTGTTTTGTTAATAGTGTTTGAAAAAAATCTGTATTAGGTATTATTATTGTCTGAGTACAGGATTAAAAATAAATAAAAATGAAAGTAAAATGCAATTTCATCAATAAATTGCATAAGAATTAACAATTTTGAGGAAAGCAATAAAATATTTTAGTTTCATCTCGTGTGTGTGAATTTGACTGAAGGAGGGTAAGAAATAAACAAAAAACAATTAGTTTTTTTAAGCATTAAAAAAAATACTGATTAGATTATTTCATAAATGATCTTAACTGATAAGTGAAGTGATGATTTAATCATTTGTTTAATAAAAGAATATGGGCAGTATCTTGAATAAATAATAAACCAACGCCTTTATTATTATTATTATTATTATTATTATTAGTTTTACAAATAGACAGATATATTTTATTCCATTTGCAGTAAAAAAAAATTTTAAAAGGGGTAAAGCATAATATTTAAGTGTGTTAAAAAAAAGAAAGCAAAAAGTTAAAATGTTACGAGACAAAGAAAAAAAACAAAACAAAAAAACAAGCCAATGTGTATTTTTTAAGCTTTCCTTTGTTAAGAAGACAAAAGCATTTTAGGGGATAAATCGTCTAAGAAACAAAATAAAATATAATATAATATCACAAAGTTTTTTAACATTTTTATCTAAAGTCTATTTTTTAAATAAGGTCCTAAAAAAAATTAAATAAAAATAAAAACAGTGTCGATTAATCAACAGATGGTGCGACCTTTGTTTTCAATTTTACTATTATTCTTTTTCTTTTTTTCAAACATCTTCATGAAAAGAATAAAGTACATATTTTGTTTGGCAAAAGTGTGATTTAGTTTTATTTACCGTAAAAATATTAAACAATTTAAATAAATAGAAAAACTGTAGCACAATAAAAAGGAGTCGTTTTCCTTTTGTTCCCAGAGAAGAAAATCATTTTTTGAATATTACAAATAAAGAAATGTTTATTTGAAGAAAAATTAATCTGATCTTTTTAAAAGCTAAATATTTTTATTTTTTATTTTTTTAAAAGATAATGAGTTCAGAGTATATTACATTTTTTCTTAACAAAAAAAAATTAACAGCTGATATCGTCACAATGGAGCAGAAAAAGAGAGACGTAAACAACAAGTCCTAGCAGATTGACATTTTTAACACTAACAAAGGCTTTTTTAAAAAAATTGAAATATCCAAAATAAAAATAAATACTTGCCTTTTTGTTTCTGCCTTTAAAAACAACGGCAAAAGCTCCATGTCCGATGAGATCTTTTTTGCTGTATTCATATTCCCCAACAGATTCCATCATCGTGACTTTTTTTTTTCTGATGAGTGAGAAAGGAAAGAGACTAGACGAGATGATGGGTGGATGATAGAAAAATAATAGCAATAAGCAGGAACTGGTTGCTGTCAGACCAAAACAATTTTTACTTAATTTAGCAATATTAAATAAATGTCAAAACAATGCACGACTCGTGAAGTCTCTTCCCAATATTTCTCTAAGCACATTTAGCCCTTCTACTACACCGAAATGCTGCTAGCTACAAATTAATGTAAGGGATTTCTTTGCTTCGCCATTTAACTAAGCTACTACTACTACTACTACACCTACCCTAAAACAACACATTTATATACTTTGCTGATTTAGGGGGTCATCGAAAAATGTCTATAATTCATTCCCTATATGCATTTTTCTTTTTTTTATCCAATCATGATTGCAGAATAAATGTATATTATCTATTCCATGGTGAAAATAGATAAATTCTGTGTTAAAACTTCATAATTGTGCTGCTTACAAATCATAAGACGTAGTTGATTGATAGCGTTAGCCTTTTGCCATATAAACATGTATTGATACTGCTTATGTTTGGGCCCATTGCTACCCGTTGACATATCCACCAGCAAAAAATAGTACCAATCAAAGAAGTTAATTTTTTTAGGAAAAAATCAATCAAGGAAGCAGTTGGTAAGTCAGATGATAAAAACTTGTACTTTTAAATTTTGATGTTGCAGTTGCTCAGTAATGAAAAATAATTGTTCTTTTTATTGATTTGACAGCGTATGAAATTGGTGAATGTGATTAGTCGGTGTTGGTCGTCTGTAACGTTAAGTAGTGCGCTGGTTGAAATCTCGCGAAGTCACGTGGTGTAAAGGTCCCATACCACGTGCAATGATCAGGGGCTGGACTTATTAATTTTCGCTCTAAGAATACCTTTTGATTATGTCCGATACTGCTTTAAAAGGTACGTACGGCTTTTCTAGACTACCTGACCATTATTAGAACAAGAGTAATCGCACCAACAGCCCTCTATTCGTGTATTCAGTTTACTCTCTTTTGTATGAAAACTGCCTGGCTTTAACTTTTATATCTCCCTAGTCCCTAACTGACCCCCGACCAAACCACGTTTCTTTTAGTTGAAACTAAATGGAAGACAAGACAAAAAGACTTTTGTCGTAGAACGGTGACTATATTTAATTGCTTGTTTATTTCGTTTTACTTTTTTTTTTTCTGAGAATTAGTCTTCTATTCACTCACGATTTTCCTCTTTCTGTTTGTTATAATAAATGCCACATATTCAGTGTCGACCCGTTACGCAATAATAGATTCTCTCTCATTTTTTAATATTTTTTTTATACACTGCTTACAACCACTGCAGCTCGACAGCAACCATCTACATAAAGATCTTTTATCTATTTTTACTTACCTACTACCTTTTTACACCTGTTAGTGTTGTAAATAGAATATATAACAACGGCAATAATTAATAATAATACACTTTCTTTCCACGTTCCCAGGTGGATATTTCCACGTAACATCCAATAGTTCTGTCTTTATATCTCATCTTACTTTTTAGTGCATATATATTGTTCCTTCCTTAATCAATCCAGTGATACAAAATACAAATATACCTTAATAAAACTACTCTTTGCTTTTAAAGCTAACCTGTCGTTTAAACATTTGTATCTGATCTGTCTTTATCAATAAAAATGCGCATTTCTATATTTTTATTTTATTTTTTTTCACGTTTACTAACAAAGCCATCACTGGTGACGACAATGGTGTTTAGTTTTAGTTTGTTTTTTTTTCTTTCACTTTTACTCTTATTTCTAAGTTCTTTTGCTATCATTTTTGTTTCATTTTATGTGGATAGTCATAAAATCAGTATTTGATCGATCACTTGTTTTGCCATTTTTTTTAAATTTTTTATTTTTTCAGTTAACCCTCCCCCTCTTTCAATGTTCACTTTTTTTCTTTTCCCCGATATAAAAATTAATTTAAAACTACTTTCTTATGTCCTGTATACCCGACCATCAGAATGAACACAAAAATTACCCTGAAGTCCTAGAGTCTAAATCTTGCATTAATTTAATCAAATTGTTTTAATAAAAAATAATCACTTCAGACTATACATTTTTAAACCTCAAAAATTGTTCTTTTTTACTTTCAATTTTTTAAAATACTATTTGTAAAAAATCACTTTGTTAAAAATCTTTTTTAAAGTGATATACCTCAATGACAATGTTCTTTTTTCTTTGTTAGTTCAATCTTACTTTTTAAATATATCTGAGCAACACGTTTCCATAAATACAGGCGTAAAAATAATTAACGTTAAAATAAAAACGTAAATTTTTGTACACTCGGCACATGGGTGACCATCAGCTCAAGGAGGGCATGATGCAATTTTGGTGATTTCTCTCTCTCTACCCTAAAAATGACATCCAGGTCAAATCGAACTTCATTTGGCTTGAATCAGATGCAGAACTACAGAATAATCCAATGTCCGACCAAGTCTTTTTTTTTTTCTTTTTTTTTTTTCTCCTACCATATGGTTCACCTCATGACGACGATTTTTTTTCTTTCTCAAGCTAGAAACGTAGAATTTATTTTTAAAAATTCATTGTGTTTACTTAAGTCTCTCTCGTTTTGTTTCTTTTTTTTTTTTTAATTATTAAAAATCTTCCCGTCTTTCCCCCCGACACCCTCAAAATGAAGAAGCTGCAGATAGCGACAACATCGCTCGATGCCACGAATTAAGTAGCAATTTTCCATTTATTTTATTAATTATTAGTCTGAAAAATAATTATCAGTACCGAGTGTGTGGAAAGAAAAAAACGTTGAAAAGCTATGATTAAACAAATTTGTTAGGGTCAGTGCAAAAATTAACGAGATTGTAGAAAGGAGCAGTTGATTACATTTGCTAAAAATAAATTATTTATAAAACACAAAATAAATCAATCTCTGAGCTTTAATGGAAAAAAAATCAAATGATCGACTATGCAACTTTGATATGTTTGTTGCTATCTACCAATTATTTAGATTCTACCCTTTTATAAATAATTAACAAGATATTGAAGTTCAATTAACGTGTTTGGTTTTTTGTTTGTTTTTCCTGTATTAATTTAATATCTATTAGTTTCTTATATACTGGAGAGGATTGTTATTTATATTGTCTGTGTTAGTTAAAAAAAAAATCCCTGGATTATTTATTAAATCCAAGAATTGAAATTACTCTTTTAACAAAGAAACGGTCTATTATTTTCAGCACTTTTCCTTTTAGTTCGTATAATTTGCCGTAGACTTTGTTGTGATGATGTCACATTTTAACATGCAAACATAATTTATTTAGTTGATTTTTTTTTTTTTTTGTATGTGTGGGGAGGGGGTCTCCTTTTTACGACTAGAGAAACTTTAAAGGTATATTTTTAAGGTAAATCTAAAATCTTAATTTTATGCAGTCTTAGTTACAAAATGAAAATCCAAAAGCACAAGGAAACGACATTGCATGCTTTAACTACACTTGTATCAAGTTTGATTTTAAAATTTTATTAGCAAATTTGAAGTCCAAATAGAATTTTAAAATGGAATAATACACGTTCATTGATTGACCATTAAAAAAAAAAAACATTGACTTTTTTTTTCTTTTTCTTTTTTTTCAGTCTATCCAACCACATGCAAAAATCAGCATGTTAGTATTCTTTATTTATAAAAAGAATTAATTAGATTTAATTCTCTATTTTTATATTATCATTTAACAATCTTATCAAGATTTATTTAATAAAATAAAAGTTAACTCTATCCTTGATTCCCTCCCTTGGTCGGATTTTTCCTTTTCTATCTTTTCTTTCTTTAACTTTGAACTCCCTTCATTATCACCCATGAGGTAGCAACTCTTTTTCTTTGTAAAGATCTTTCTCCCACCATAGCGATTAAACACTTATTTTTATCTATATTTTCCTTGATAAAATACGATCTTCTCACCTTAATTTCTCCTTGCCTTTCCTAAATGTACTTTGTTCTCACAATGTCACCTTTTTAACCTGTCCCAACAAATCAAGTCTTCATTTTTTTTTTTTTTACTCATTGACAACACAAAAAAAAATCATTCATTCATAGGTAATATTCACGTTCGTATTTTCTGTATTTATTTTTTGATAACTTGTTTGATGTGAGCATTTTAAATCTCTAGATCAATTTCATTTTTTTTATATGTAGCTTGAGTTTTTTGTTTTTCTTTCTTTTCCTGAAAATTAAAGTTACAAAACACTAAATTACTGGAAGTCCATTCAAATTTGACTAAGATCCAACTAAATTTAATTCGGGTTTGTATATTGTCCGGACAAGATTTACCAAATTAGAACTTGTTTTTAAAAAGCATACTTCATTATTCTTGCCTTCTTTACCATTTTAATAGGATAACATATTTTATTGTAAATTTACTATTTAAATGTTTAAATTTACTTTCATTTTTTTTAGTAGATCTTATGACTGGTATAAATTAATATACAAGCATTCATTTGATCTTGTACACATAACATAGGAATTGTAAATGTAAAATAATAGATAACTTTTGCATGATTATTTCATCATTGCACTTTAATTTGACTGGTAGATTTTTTTGCTAGTCAATATTAATACTTTGCTGATGTATAGTATTGGATATAAGTCGATAAAGTTGCAGTTTGTATTCCTAATTCAAGGTTGGTAATGCTAATTATCACATTAAGAGATAAATTTGTTTTTTCAAAGAACAGGATTTTTCTGTGCCAACTATAAGTATGGGAGGGGGGCAACACTTATAGTGTTGCTATTAAAGTTTTTTTTTGGGGGGGGGGGCAAATGTTATTATTTCAACATTTTCAAATAACTATTGAATTGGGAAATTTATACTTACATGTGGGTCTGATATATTAATTAGTAAGTTTGATTATATTTTTGTGTCTATCCACAAACGTCATGTAAGTAATTTTTTTTTTAATAGATAAAATAAAATAAACTACCATTTTTAAAATAAGAGTAATAATTTGATAGTTTGGTTTCATTTCTATAATAAAAAAAATTAATTTTTAAAGTTTTTGTACATTGCAACAATTTTTGTTTAATTATTAAAGTTACAAAACACTAAATTACTGGACGCCATTCAAATTTGACTTAGATCCAATTAAATTTAACTCTGCTATCAGTGACTTGGTTTGTCTTACACTGTGGCTTATATTGTTTATATTAGTAATTTTGTTTTTTCTCTAAAGTCATTTTCAATTCAAATGGATCTGCATATCACTTGTACACTTAGCTTTGTTTACCACAAAACTATATTTGAGGATCCTCGGGCACTCCACGTGGTGTAATGGTTAGCAAGCTACATTTGCAGACATTGTTAGTGAGTTCGATTTTCATTGGGCTCCCCCACACTTCTGGCCTTGTGCCACATCTAAACTAAGCTTAATAAATAACTATATGTTGAGGAATGATCACCTTTTCTTTCAAGATGATTCGTTAACTCCTACTGTAATGGATGCTCATACAACATGTACTATACATACTTCAGTTTTCAACCTGACCCTCGGGTCCTGTGTCCAGTTGCTTCGGCCATTGGACTGGTAAGACATTCATATCAGCGTGATCGAGGTGGGGGGGGGGCATCCCCCAGGCAACACTTGCTCTCTTAATTTAAAGAGACAGGGTTTGATTTATTGCCAAGTGCCTGAGGCGCCTCAAGAGGGATGCTGGGATGACAGTAAATACCTACTTCAGTTATCAACCAATTGCCTTTTTCATATTATATGCATGTATAAATGTTTGCTTAGCTAAGGTATAAGAAATATTTACTCCATTTTAAGTTAAATGAATTTTTAATTATTATATCAGGACACTGTAACAATGTTAAAATTTAAAATTTATGAATAGAAAGAATTGTTTATAGGCATTAGCTCAGTCGGTAGAGTGTCTGCCTGGGAACCACAAGGTTCCTGGTTTCGATACCGGCCGTCGCCAACTCAGCGTATGAGTAGCACAGGGATCTGTGTGGTAAAGTGAGGAGCAAACAATCTTTGTCTAACACTGTCTGGCTGATACTGACTTTAGGCCACCCTAACAACTTTACTCACTTATAGGCATTTACTAAACTGGGTTCAGTCTAATATAAGGCCACAATAGTGTGACCACCCCCTCGAAGATCACAATCGCTATATCAGCAAATTGTTTAGTAAGATTAGCCTACTATCAACCTATACTAGGTTTCTTAGTTAATTGATCATAGAATTGTTTTCATAGCAATGAAAAGAACAATTCAGTTGTGTGTGTGTGTGTGTATATATATATATATATATATATATATATGGTTTGTTTAGAATGGCTTTTTGCCGATAATTTTTTGGAGAATAAGTGCTTAATTGGAGTCGTACCCAATTTTGAAAATTAATTAATTAATAATGAATTAGGTATTCCCGCCTAATTCATTATTAATTAATTAATTTTCAAAATTGGGTACGACTCCAATTAAGCACATATATATATATATATATACAGACGACTGGAAAAGATACAGATCCAAATAATGAAGTACTCCATGTTATTCAATAATACATGCCTAAAAATAACTTGCTACCAAAATACACAACATTTAAACATATATGTGTGTGTTATCCACAGACACCATGTTTCGACTTATCACGTCTCTGCAGTGTGGCTAGTCATTTGTAAGCTACCTACAGCCAGGTTAGACGCCTGAAGGATTCATCATCAGTCGGGCTGGTTAACCGCTTGGCCATCATCACCTACAGAATAGGAAGAGGATTTTAACTGTTAAATACACACATTTGTGTATATATGTAAAAACTGCCATATATATATATATATATATATCAAAGAAAAAAGAACTTAACAAACCGTCATCATCATTAAATATTGATCTGTATATAATTTAATTTATTGATTATTGTACATTGGGCTCTTTTTAGGGATTTATAAATCGTATGAGTATATATGTTTGCACCTACAAGAGCATACAGTATGGTTTTACAGTGAGATTTCGAAGATCCCAAATAGAATCTTCCCTTACTTACCTTAATATATATATATATATATATATATATATATATATATATATATATAAAAAGTAAATACACAAACGATGTGTTTTGATATGGCTTTTTTAGCTGACAATTAACAATTGATTAATTAGGCGGGAATACCTATTCAAATGTAAGGCTAAACAAATCGAGAAAAATTAATCTCTGTATGTACATTTCGGCCTATCTATAGCTCTGCTGATGAGGCCTAATAGGCCGAAATGTACATAAAGATTGATTTTTCTCGATTTGTTTAGCCTTACATTTGAATAGGTATTCCCGCCTAATTAATTAATTATTAATTAACTTTCAAAATTAGGTATGACTTCAATTAAGCACATATTCTCCCAATATATATATATATATATATATATATATATGAGAGAGAGAGAGAGAGAGAGATGAATGCTTTGGTTTGTATAAACTTCTAATGCCAGAAGTTCATCTGAGCTGTCATTGTTTGCATAGCAAGTTGGCTAACTACACATCCAAATCCACAAATTTGTAGTTTGTGGATTAATCTTTATAGATTTCCTGCCAAATCAAATTTCAAAATGTACTTGCTCACATTTGAAGCTGATAAAAAAAAATAAAATAAAATAAAATAAAAATACAAATACAAATAATTCATCTTATTGTTAGGTAATTCATAGATGTGTCCTTATTTTTCTTTATTTTATTTTTTCAATGAACATCAAGTTAAAATTAACATAGTTAAGTACAATTTAAATGCATAGAGAATGAATCCTGCATTTATTTTATTTTACATATCAATGGTAAAATCATTTAGTAAAACAGAAATGCTGATAGGTACGCGTCCTGCGTCCCTGATGCATTAAAATATAAAAGGACGCATTAAAATCATATCCATGCATCCCAGTATTTTTTATTTTTTATTCCCTCACCATTTCAAGCTAACTGTAAATACATTTCCATAGTTTTTTTTTTTTTTTTTTTTTAGAGACGAATTACACAGGATAGGTTACAAGGTAGGAGTTAGACGGCTTTAGTTGTTTCCCCAGATCATAAATAAAAACCCTACAATTTATCAAGAGACTTTAGTTGGGACCCATTAATTTTCCCGGGGACTCATTCAAAGCAAATATGTGTGTCTCGGGATGCACTAAATCAAAAAGCTATCAGCATCACTGGTAAAGAATACAACTTATAACAAAACATTTATACTAAGTTAAATTTTGGTTATATTTTCTTTACCAATACTGTTAAAGTACATAAAACTAATTGTTAGTTACCAAGATTTGGTTAGTCTAGCACACAGGTCTCTGATTGCTTAAAGTACCTGCTATTGCTAAGTGGTCACCCATCTAAGTATTAAGCAGGCTCACTTGCTGCTAAACTTAAGTGATGTGGTAGAAACCAGTGCATTTAATGTGACTTTGATCATAAGTCAAGTACACAAAACTAGTTGGTAGTTAGTGCATTCAAGTAACATCTACATGGGACCCATTTCTAAAAATAAGATTTTTTAAAAAGTAGAACTTCATATTCTACTTTTATGCATCACTCACTCACTCATATATATGCTCGCACACACTCACTCACACATTATATATATATATATATGCTCGCACACACTCACTCACACACA
>CM042138.1:45893754-45901254 GCA_023376005.1 Doryteuthis pealeii
TATATATACACACACACACACACACGCTGATAGGTACACGTTCTGCGTCCCTGATGCATGAAAATTGTACACATGCATCCCAGTGTACTTTTTCTTCCCTCACCATTTCAAGCTAACTGTAAATACGTTTCAATAGTTTCTTATAAATGAATTACACAGGATAGGTTACAAAGTTAACGTCTTTAGTTGTTTCCCCAGACCATGAATAAATCCCTACAATTTATTAAGAAACTTTAGTTGGGACTCGTTAATTTTCCTGGGGACTCATTCAAAGCAAATATGTGTGTTCCAGGATGTACAAATCAAAAAGCTATCAGCATCACTGTATATATAAATGAATAAATGTGTGTATCAAATATAATTTAACTAAATGTGTGTGTGTGTGTGTGTGTGTATATATATATATATTATATATATATATATATATATATATATATATATATATATATATATATAATATATATATATATATATATATATATGGGCCGGGTTAGCTCAGTCGGTAGAGCGTTCGGCTAGTCCGCGCCAACTCAGTGTATGAGTAGTACATGGATCTGTGCGGTAAAGGAGCTGATGGAAAGTGTGGTGCTTCACCTCAGATGCTAAAAACAATCTCCTTGGTCTAGCGCTATTGAAAAGGGGATAGACTCCCTCGCTGACTGGCTGATACCGACTTTAGTCCGTCCCGTCGACTTATATATATATATTTATTTATATATTTATTTAATTAATTAATTATGGTAACATGTAATGTGCTCAGCATTACTGTGTGCATAGTGTTATCATAATAAAGTAAAAAGTCGTCGGGCGGCCTAAAGTCGGTATCAGCCAGTCAGCGAGGGTGTCTATCCCCTTTTCAATAGCGCTAGACCAAGGAGATTGTTTTGGCGTCTGAGGTGGAGCGCCACACCTACCATCAGCTCCTTACTTTACCGCACAGATCCCCGTGCTACTCATACGCTGAGTTGGCAAGGACCGGTATCGAACTAATAACCTCGCAGTTTCTAGCCGAACGCTCTACCGACTGAGCTAACCCGGCCCATAAGATAATTTATCACAACTTGAGAGTTAATATTATTGAATCCATGTAGATATCTTTTTAGTGATTTTCTTTTCTTTTTTAATGATAATCTCTGAAATTTAGACAAATCTAAATATTTCCCCCTCTCCACAGGTAATAATTGATTAATTCTAATAAATTCTGCTCATCTATTAATAATGGAGATTCGCTTCCGGTTTTTGTCTGTAACAAAAATTATGTCACTGCCTACGTTGCATTACCCAAAATCGTCATAACAGAATAAATACACTCAAAATTTGAGCATGCAACATTAGACAGTCCTCATTATTTTTTAAAACAAGTTTTAATAGATACATCCCCAGTATCATATATTTATATATAGTTTGTTTTATTTTAATACATATTCAAAGTTAATAGTTTCGATTTCAAATTGTTTTATTTTTTTACTCCTTTAATAAATTTGGTGATTTCATGATTTATGGTTCAAACTCTCCGACATTTAATTTTTAACTTTCACCTCCTCAAGCAATATCTTTCAAAAATGTATTTTTACATCGCCCGGGGGCGTTTTTTTATTTTGCTATTATTTTCTAATGACTATATTTTCTTTTTCTTTTATTTTATTTTCCAGAGGAATTTATCTACCAATTGTCCTAATGACAAATTATCGCCTAGTAGTCGCTGCTGTGAGCATTCCCACAATAACCGCAATCTTTGGGTTGCTATGGTTCTGGGATAGAAAGAAGAAAAAAGAATTAGCTCGAAATGACATCTCTTCAACTTCGGAAGGACTAAATAAAAATACCAACAGTTTTTCTGAAAGTTGTTCTAGCCTATACGAAGCGCTCTCTGAGCCTTTAAACAATGGCGCCAACAGTATAGCTGTGATTTCTGGAAATGACGACGATGAAGACGAACATGCAAACCAACGTATCATACTAGGAAAAGATTGGATACAGAAAATAAATTCCACATTTCTAAGCAATAACTCGGAAGATGGTATTAATTCAGAATCCAACTTTCATGTGGTCAACAAAACTTGTATTGATGTCGCTGATCAGGATTCTGAAGAATTTCCCAATGTTGGCTCGGAGGCCAACAGCGAGATTGTTGCTTCACCCCCCAGCATAAGTTGTGAAAATGTTGAAACGGAACTATGTGAAGCACAGACAGAGAGCAAAATTCTCTTTTCATGCCCTCCCCCAAAACAGGAAGAAACTCCCTGTGTGAAAAATGTCCTCCTCGTTGAAGAAAAAGACGAGGGTGATGAACGTAAAGATGGGGAAGCTGAAATTGTGGAAAATAATGGTAAGGAAGTACAGGAGAAAGATCTGATCCCTGAAGTGAAAAATGAATTGCCTATGGGTGAAGATGTATTGAAACTTCAAGATGTGGAACCATTGCTCAACGCTCTTGTAAAAGACAATGTTGTTGAGGAAGAACTGGCCAAAGATAACTCTGCGCAATTGTTTATAGAACACAAAGAATTACAACATTCAGTTAAAACTTTTGAAGATGAAGATGAGGAGACTGTGTTAAAAGAGTTAACCTCTGAAGATGAAAGTGAGGATCGAACTGAATTGCCAGGAAGTAATAGTAACGGATATGAAAGTGAAAAAAACAATTCTTTACTTGATACTTTAGATGGCAATGAAGCGGAAATTGATAGGCAGGAGGAGGAGGCAGCAGCAGCGGATACGGTCCCTGAAGTGAAAAACGGTCACTCACAAGAATTGCTGGTAAGTGAAGTATCGGAATCAGAATGCGAAAGTACAAACCCAGCATTCGATTCCTTAAATGGTAATTATGAAGAGGAAGAAAGTGAAGAATTAGTGTCTGCATTAGAAAACGGTACGGGTTCGGAAGCTGTAACAAGTGATGGATACGTGTCTGGATCGGAAAGGACGTATCCATTTGTTGATGATGATGACCACGACCATAACGATTCAAAAGAAACTAGTTTAGACGATGAAATCAAACTATCCGGTAAACCAATTGACGTTATTTCTGCCATGTTTTCCGGTGGTCAACTCAACGACAGTCAGTTGAAAGCCGATTTGGTCCATCTGGAGGCACAAGCCACAAAGATGAGCACCCCTAACCATGCAACTTCTGTAAAGTTGCTATCGCATGCCAAGCAGTTATTCAATGAGACCGATTCCGCCACGCCGCCAGAAACTGATTCTGATACCTATCTGAGCAGCAAAGAGTTGATGTCAGAAACGCTGGAGAGTGATCAGACAGACTTGAGTCTGACGCCGAATCCCAGTAACCAATCGGATGAAGAAGAAAATCAAAGTTCTTCGCCTCTCTCTTCCTCCCCACAAGGGGAGCAAGAAAACCAATTAGATTCTCTAGACAGTAAGTTCTTAAGGAACGATCGGACTGGAACCGATGTGAGAACCTCTTCTCCCGTTCTGGATGAGCAACATGGAGTTGAGGACATTGCAGAGTCTGAAGATTCAAATTCAGAACTTTCTCAGAAAAAATCATCAAGTCCATTATTAGATAAATCTTCAAATTCTGACCTTTCAATGCAGACAGACAACCTTGAACAAGAACAGCAACAACATCACATGGAGAGTAGCTCTGAAAGCAAAACCTTACTTCCATCTGTGGAAGATGTTGCTGAACATTCGACCGAGAACACTATTATTGAAGAAAACTCTGAAAAAGAAATAGAAATAGAAAATATTAACAAAGATGTATCGCAAAGCTTAGGAAAAGGTTTAGAAAGTGAATCAAATAGGACTTTAAATGATAATTCTTCCCTTAAAACATTGGCTGTTAGCCAATCAAGCCTCGAGGCAACAAAGACACTTGATGAAAACCTGTGTAATGCTCATGATTCTACACACAAAAACAAAAACAACAATAATAATAATAACAACACTAACAACAACAGTGCACATTCAAGAGAACAGGAACGTCATCAGTTCGAACCAAATACAGTCATCAAAGCAGAATCAGGTCCAGAAAAAACGTCTCCGCCCAAAGAGCAAAGAAAGCCAGACTCTGTTTTATCTTCAAACTGTGATGCTAAAAATACAGTAAGTTGCATTTTTTACATTTTTATTTTTTTTTATTTTTCATTTTTTTTATTCAAATATTTTATTTTAATAAACTTTTGAAAAGCAGTGTTTTTTTTTTTTTCCTGCTAACATATCTGCCTTATTTTTGTTTCATTTTACCTATTATTAATCACATTTTTTGGAAGCACCGGTTCTTACTAGATCATCGAAGTAAAGCAGTGATGAGCCTATTCACTACTTAATTGGCTGATCACTTTATTTTAATCATGAACTTGGTTGTTAAATTTTATCAATCATTGCGTCTCCTACACATGACCTGTGGGCTGCATTCTATCCTCAGACAACTTGTCTATGACCTGGTATAGAACCATTTTTGTAACTAATATTTTCCTAAAAACTTAAGCATTTTATTAAAAATTTTATTTTTTATTCATATTGGACTTTTTTTTTCTTTTTTTTTTTTTTTTGTCATAACAAAAGCAAGTGAAGGATAAAAACAGATTGAACAGTTACTGTACATAATGTTTTATATTTTAATAAAGTCTATTCCTTGTGGTTTATTAATTGTATTACTGTTTAGCACTGTAATGAGTAGAAATTGTGAACACCCCACCACACTTCTTTCAGCCTTCCCCTCCCCCCATAAAACAATTAGTTTCATACTAGTTTTATTCTCCAGTTAAACAAATCTGTATTTTTTTTTATTATTCCTTTTTCTCCACATTTCAAAATATAGATTTTGTCAGTCTTCATTTTGCCTAGCATATAGTTATTATTGTTGATGGGGCTTATGATATGCTGACTGTATCCTCTAAAGACGGGTAACATCCCCCACTAAGTCCACTCTGACTCATGGTAGTAGTTGCTGTTAAGGTCCTATTTATGGGTCAAATAGATCTTTGAAAATTATTTGTATTAGATAAGAATACTTTATAACTGTATGCAAAAAGAACTGCACAAAAAATAACAGTGTATGCAATTCCCTAACCTCCTAGTCATAAAATAATCCTAAACAGGTTCACATACCATTAAAATCAATCAATCACTGTACTGATGCTTTTGTCACACTAAAATAGAACATTCCAAATATTTTGCATTGGCATAAACCTATACTAGTGTTTGTTTTTTGGGATTTTTTTTTTTTTTTTTTTTTTTAAGTTGTCCATAATGAGAAAGACGTAAAGCCACTTAGCTTAAAATTGAATGAAATTATGAGATATTAAAAAAATTGAATGAAATTATGAGATATTAAAAAATGAATGATGAGATTTAAAAAAATTGAATGAAATTATGAGATATTAAAAAAAATTGAATGAAATTATGAGATATTAAAAAAATTGAATGAAATTATGATGATATTTAAAAAAATTGAATGAAATTATGAGATATTAAAAAAAATTGAATGAAATTATGAGATATTAAAAAAAATTGAATGAATTATGAGATATTAAAAAAATTGAATGAAATTATGAATATTTTAAAAAAATGAATGAAATTATGAGAAAATTGAATGATTATGAATAAAAAATTGAATGAAATTATGAGATATTAAAAAAGAATGATATGAATGAAAAATGAAATTATAAATGAAAGAAAATATATGAATAGTTGATGATATTAAAAAAAATGAAATTATGAGATATTAAAAAATTGAATGAAGATATTAAAAAAATTGAATGAAATTATGAGATATTAAAAAAATTGAATGAAATTATGAGATATTTAAAAAATTGAATGAAATTATGAGATATTTAAAAATGAATGATTTAAAAAATTGAATGAAATTATGAGATATTGAATGAAATTATGAGATATTTAAAAAAAAATTGAATGAAATTATGAGATATTTAAAAAAAATTGAATGAAATTATGAGATATTAAAAAATTGAATGAAATTATGAGATATTAAAAAATTGATGAAATTATGAGATATTTAAAAAAGAATTCAATGGAAAAATTATTAAAGAAATCTCCGCACTTAAAGATTATCATTGAGACAGTTTGGAAAGCTCTGAACTAAAATATGAAGTCTATCTTGCAACACGGGGTCAATTTTTAAGTGGAGTTTGGCTTGTTTGAATTTAGTTTTCCTTCTCCTAGACTAGTTGCCAACCAAGGTGAAAGAGCCCAGTCTGGCCTACTATATACTTATAGCAGGAGAGAGAATAGTTGGATTCATACCTTTCTTGAGGGTATTAACACAATGTGAAATGCAAACAGTCTTGTCCAGGATTTGAACTCTGGCTGCCAAGTCCATTTCCTATAATGACAACTGCTATGCCATGAACACCTTCTTCTATCCTACAATTCACACCTAAGCAACATTAATTTATCTGAGTGAATTTTAAGATATTGATTCTTGGGAATGAACATTTTTCATTATTCATTATTTGAAGGATTGGTTTGTGGTTCGTGAGTCAACATTATTTACTCATAGATTCATTCTCTTAAAGTAAAAGCAAAAACAATCTTTCTAAAATTGCTTTAGTGGTAAGTGTTGCTTTTAAGTTTCATAAAGAACTCATGGGGTGTAATGGTTAGCATGCTAGATTTGCAGACCATTGTTAGTAAGTTTGGTTTCACTGGGCATTCCTATACTTGTTACTTGGGCTAGATGGGCTGTCAAAGAGGGCCCCCTCTAATCAACCGGCTGGTCACGTCAAGCCTTAGCACCTATATGATTGTCTCAACCCTGTTGCCCTTATGGCAATCCCCAACCCTTTTTATCATATGGGTGGTGGCTGAGGATCTTCATGTCCTGGTAATGACGTTAAACTCTGATGGTGAGGTTCCAGTTCTAGGGAATGTGGATCACCCCTTCATCACCATTGCTCCTTGGTCCACTCTGACCCGCTGTGGTAGTACCTGATGGTCCCATTTATGGGTTAAATAGAAAAATGTGTTTATAAAAAAAAAATTGAGTATCCATTAAGAATTAATTTTTCAAAACTTTGTCGGCATTAAATGACTTACTGAGGTTGATATGCCATAAAACAAACCAAACCTATACTTATGGCTTTGTGCCACAGCTAAGCTTAGTAAATAACTATATAGTATATGAAAAATCTTTTCATTATAATTTTTGGTAATAATTCTGATGTGAAACCATGTTGGCCATGGTACCAAATGTGGTGGGAGTATCCAGGAATGGTACCAAATGTGGCACTATTACATACCCACATTGACATTGCTAATTGGTGTGTGAAAATGAGACTTCAGAGAGAAGAGAGTTCTTCAATGATAGACAGATTAGACTTACTTGGTGAGGAGATCTTATTTATTTCTTGCTGATTCTTCTACCATCTCCTCTGGCTGCCATCTTGTTGTCTAGTTGGGTTGACTTCTATCTAACTTCTTCTGACTAAGGGCTGATTTGATCATTGCAATTGAATTAACAAGACATTTTTTTTGTTTAAAGCTTTAATTTTTTCTAGACCATGATCACCG
>CM042138.1:45906254-45921254 GCA_023376005.1 Doryteuthis pealeii
AATAATATCATGCTTATATAAATCATGCATAAGTGTAAAATGCATGCATGCATAAGTGTTATTTATTAAGTACTAGCAAAAAAAATAAAATCATGCATAAGTGTTATTTATTAATACTAGCAAAAAAAATAAAATCATGCATAAGTGTTATTTATTAATACTAGCAAAAAAAATAAAATCATGCATAAGTGTTATTTATTAATACTAGCAAAAAAAAAAAAAAAAAACACCCTCCGGGAGGTGTAAAAAATTATTTATTGAAAGATATTGCCTGAGGAGTGGAGTTAAAAATTCAATGTTAGAGTTTAACATAAGTAAAATCATCAAATTTATTAAAGGAGTAAAAAAAAATAAAACAATTTTAAAATGGAAATTTAGTTCTGGTAACTTTAAATATATATTAAAATAAAATAAACTATATATAAATATATAATACCGGGCATGTATAAAAATTGTTTTAAAAAACAATGAGGACCATCTAAGGTTGCATGTTCAAATTTTGAGTGTATTTATTCTGTTATGACTATTTTAGGTAATGTGACGTAATCAGTGACATAGTTTCGGTTACAAATAGACCTAATCTCCATTATTAATAGATATTTTTGATTTCCATAAAAGAGTATCCTTCAGTAGCTAACTAAAAAAAAAAAAGAAAATTTAACTATTTTTATCCTATTTTCCAATTCATATTTATGTGAATTGAGATTTTTTTATTTATTGACATTTAAATACAAAAATAGAGAAAGATTTCTGTTTGTTAAAAAGGAAATGAGATTGTTTGCTCTCGCATGTCCATTGCTAAGAAAAATTGAGCCAACGTTTTTTTTTATTTTTTTTTTTTTTTTTTTTTTTTTTTAACTATCCTTAACCTTTTCACTCAAACTGGAATACCAGTGTCCCAGTCGATTTTCATTTTAAGCCTAAGGAAATTGTATTCAAAGCATAATTTTGGATATCCAAATCTTAAAATAGAAATAAAAAAAATACCAGTGAAAGGGTTGAATTATTGAATAAAAAGAAAAGTAAGTAAAAGCAAAGTCAGCAGAATGGCCTATAATCGACATCGACTGGACAGCAAGGGAGTTTATCCCCTTTTAGCTAGTGCTAGACCAGGGAGATTGTTTTTGCTGAGTTGGAATGCCACACCTACTGCCAACTCCCCACTTTACCACACAGATCCGATTACCGGTAATCCTTAACTTGTTCCTCGTAAATCCTTGTATAAAATAAATTGAACCCTCATATTATATCCATGTTTTTTGCAATAAATGTTTTATTTTTCTTGCACCCGTTATTTTTAACTTTTAGAATATACACATTGAAGTGAATATTAAAATAAATAAATAAAATATATTTAGTATTGTAAAATAACGCAAGAAAAATAGAACATTTATTGCAAAAACACAGACATAAAATGAGGGTTCAATTTATTTTATGGTAGGAATTTACGAGGAACAAGTTAAGGATTACCAGATTACCCACTCTGTGCTACTAATGCACTGAATTGGTAGGGGTTGGTATCAAACCTTGCAATTCTTAGGCAGATTCTCTACCAAATGAGCTAAACCACCCCATTAAAAAAAATTAAAATTTTTAAAAAATTAAAAAAATTAAAAAAAATTATTAATGTTCTGCAGTTAATTTATTTTAGCTTGTAAATATGAAATGTAGATATTTAATTAATTTTTTTTTTATATACACTTTAAATTTATGCAATAAAGTGTACTAAAATGTCCCAAAACAAGAAAGATTTGAGAAGTTTTAATTACTTGGAAAGAGGGGGGTGAATTACAGGGATGCTGATAGGTACACGTCCTGCATCCCTGATGCACAAAAATCTAAAAGAATTCAGTAAAATCATATCCATGCATACCAGTGTTTTTCTTTTTTCTTCCCTCACCAATTCAAACTAACGATAAATACATTTCAATATTTTCTTAGAAATGAATTACTGAGGATAGGTTACAAGCTAGGAGTTAGACGGCTTTAGTTATTTCCCCAGATCATATATAAAAACCCTACAATTTAAGAAACTTTAGTTGGGACCCATAAATTTTCCCTGGGACTCATTCAAAGCAAATATGTGTCCCAGGACACACTAAATCAAAAAGCTATCAGTATCACTGGAATTATGAAGAAAAATCAACCCTCATATTTAGTTCGTTTGAACATTTGAAAAATCTATAATACCTAATAAAAGCACTGTAATGAGAAGACTGCTATTGATGAATAAGATTTTATTAAATCCCAATGTCTAATAATAATAATGCGTGTCTCAGTGTGTCACTTTTTTCTTTTTCTCTTTCTTTTTCTCTTTTCTTTTCTTTTCTTTCTTTTTTCTTTTTTTATTCAACTTAATTCTGAGAGGTTCTAGCCCAATATATCATAATATTTTGGAATCAGGCCAACTCCATGAGCAAATTAAAAACATTCTGGGCCAAATTAGGACCAGTGGTCCTGAAGTTTTCAATTTCCAAGTTTTAATTACTAAGATATTTTGGGATTTTTTTTTTTTTTTTTTTTTTTTTTTAATTCAAATTCTTTCTTTGACAATAAATAGGTGCTCAATGCATAAAATGTCATTGTTGGGTCAAATACCCAATCAAGAGCCCTCTGCAAAAGCTGGCTTAATTACCACCTGATAGGATGGGTTTTAAGCTAGTTGTACATAAAAATTGGAAAATAATCGACTGTTCAGACCTAACTCAACAAACCAGCTCTACTTCATGAGCAACCATGCATGAGTAACTTCTATTTGCTTAAATTCTGTAAGGGGGGAGGTCACTGATATCAGAAAATTGTGATATTATTCTCACCAAGTACAAATATCTAAAAGGAGAAAATATAAATTATTCATTCTTATATTCTGTTGAAACTCTACAGTTTCTCAATATCTTGTTTGAATCCATTACAAATGGTTTTCTCACCTAATGTTAAAATAGCCATTTTTCTATTCTTTTTCTTTTTTTTTCTTTTTTCTTTTTTTTCTTTTTTCTTCTTTTTTCTTTTTCTTTTTTCTTTTTCTTCTTTTTTTTCTTTTTTCTTCTTTTTCTTTTTTTTCTTTTTCTTTTCTTCTTTTCTTTTCTTTTCTTTTTTCTTTTTTTTTTTTTTCTTTTTTTTTTTTTTTCTTCTCTCTCTCTCTCTCTCTCTCTCTTTCTCACTTTTGTTTTAAGAAAATTATTTTTCCTTCTTTCTTACTAGTCGTGTTGTTATTTCTAGCTAGATAGTTCAAGTTGATCAGCATCTATTTTTAGGTCTGATATCATTCTTATTGCACAGCTGTTAATATGTCCATAAAACTAACTAGCTCTTACCTTTTTTTTCTCTTTTTTGAGCCTGAACACAATTACATGTAAGTTACTAATTAATCTTAACAGGTACTAATAGAATCTCCATTGCTTCTGGGGAATTTCTGTAGTTTCAACATCCGGAACTTCTTAAATCTCCTCTCTCTCTACCAGTTTTTGCAGTCTTTCAGTATAAGCAGACTGGTGTCTGGCAGACGTTTGTCTTGCAAAGAGAATCAGTTGTGGCTATACAGCTGTGAATGCCTATCTTTATCTTCCTATCAATTAATTTTCTCAAAGAGAAGATAAGTGTACTCGTAAAATAACTCTGACAATAACTTGTGCAGCCTAATGTCTGTCCCATAATAGTTGATACATTTAATATAGGAAATGCATAGGTGAATGGAACAACTATTATGGGACAGTATTTTCTTTCTTTCTTTCTAAATCTGTAATGGTCTGCAGAATAATTAGCAAAGGATTTGATTGATAATGACCCCCTACCACCACACCTGACTTTAGTTATGTTAATGCTATATAGGCTAGTGTTATCAAAACATTTGAGATATAATAAACAATTCTGATTTCTCTTTGAGTAAAATAAAAACAAAATTTTAGGTGGGTTTAAAAAAGGGGGCCGGGTTAGCTCAGTCGGTAGAGCGTTCAGCTAGAAACCACAAGGTTCCTAGTTCGATACCGGTCCCCGCCAACTCAGCGTATGAGTAGCACAGGGATCTGTGCGGTAAAGTGAGGAGCTGATGGTAGGTGTGACGCTCCACCTCAGATGCTAAAAACAATCTCCTTGGTCTAACGCTATTGAAAAGGGGATAGACTCCCTCGCTGACTGGCTGATACCGACTTCAGGCCGCCCGTTGACTTTACTTTTTTTTAATATTGGTTACTTTAAACTTTTTTTTTTTTTTTTTTTTTTTTTTTAATACAATATGTGCATATAATGTCTAATTCTGGGACCATCTTTAAATGATTATTATGAACAAGAAATTTATTGTAGATTCCTATCATCTCAAACTCTAAACTTTATTTTTTGGTAATGTGTACATTTATATGCATCCTTAAAAAAAATAAAAAATGGGGAGGTAGTGACTGTACATTTATATGCCTCCTAAAAATATTGGGAGAGTGGGAACTGTACATTCGTATACTCCCTAAAAATATGTGACGGTGGGAACTGTACATTTATATGCCTCCTAAAAATATGGGGAAATAGGAATTGTAAATTTCCCTATTCCCTAAAAATATAAGGAAGTCAGGAGGCAGTGCATTTACATATGTTATAAAAAATATTTTCTTCCCTCCTACACTGTTGACTCAAAAGGCAGAAATCTGTTACTCTGCTTAAAAATTGACCTTGTGTCACATCCTACCTGTGATGGAGGGTTTAGGTAAATACATATACTATTGGCTCAAAAATAAATTTCCTTTTTCCTTTCTCTACTGTTGTTTATTTCCAATTGATTTATTATACAGAGGTCATCAAAACAAAATCTGATTATCTTTAAAGCTATTTTGGTCGAGACACTAATTGTTTATGATATTTACAAAGCTTAGTCTGGCACAAGGCTATAATAGTGAGGCACTTTGAATCAAATTTTGCATTTATAACGGTCTATAACAGTGGTTCCGAAAATGGGCAGTACCACCCTACTAGGGGCAGTGGGGCAAAAGGGGTCAAAGGGGGTGGCATTAGGAGCAGTTAATGAATGACTTGTTTTTTGCAAAATCTAAATGACAAAATATACGTTATAAATATGAAGGTAAAGGAACATGTATGTAGTTTATACAGAATAAAACTGACATAAGACCAATCAGCTGGTCACGTCAAGCCCTAGCACTTATATGATTGCCCCAACCCTATTGCCCTTATGGTAAGCCCCAGCCCCTTTTTATCATATGGGTGCTAGAAGGCGGTGGCTGCGGGCCTACATGTCCTGGGAATGACGTTAAACTCTATCTGATGGTGAGGTTCCAGTTTTGGAGGTTTGGGGAATGTGGAGCACCCCATTCATCACCATTGCTCCCTGGTCCACTCTGACCCAGAGTGGTAGTACCTGTTAGGGTCCCATCTATGGGTTAAATAGAAAAACATGAGTTGATAAACAAAATTGTATTATCCATTAAGAATTGATTTATTTCAAAACTTTATCGGCATTAAATGACCCACTGAGGTTGATATGCCACAAACCAAACCAAACTGACATAAGAATTATAAACGAATGCATAGTTTTATTACATCAGTCAAAAGTCTGAACATTTGCATGACGCCTGTACACATGTGTAGTGATGCACCAATTACCACATGCTGCCCAGCCAGGCTAGAGAGCAAAGTCAACCAACAACTGCAAGAGTCAAAGCACAGCTCAAATTTGTAAGCACTGCATGTTAATTTCAAGTTTTTAGAGCCCCCAATTTACCGTTTAAAATTTACATTGATTCTGTTTCCATACTGGGTCACATCTATGGGTCATATCTGTTTGCAAGTTAATGTAAATTATAAATTGTGTGTTTTTATATATATATATATATATATATATATATATATATATATATATATATGGCGGGTTAGCTCAGCCGGTAGAGCGTTCGGCTAGAAACCACAAGGTTCCTAGTTTGATACCCGTCCTCGCCAACTCAGCGTATGAGTAGCACAGGGATCTGTGCAGTAAAGGAGCTGATGGTAGGTGTGGCACTCCACCTCAAACGCTAAAATAATCTCCTTTGTCTAGCGCTAGTGAAAAGGGGATAGACTCCCTCGCTGCATGGCTGGTACTGACATTAGTCCACCTCGACGACTTTACTATATATATATATATATATATATATATATAGTCATCCACAGACACTGTTTCGGCGTTTCATGCCTGCCACAGGCTCAGTGTGGCTAGACACAACATCTACCTATGGACAGGATCGAAATCCGACTGACTTTTTTGTCTGCCTGTCTTCATAATCTCTTAGCAGCTGCCGTAACAGGGTGGTGCTTAAACTATTAAATACAAACGTTTGTTTATATATTTTATGATCATCAGTGAGATCCAGTCCGTTTACAGATGGTCCTTGCTTTATATATGCTGGCGGTGAAAGTTAATTTAAGTCACCCTTAAAGAGCCCTACTGAGTTTGGGAGCATATATATATATATATATATATATATATATATATATATTTTAAACATGTGAATATAAACATACAATCAATGAGATTCTCAAACCTCTAAGTATAAAATAACCCTAGATGGGTTGACATGCCATTAAGATGATTTTTTTTTTGGGGGGGGAGCATTTATTCTATTAGATTCTTTTAAATTCTGGCATCTTTCATCAGATCTCCTTACAAAATATCTATAATATGCTTGTTCCTTAATCTTCCAACCATTATCCTCCTGCAACACCTGTTTAAAAATGACACCATCCAAATCATTCAAGATGAAATGCAAAAATGTAAATCCTGATTATCTGCTGTTGCTTTATCACCAAATTATTTCTTATGAGTGTTGTCAACTCAGCTGAATAATGGACCATTCTGTTTTTATTATCAAGAAAGAAAGGAGGAGAAAAACCACATGCTAAACAGAAAAAAATATAAGAGTAGGGGGAAAATAGAGAGAGCGTCAACTCCTGTTTCAATCGAATATAATAAAAAGATGAAAAAGAAAAGTGAGATAATTAAGTCAAAATTATTATACTTTTTACATATTGAATTATTTTGCAATGGCTCTTAAGCAAACATATCAAACGTTATAATTAAATTATCATACTGCAGAAATGCTGATAGGTACGTGTCCTGTGTCCCTGATGCACAAAAATCTAAAAGGCCAAAGTAAAATCGTATCTGTCCGTGAGACAAAGTGTTTTTCTTTTTCTTTCTTTCCCTATTATTTCAAGCTAACTGTAGATACATTTCAATAGTTTCTTAGAAACAAATTATACAGGATAGGTTACAAAGTAGGAGTTAGACGGCTTTATTTGGGACCCGTAAATTTTCCCGGAAACTCATTCAAAGCAGATGTGTGCATTCCAGGACGCACTAAATCAAACGGCTATCAGCATCACTGTGTGTATAAAATATATATATATATATATATATATATTATTATACACACACACACACACTGGTACTTTGACTTGAGTACCCAAGATAGAAATTTTCCAAGTTTTAAATTGTCACTCAGTCATTTTTTTTTTTTTTTTTCTTTGCTATGAAAAAAAAAGCTATCAGCATCACTGATATTGTGGTATAACCATAGGTCCTACTAGTATGCATATAAATAGCTGACGCGAACTTTCTGTAGATAAGTATTATCTACAGAGATGCAGGTGGTAGTTATTGCTTCTTGTCATGTTCTGGCTTGCTTGTTGCCTTTTTTCTTCTTTCTTTTTTTTTTTTTTTTTTTTTTTTTTTTGTGTATGTGTGTTATATTACAGGTTATATAAAAACTGTATATGACAAGCAAGTGGCGCCATCTGTCAAAATGTACAACTATTTAAACAAATCCTGCAGTCACCCTTGTAGGACTTGTTCTTCGATTCCATTGTTTATGATGTTTTTATCTACCTTCATTCATGCATTTGTGTCATCTGCTATCATTTTTTAATTTACAGAAAATGGCAGTTAAATCAATATTACCTTGAATCTATAACTATTCGTATTGACAGATATTATTTTTTATTACATATTTTTGGGGCTACAACTGACAAAAGTAGGTAAATAACTCTTGTAACACATCACTGAATAAGTCCCTGGCCCAACTAATAAACGCATCACTGAATAAGTCCCTGCCCAACTAATAAACGCATCACTGAAAAGTCCCTGGCCCAACTAATAAACGCATCACTGAATAAGTCCCTGGCCCAACTAATAAACGCATCACTGAATAAGTCCGGGCCCAACTAATAAACACATCACTGAATAAGTCCCTGGCCCAACTAATAAACACATCAAATAAGTCCTGGCCCAACTAATAAACACATCACATCACTCAAAAAGTCCCTGGCCCAACTAATAAACACATCACTCAAAAAGTCCCTGGCCAACTAATAAACACATCACTCAAAAAGTCCCTGGCCTAACTAATAAACACATCACTCAATAAGTCCTTGGCCTAACAAAAAGTCTTTTAGGTAAAATTCGACTTTATTCATCAATATAGTCTTTTTCTAGGGTGATACACTGATTACAATGCTTCTCCAACAATTCAATGCCTATTTTGTAGAACAATTTGTCTCAAAAAGCAAGATCTGGTGATAGCAAATGTGTTTATGTATTTGTCAGGGACACAGGATGTGTACTAATCATTTCCAGAGATGCCCTCTGTAAATGATTTTGCCAAATAGCAATTCAAGCACAGAATGAAAATTTGTTTTCTTAGGAGACAAGATCTTTTTCCTCAATTTTTTTTTTTTTTTTTTTTTCTGGTGAAACACTAACAATGTAGTTTATTAACTTTGAATGCAAGATTTAATCTATACCCCCCACCCCCAAAGAAAACAAATCTTCCACAACTTAATATCAAATAATTTGAGAAAAATATTGGAACTATAAACTCTTCTTCAAATTCAACAAATTTATCCTTTCATAAAAAGGATAATTTATATTGATATATTTTAAAATTAAAAAGCAAAAAATATATATATATATATATATATATATATTCATATCATATTCATATTTTAAAATACGAAAAAAAAAAGGTAGAAGATAGCAAAGCTACAAGTTTTAATTAAATATCTACAATTTCCTATATATTTGTTATCATATGGGTGCTAGAAGGCGGTGGCTGAGGGTCTACATGTCCTGGGAATGACATTAAACTCTATCTGATGGTGAGGTTCCAGTTTTGGAGGTTTGGGGAATGTGGAGCACCCCTTCATCACCATTGCTCCCTGGTCCATTCTGACCTGGAGTGGTAGTACCTGTTAGGGTCCCATCTATGGGTTAAATAGAAAAACATGAGTTGATAAACAAAATTGTATTATCCATTAAGAATTGATTTATTTCAAAACTTTATCGGCATTAAATGACCCACTGAGGTTGATATGCTGTAAAACAAAACAAACCAAAAAAAAAAAAATAATAATAAATATTAGTTAATTAGAAACTTTTATTGGTAGACAGTTGTTGCGTAGGGGCCAAGGTCGAGTTGTAGTAGTAGCTGTCGTTTGCTCAACGAAACAACATACACAAGTCGTATACGTCCGCTTCCGCCCTCTGCAGAAAACCTGGGACTTCCGTTTTTATTTTTAAATAGAGTTCCGGAATCATTGGTTGGTCAATGGCTGGCACCCGTTGAGTGTTTACAATTCCAAACTTAACCTCTTTTTGTTCTTATTTCTTTTTCTTCTCTTTCTCCAGAAATCCAATTACCATTTTCTTTTCAATCCCCAAATTCTCCATAGACCATAATAATTATGCTATAGTCATTTTTTTTTCTCTCCTTCTAATCTTCCATACTATAGAATAAGCTACTGTTGTTGTATGGCTGGGGAAAAAAATGTTTGTTCGTGCCAAAATCTTGGGTATATTTGTTCATTTTGAGGAAGTCTTAAAATATTTACAATCCATTTATCTGTCTCTGCTCACTTTCTGATAAGTAGTTATACTTATATGTAGTAATGCTATTTTCTTAAATAAAAAAAATTAAAAAAACTACAAAATTTCTTAGAGTACGATTTTACTGCATCCTTTTAGATGATTGTGCGTCAGGGACGCATGATGTGTACCTATCAGCATGTGTGTGTTGAGTTATATATATCCAATAGACCAGCTGAGCTGGTGGTGGAAATGTTTCTTTTTAGGACCTTCTTGATCTTCCATACATCTACAATACACACACACACACACTCAATCTTGTATGAATCATTAACAAGACCTATCCCCTTTCAACACAATATCTTCTATTCTTAAGCAACTCGGGTTAAGTTCAAGATCCTCAATGGTTTTCATCAATGATAATACAGTGAACTAGACCTTGGAACAGAAATGACTAACTCTTCTATCTTCCCAGGTATCCTCCTTATTACTACATATCAACTAGTTATCTAGCTTGTCTTCTTTCTATCTGTTGCATCTCGTGGCTTGTTGCCATAATATTAATAACAAAACTAATTTTCTGACTACCATTTCCCTTTAACATTGACATTTAAGAGATACTACTGTGCAATCATTTATCTTCTATATTCAGTTTTTTTGGGGTTGTTTGTTTGTTTGTTTGTTTGTTTGTCTTTCTCCTTGCAAGTGAATCTGTCTGTTCAGAACATGGCTGCAAACAGTAACTTGTAGACCTGTTTTTGAACAGACAAGTCTACTGTTCTTTTGGATTGTGTACAAGTTTCATTACTTAAAGTACTTTAGTTATATATATATATTTGTATATATTTGTATATGTATAAGTATTAACTTACCGGTGGGTATAAGAACGATCGTTGGAAGCACACAATATCCAGAGGTTAAGGTTGAGAAAAAACAAATACAAAGTGCTCAATACAATGTAGAGCATAAATTTATTTAAGAATGGAAATGAGTAACCTACTCGAGTTTCATCGATAGATTCTTCAGGGTTACTTTTAAATTAATCGAGTTTACGATTAATCTTTGGTGTTATAAACATGCCCGTTGGAATGGGACTTAAATTTAGTAGAGGAACGCTTGTTTACATTTTTATAACACCAAGGATTAATCGTAAACTCGATTAATTTAAAAGTAACCCTGAAGAATCTATCGATGAAACTCGAGTAGGTTACTCATTTCCATTCATATATATATATATATATACTTGTGGTTGTTGAGGCGCAGTCTGAAGGGGGTGGATGTTTCCCCCACGGAGACGCAAAATCCACAACATATATATATATATATATATATATAACCCTACCATTAGTAACTTTTCATAATTCAGTTTATTCCTAATTATTATTTTTTATTAATCTAACATCAAAAATTATAATTTAATATTTCTTAGCTGCTAAAAATAGAAAGGAACTGCATTATGGAATTTAAATTTTCATATTTATACTTGAAAAATAGATCTGGTGTCTCTAAAGTAGAAAAGTCGACAAGAAAATTAATTTATTTGTCAATATTTTGACATTAATAATTCTTTCTCTCTCTTTCAAGTTAGGGTAGCAAAGACATAAAATCAACAGTGCTTGGTAACTGACAGTTACCAAGCACCATTGAATAAATAAATAAATATATGAATAAAATATCAGACAATCCTTTTATAACAGAACAAAAATCACTTAGTTCTCGGATATCATACCCCTAGCAGAATGCCTGATTGGGTGTGATGGCCACCATTGATTCACTGTTTACATATTTTGTGTTGTGGTAAAGGTGCCTAATTACTTACACACACGATACATGTTCCTGTATTGGTAATTATACCTATCCTAAACAAAATGGCATTACTTTTTGACTCACCCTCATAGTAAAAAGAGAACAAAAAGCACTGGATCATGTAGATATTGTATACCTAGCACACGGCTTCTCAAAGTGGTCCATACGTAGACCACTTTGAGAAGCCGTGTGCTAGGTATACAATATACGTGTGGATGAGTAAAATTTTATCGGGTGAATAAAAGCATAGCGGTCCATGGGCGGGGGGGTGAATTTACTAGTTTGCATTTATAAACCCCTTTATAAGAAGAGAACAAAAAATTGCTGGATCATGTAGATAAGCTGCTAGGCATTGTACACCTAGCAGAATGCCTTGATTGGGGTGTGATGGCCACGAGTGGTGTGTCGTTCATCTTACACTGACCAAAAAAGATCCAGATCTTTCAGCTTTGTTAACGATGCATATAATCATGTTTTCTTTCATGAAAACCTGGTGGAATCTGGGATCTAGCCATTTGCGGTTATTTATTAAGTAAACAGGGAAGCACTTTGAACATCAAACGTGATGATTTGTAGCTGAAATTCACAAACCTGCAACCTAATATTCACAATCTCCTCAGTGCCCAGCTGACTCCTCCTTAATTCAAGAATTAAAGTTACCTTTGTATAAACCTTCAGCCCCTACGAGATGACAAAGTCACCTCAAATCCAGTTTGTTAGTGTTCTGACTGCTTGAAAACTATCTTAGGCAACAACCGCCCGTCTGCCGCACTGAGCTGTCTCTCAGAATATACCAGTGTGCCTAACATGCAAAGTACAACTTACAACGAAACATATCCGCACTAATTACTATCAAGCAAGAAACCTGAGAGACATCTTTAAGAATGAAAACATTTGAAATTTTCTTTTTTTTTTTTTTTTTTTTTTTTTTTTTTTTAAGAAAAAAAAAAGCAACCTTTTCAACAAGATATAACAAAACATAACCGAATATCTCCATAGAACCACTACTTTAAAGACTGAAATCCAAAATAACCTTCTTTGGCATTAAATGACCCACAGAGGTTGATATGCTGTTAAACAAAACTCACTTGGAATATACACTGCCTTGATAAAAAAACTTTTTTTTTTTTTTTTTTTTTTCAATTCATACTAAAAGTTAGAAACTTCTAACTTATTTTTAGACCCACGTTAAAGAGATTAAACCCCCTAAATACCAAAGTATAAATATGAATACACAATATATATTACTTCCTAACCGTTAGGTATGACATAACTCCAGATGGGTTGACATGCCATTAAAATCAATCAACCAACCATCTACAAAGAACATTGCAACAAGATAGAAATCATTACTGATCTCACCATTACGATGAACTGAAAGTTTATTATAACAGACTCTTTTCTTTTTCTTTTTTTTTTTTCTTAATGTGTTTAGTGATTTCCCTTTCTATTTAGTAATACTGTTGCTACTACTGAAAGAATAAATGTTACAAATACAGCAAATATAATTTATATTCAACTAGATAACAGCAGCCTGTCTTCTAGAAAATAATGTGAATGAATCAAGAGACAGTGACATCCTGGTAAGATGCAACCATATTCATTCATTCATTCATAACTTTAACTAAAACATTTATTCTCAATTTTGGAAAGTTTTATTGGTTTAAAATTCTATTAACCTATAAAAAAAAAATTATTTTAATTTAATTTAATTTTTTATTTAATTTTATTCATTTATTTATTTTTAAATTTTTTTATTTTTAATTTTAATTTTTTTAATTTTTTTCTCTCTCTCTCTCACCTAATCTTGTATTTTATTGAAGACAGTAGCGTCTCGTTAGATCTGTGTCTTGACATCCTATACATGTCATGTTTATAATAAAGTGGAAATTGTCAACTGATATTGTTGCTTGGATACAGTTACAAGGTGAAGTGAGATGGTTAGAATATGGAATTGCATGTTTGGAAGGACTGAGATTTATATCAGTGCTAAGAGGTTGGTGATGCTCATTAATTTCAGATATCAAACCAGAATGATGGGGGGGGGGGGCATTTTATATTGGATGATAGTTCAGCATAATTTACTTCTGATAATATGTACACATTTTTTTTTTTTTTTTTTTTTTTTTTTTTTTTTTTTTTTTTCTTCTTTGGTTTTTAAAAAAAATTTAGATACAAAGTTTATCTCCAGTTACCAAATATTGGTTTTTGTATTTTTCTAATAATATTCAAAGCTTATTTGATTAAAATTTATAATTATCCTCAATCTACCAATATTGACTAAGCTTAGCTTAGTGTGACACAATACCAGATGGAAGTCGGATTATTGTTATATTAATCATGCGAGTAAGAATAGGGTCTAGAAAATCATGAATCAAAATTCTGGTTTTACCTAAACTCGAATATTGACCCGTGACATCGGTGAAATTAAATTTTAAAACTAATCTAAAAAAATTAGAATTCCATCGGGTTGGTATATATATTTACCAACCCCTCCGCACGAACAGGATGTCACACAAGGTCAATTTCTTAAGCGGAGTTTAACAGGTTTGAATTCAGAGTTTTCCTTCTCCTAGACCGGTTGCCTAACCAAGGTTAAAGAGCCCAGTCTGCCCTACTATTTACCCATAGCTGGAGGGAGAGTAGGATTCATACCTTTCCCAAGGGTATTAGCGCTAGCCAGGAATTTAAATAGCTTCCCCAAAATCTTGTACAAATATTTTGGGTTATGTTAAGTGTTCAGCAATAAAGAGACCACAGAAATTATAAGCTATATGTACTAGCTAAATTACCCGGTCCATGACCAGACTAAAAAAAAATAGGAACACCAGAGAGTGTTTTCAGACATATTTACATCCAAGGGTAAATAGTTATTGAAATTTTCATAAAAGTCGGACCATTAATTGATTTTTCATAGAATTAAAAAAAAAATTCTTGTCGTAACTTGTTTTTGGCTACATTAAATTTTAGTTGATTTAACAGTGCAAATATAAAAACTTTTTTCTTTTTCTTTTTCTTTTTTTTCTTTTTTTTTTTTTTTTTTTTTTTTTTTTTTCCCGTCATAATTTTCATTATTTCCGTAAGCTTAAATTTGTTTTAAATCATCAGGAGTTTGTTTAATGTTTCTTCTTTCGAAAGGATATGAAAGTTTCATTGTGTTGAATATAGGGGGGGGGGGGATAACCACAACAACAACAAAAAAAAAAAATTACTATATTTAATGTTGAAAAATATTTTTTTAAACTAAGTTTAATTGAAATTATACATTGCAATACTAACACAAACAACTGTCTCAAACGCATTCAAAAACGCGGAATAGAGGCAGCAGGATAGGACAGGGTGGGGCATGCATGCTGATTGTA
>CM042138.1:45926254-45948754 GCA_023376005.1 Doryteuthis pealeii
TTTAAAATAGTATGGTTTTTGTGTTTGAAAATAGAAAAATAACAAAATTGAACATATCTTAGAAGGAATAAAGGAGGAGAGAGATGAAGGGAAAATTAGCTATTATAATTGTTATAAAAACTTTGAAAGATTTTTTTTTTTTTTTTTTTTTTTTTTTTTTTTTTAGAATTAGAAAGTTATCTTGACAAAAAAAGAAAGAATACAAATAGCACTTATTGTTGAGATTACGGTTACCTTGGATCTTTACAACATAGAGCCAAACAAATTCACAACACCTCCATTGGTCAGTTAGACAGTTAAACTGTCTAGCTATTTATATTACCTCAAATAAAATTTGTAACAACATTTTTAAGCATTTATCCATTAAACTTTCTAAATATCTCTTTCATTTCCAAGGAATGTGTTTTGTTTACTGGAACGCACAACTCTTGCCTTGTTTTGGCCATCTGTGTGTTCAGCCATATGCATATTTTGTTTTTAATTTCAATAAAAAAAAACCAGGTGCACAGCTGAAGAGAATAGTGTGTATAGGTATATGTATAGCCAGCCATGTTTAAACGTTTAGTATCTATAAAAAATGATCAATATCTGAGAGCCTATGCTGGTAGTATAACACAAATCAGAATCTTATCTTGCTGCTTCACCCCTTTGGAGAGCCACTTGAGCCGCCCAAATATACTTGAGGGTGAGATGCAACTTTAGTCCACATTATTTAAAAATTTTGGATCTTGTTCGATTTACTCTGGCCCTAAAATTGAGCATCTCTTTGTGGTGGTTAGCAAGCTAGTCTTGCAGATCCATTACTAGTGAATTCTATCCTCCGTGGGTGCCCTATACTTGCAACCTATTTCACATCCTACTCGTGGCAAGCGGATTAGATAAATGCCTATCCTTGCGCTAAAATTTGAAAAAAACAAACTTTTATTACTTTTAAAACTATAGTAAAACCATCATTTATTAGAAGTATCGGTTAATAAAAAAAAAAATTTTTTACTCTCTTCGCAGCACATTTAGTCGTAAGAAATGGTCTCTTTGACTCAAGTTCAAATCCTGGACGAGGATGTTTGCATTTTACGTAGTGCTAATACACTTGGGAAAGATATGCACCTACTACTCTCCCTCCAGCTATGGGTTGATAGTAGGACAGACTGGACTCTTTAACCTTTGTTAGCTAACCAGTCTAGGAGAAAAAAACAGAATTAAAACCTGTTAGACTCTGCTTAAGAAATTAATGTGTCATATCCTGCCAGTGCGGAGGGGTTGGTAAATATATACAAGTGCATTTGTGCGATATACTGCTCAATTCGTCCATTATTTGTGTTAGGAATAGTTAATTGAAGCTATAATTGTTTACAAATGAGTATCATTAGTTCAAGTAGCACCCTACAAAACAACATCTGTCCTGTCACAAACCATCCAAGTAAGACGTGGTGGGCACTACTGGAGAAGTAAGGACAAATTCATAAGCAGCATTCTCCTATGGACTACTACACATGGACACACCAGTGTGAACCAACTAGTAAAAACTTGCATTCATCGGCTCTGTGCGGACAATGGAAGCTGTCTAAAGGACTTACCAAGGATAATGGCTTAGGGAAAGATGGTGAGGGGGAGTCCAGGAAATCTGTGCTGCCAACACACCTTGATGATGTTACCTGAAACTTTTTTTCTTTTTTAAGACCTTAGTGTTTTAATAACAAAGAGCACCGCTCTTACCATCAGCTCCTCACTTTACCATACATATCCATGTGCTAATATGCTGAGTTGGCGAAGGCTGGAATCGAACCAGGAACCTCGAGGTTCCCAGTCGGACCCTCTACCAACTGAGCTAAACCGGACCCAGTCTTGGGACACTAATCAATGCATATTAATCAAACTTTATCAGTACCAGATGAAAACTTTTTTTTTTTTTTTTTTTTTTGAATAATAATAATGATTTATGATTTCTCTGTATTTTTGAGATGAGACTTGATAATTTGGATTATTCGGACTATTGTCCTCATTTTTGTTATCTATACAACATCTTGTCCAGTTAGACACATAGTGTAGTGGATATAAGCGTTGGTTTAAGACAGTTCTAAGTGACAGTTATCTCTAGGCTGCAGGTTCAATCCTGGTCAAGGGCGATAGTAACATAGAATAATGATTACCACAGCTTAACACTTGTACCCAGCTATGGTTAGCGGAATGAGAACTGGATACACTCGTGGATTGAAAAAAGGGTTGGGTTCAAAGTTCCATGATGGCTCCTGATTACAACAAGAAGGTTCCTATAATCCGACAAGAAATACCCGAAGAAGGCTGGAATTCAAACTCTTACAACCGTTTCCAAATCATAAGTAACATTTTCTTCAACATTTAGGAATTCTTTGAATTTTTGAAATGAGGCTTGATAATTTGTATTTAGATTTTTCAAACTGTTGTCCTCCCCTTTGAGATATATATATATATATATATACACATGCACACACAATTTTTGACCGATGTGCCCTCCTGCCTTAAGGTGCTTCTTGTCGAACTCTGGATTTTTCATGACTTAAGTTCGATAAGAAACACCTGAAGAAGGCCAGCGGGCACATCGGTCAAAACATTGTGTGTGTATATCAGGCCCCGACACTAACTTTTTTCATGACCGTCCCGAAATCAAAATATTTTTGTTTAATTCATTAGCATCATCTATACTTGTCAGTCATCAGTAGCATAATAAAACATGTAATAAAACATTAAGAAAAGCTGAAGCAGTTGACAAAAACATTTATTTATAATCAAGAATAATAAAATAAAAATTTTATAAACTAAAATTTATTCTATTTCCATCTTTATGCGGACATTTTCCAATCATAAAAATATATAAACTGTGTGACTGTGTCTATTTCTTCAGTGTTGTTGCCATTAGTAATTTTAAGTCTAGAACTAGACCGTTTTTTGAGGTCAGTATTCGGACAATCACTGGACAGCCAATATTGGATTGTAGTACTAACTTTTAGGGAAAAAATTTACCGTCCCCGACAAACTGTCCCGGATGACGTATTGATCGTCCCAGATGTAATTTTTATCGTCCGCGGTATATATTAATAAAATGTAAATGCAAATTATCAAGCCTTATCTCCAAAAATTCAGACAAATAAAATTTCTCCAGGTTGAAGAAAATGTTACTCGTGTCATAAGTTCAAGAAACACCTGAAGAAGGAAGGAGAGCACATCTGCCAAAATGTGTATATCTAATAATAATGGAGATTCGCTTCCGGTTTTTGTCTGTAACAAAAATTACGTCACATTGCCCAAAATCGTCATAACATAGAATAAATACACTCAAAATTTGAACATGCAACATTAGACAGTCCTCATTGTTTTTTTTTAAAACAAGTTTTAATAAATACATGACTGGTATTATATATCTATATATAGTTTGTTTTATTTTAATACATATTTAAAGTTTACATTTCAAATTGTTTTATTTTTTAATCCTTTAATGAATTTGATGATTTTACTTACTTAGGGTACAAACTCGCTGACATTGAATTTTTTACTGCCACCCCTCAGGCAATATCTTTCAAAAATCTGTTTACATCGCCCGGAGGGTGTTTTTTTATTTTGTACTAGTAACAATAAAGATGAGACCAACAATAGGAAAAAAAATCTAAATAATACAACTAGAAATTCCCTCAATACTTATAGATTCCTGATTTCTCCAAGAATCGGAAGAAATTGAAGAGACTTTATATCCCCCCCCCTCCCAGTGTACTGACCTAATACTACTACTACTACTACTACCTTGTAATTGGAAATGCTGAAAATAACTGTCGGGAGTGGGGTTCTAAAAAAGATGAAAGCTCATCCCTACACAGCTTAACTATATTCAAGCAACTAATGGTATCATTCCCCCCCCCTTCTTTCAATGGGTGACTCCTCACTTAGCAGCACTGGCAATGTGCTCTCTTCATTTTCTTTTTTTTTTTTTTTTTTTTTTTAACTTCTCTTTCTCTTTCTCTTTTGATAATGCCATATTCAACTGTTTCAGGAGAAGGAAGGGGAAAAAAACACCTAGTACTTTTCTTTTTCTTCTAGAATCTATCCACATTTAATGTTTCTTCCTCTACTCATCAAAGTGCCCCACCCAAACATGATGGTCTCATTCATTAAAGTACAAAGCGAGATACTATTTCCAATCCCACCCAGCTTGTCTAAATTTGCAATAGCACTAAAAAAAAAAAAAAAAAAGTATTGGGCTCAAATTGTATTCATAACACTTTAGTGTCTGATTATGTCCATACTGTTGCAGATTTTATATTTTATAAGTACTAGCAAATATATGCACCCTCCGCCAGGTGCAAGTTTTTAATGTAATAAAATATATCAAATTAGAAAGGCTAATGAAACTAAATAAGAATGCAAATAAATAGATTTAAAACAGAGGGGATATAATCGAAAAATAGAACTGAAACTTACTCTTCCATCACTCCCGTCTTTCATTGCTAAATTTTCCTAATTTAACTATTTTGTTAAAATAGGAAGTAAAGAATAAAATCACAATTATTCCTTGTTAATAGATTTCTTTTAAAATTTATTGAAGAGATTTTTTAAATCATATTCATTAAGATAAAACCAAACAATCAGAAATCAATAATACCAAGCATATATTTATTAAAATCAAATTTTTAATATCAATATGCAAATTAACCTTTCCATTCAAACTGTAAACCACTATTTTGTTGTATATATAAATACAATTATGTGTTCTTAGTATGTAGATATGTCCAACATATCGAACTTCTGGTTTCGACCGGGGTCCAGTGAGCTTCAGCCGCTGGACCTTACAAGTTAATAGCGTCGATCCCAGGGGCAGGGCTGGGTTTATTGCCCAGCACCTGTGGGATCAACGCATTTTTTGTGCCTACCACCCATGAGTCTCGGCTTGTGGGTGGGCCTACATTAAAATGTCCTTGTGTCACGCCCTCATAAGTGGGATGAGAGGCAAATACCTATCCAACTCTGGTTTTGACCAGGAGGGTCCGGTGGCTTCGGCCCTGAACCTTACAAGCTAACATCGTTGATCCCAGGGGGCCATCCCTGAGGCAACACCTGCCCTCTTGATTTAAAGGGGCTGGGTTTATTGCCCAGTGGCTGAGGCACCTCCCTTGAGGGGGAATGCTGACGGGATCAACATATTTTTGGCACCCGCCACCCATGAGCTTCGGTTCGTGGGTGGTCCCACATTGATAGGGCCTTGTGCCTAACCTGTACACGTGGGGTGCATGGTAAATACTCAGTATGTAGATATGGTCAACAGTATTAATAATGAAAAACAAGTTTATTGATAGTTGAGATTTAAATGAAAATAAAATCATGGAGAATGTGACATTAATAACTTAGGGAACTGTGACTTGAGTAGTAATGTAGATTTAGTTACAGACAAAACCGCCCTGTCGGCTGGGGCGTTAGAATGCATCTCTGCAGAGGGGTAAGACTCTCCCAATGGGGCCACCTGTTGGCTGTGGGTTGCGACCCGTGATGCTTAACGATAGAACCCAGGTGGATGAACAGTTCATGACTTGCAATACTCCACTTAGGCCCTATCTTGGGCTAGACGGGTGGTCGGAGATCAATCGGCTGGTCACGTCAAGCCCTAGCACTTATATGATTTTCCCAACCCTATTGCCCTTATGGCAAGCCCCAACCCTTTTTATCATATGGGTGCTAGAAGGCGGTGACTGAGGGTCTACATGTCCTGGGAATGACGTTAAACTCTATCTGATAGTGAGGTTCCAGTTTTGGAAGTTTGGGGAATGTGGAGCACCCCTTCATCACCATTGCTCCCTGGTCCACTCTGACCCGGAGTGGTAGTACCTGTTAGGGTCCCATCTATGGGTTAAATAGAAAAATGTATTCATAAAAAATGGTATTATACATTAACAATTGATTTATTTTAAAACTTTATCGGCATAAAATGACCCACTGAGGTTGATATGCCACAAAACAAAACCAAACCAAACACAGAAAAACACACAATCTCCATTATAAGATATATATAGTGTGTGTGTGTGGAACATTAACTTACCCTTCCTTGTACAAATTGTGGTTGTAGGAAATGGACACAGCAAACCATAGTTCAAATCCTGGATGTTTGCATTTAACATATCACTAATACCATTGGGAAAGGTATGAATCCAACTAATCTTTTTCTAGCTATTGGTAAATAGGAGGACAGACTGGGCTCTTTAACTTTGGTTAGGTAACCAGTCTAGGAGAAGGAAAACTCTGAATTAAAACAATTAAAAATTGACCTTGTGTCACATCCTGCTTTGTACAGGGGGGGGGGTAAATACCTACAAATCCAAAACAACCAAACAAGGAACTAATTCTTTTAGCAGATCAACTATATTTATGAGTATTTATTATTATGAGCATAAATTCATTATTATTGAGGAAGATGTTGAACTTGTTTAGATACCTGCTTAAAAGCATTGATTCAAATCAATTGGTCAAAGAAACCTGAAAAATTAAAATATTACTTTTTGCAGTAATATTAATTATATAGAGGTGAATTTTGTCAGATATATATCAATGAAATGTATATTGGCTTTTACTTGAACTTGGGTCACTTCAATTTGAGATGTCCAAGTTTTCATAGTTTGAAGATAACTCTTGTATCACTATATACACAGATATGAAAAATCTTTGCTCATTTTGTTACCATTTTCAAACTATAACAGATCTAATCTGTTGATTTTGGTATCTATATAATTACTGTTATTATAATTTGTATCATCATAATTTTACTTCAGAAAAGAGGGGACTGGTGCCCAATTGATGGAAGATATATGCAGTTAAAAGTAGGGATGGTTGATGAAACCCAGCAGCTCATAAGCAAAACAGGGACATTTTACTTTTCTTTTCCTCTCTCTTTTTTTTTTTTTTTTTTTTTTTTTTTTTTTTATATTCAACTACAGGTGTAATGAAAGATTTTAAAAAATTCTATTTAAATAACAGCAAATCCTTTAACAAACCAACTCATTTTCTTATGTTCCTTTTCGTTTAAAAGTAAAAAAAAAAAAAAAAAAAAAAGTTCTCCAAACTTTGCAAACAAGTATATTAGAACAAAATTAAAAATAAATTAATTAATAAATAAATAAATAAAATTCCTGATAGATGTCTCATGATGTTGGGATAACAGACACCCTTGAGTGGTTTTTTGGTTCTATAAATGGGGTAGTGGATGACGTGCTTTAAACCTTAGAAATTCCTTTGCAACAAGATTATCTCTTTAATCATAGCAGTTATTTTTTGTTTTTCTGCTAATAAAATTTTAAAAATGCAGGAGCAGAATAGTAAAATTCAGGTTTTAAGCTTATGTAATTTGTTTTTTGTTTTAAAAATTTTTTTTTTTTCTTCTTTTTTCTTTTAGGCATTTATCATCGTTTAGTCTTGTGTGTATTTGTTCGGTTAAGACTTAACAATATTTAGAGTTGCTTCCCTTGATTAATAGGGTGCTGATAGGAACCCGGAAGTGGGATTTCCACCATGACACTTTTGGATTGGGGTTCGTGCAGGACAGGCATTCACAACATGTGTGAGCTAGTCAAGTCATTTTTAGGATAGAATCATTCTCTACCCTGTGTTAAATAAAACCTTGTTAATTTCTCAAATTGAAAATAATTAAACTTGTCTTATTTGTGAATAGGCTGTAACGAACTCTGATAAAAATCAATTTTAGCCCCCGAATCTCCCACCCCTAAAAAAAAGAAAAACATTGACAATGACAAGTTTAATGTCTTAACTTTTTGTCTACATTTCTGAGATAAGTAATTATTATTATTATACACTTAGTATGACTTTTTTTCTAATATATTATTTGACAATGGTCACCTGGATAAAAACATTGGTTAAAGTGTATTTAGTTACCTAGCAGTCATTAGTTCAATCCCTGGGTCAGATAGTGACATAATGGCTAATATGATCTCCAGTTGTGCCAGTATTTTCACTTTTGGACTAATACCATTGGGAAAGGTATGACCCCTCCTTTAACCCTCCAGCTATGGGTTAAGTAGTACCACTACAGGTCATCTAAAAGGGTGGTTTTGGCATTAAATAACCCAAAAATGTTTTATATACTTTTAAACAAAGAACCTGAATCTGGGTGAGAAAAAAAAAAATAATGATTTAATCCTATACCCAGGTTCAGTAGAAGAAACCGACAATTCAAGGAGTGCTATTTCTCTGAATTTTTTAGATGTGGCTTGATCATTTGTATTATTTGGACTATTGTCCTCAGCTTTATTGTTATCTGTACGTTTCAGCCGATGTGCCTTCTGACCTTCTTCAGGTTCCTGAGTTTGAGAAGGCTCCCAAGTCCGACAGGAAATACCTAAAGAAGGGCCAGAGGGCACATCGGCCGAAAAATTGTACAGATAACAATAAAGATGAGGACAATAGTCCAAATAATACAAAATCTCAAGGAGTGATTAAGTAGAAAAGAATTAACCTAATACAAGATAATCTCCTTTAAGAATGAATAGTGGAATGAAAAGAATCTACCTATTGCACATACATACACCTGGGATTGAATAAAGGGTTTCTTCAAAATTCTCAGCCACCCTGTCGGCTGAGGCATTAGAATGCACCTCCGCAGTGGGGTAAGACTCCCCCAAATGGAGCCACCTGTTGGCCATGGATGGTGACCCGTGATGCTTAAGAACGGAGACTTGGTGGATGAGCAGTCCATGACCTGCAACACTCCACTTAGGCCCTTACTTAGGCTAGACGGGCGGTCAGAGAGGCCCCCGATCGATCGATCGGCTGGTCACGTCAAGCCCTAGTACCTATATGATTGCCCCAACCTTATTGCCCTTATGGCAAACCCCAACCCTTTTTATCATATGGGTGCTAGAAGGAGATGGCTGAGGGTCTACATGGCCTGGGAATGACGTTAAACTCTATCTGATGGTGAGGTTCCAGTTTTGGAGGTTTGGGGAATGTGGAGCACCCCTTCATCACCATTGCTTCCTGGTCCACTCTGACCCGGAGTTGCAGTACCTGTTAGGGTCCCATCTATGGGTTAAATAGAAAAATGTATTTATAAAAAATTGTATTATACATTAACAATTGATTTATTTCAAAACTTCAGCGGCATTAAATGACCCACTGAGGTTGATATGCCGTAAAACAAAACAAAACCAAACCAATCCAAAGAGACAGAAAAACACACAATCTCCATTATAAGATATATATTTATATATATAAAATGTATTTATAAAAAAATTGTATCCATTAAGAATTAATTTACTTCAAAACTTTATTGGTATTAAATGACCCACTGAGGTTGATATGCCACAAAACAAACGAACATTTTCAGTATACCAATTATGACACATCTGAAGAAGGTCAGAGAGTACAACAGCTAAAATATGACTATAACTACCAAGGTTGAGGATACTATTGCAGAGATCTTATTCACTATACAGATTTCAGTTTGATTATCGGAATAACATCAATAATTCTCTTTTTCTTTTTCTTTTTTAATCAAATACTTTAAGGGAAAAAAACGTCATCTAATCCAGGGGGAAAGCTGTATAAAGAAGAAAATCTTTTAAATAAGAACTTTGACCAAAGTTCTTAGATAAAGCCTTGTTAACTGTTCTATAATTATTGGTAATACACTGTGATAAGACAGACTCCCAAACTTAAGAAATCCCTGTTGTCTGGGGCTTAGAATACACTGACTGCACCTCTGCAGTGGTATGTAGAAAAGGTTCATAACTGTTCACCTTTTCTATATATTTTCTAAGCCCAACTCCTCCAAAAAACATCCATCATCTTTTTAACAACAAAAATCTTTTTTCATTTACTTGTTTCATATTGTCCTCAAGAAGGTTTCTATATAAACCGAAACGTTCGAACATCAACAATACAACCAATAATAAACTTCCATCCAGCGTAACATCCTGTGTTTGTCTACATTTCTCACCACACACTCACACACACATATATTAATGTCATTTAGAGAAGTGCGCGGTGTAATGGTTAAAGTCATGGGAAATGGACTCGTCGCCCCGAGTTCAAATCCTGGATGTGGTAATTGCATTTCACTTAGCGCTAATACCTCTGGGAAAGGTATGAATCCTACTCTCCCTCCAGCTATGGATAAATAGTAGGGCAGACTGGACTCTTTAACCTTGGTTAGGCAACCGGTCTAGGAGAGGGAAAACTCTGAATTCAAACCTGTTGAACTCCGTTTAAGAAATTGACCTTGTGTCACATCCTGCTCGTGTGGAGGGGTTGGTAAATACATATATTAATGTCACTTAAATTATTTTTTTTTCATTCTACCCCACCCCAATCGTTTTAATGTTATTTCTTTTTTTTTTTATGTGAGAAAAACAAAGTTAACTGTAGAGTATTTTACATCCTCTTAAAATATTTAACACCTAGACTCCAGTATAACATGAACCAACAATAATTTGGATACTGCAATGGGTTTTTGGTTTCTCCTCCCTTTAAGAAAATTAAGACCACCCACCCCCCTTTTTCCCACCATTAATTTCATCTTTTGAGTTTTAAAAAAATTCAAGGTGGCCTCTGCTTATATTATAGAGTATGTGCACTTATATAAACTAAAATATTTAATGTGTTTAAAATTAATTTCATAAAATGTTACATGTTTCCTGGCTGTAAGATGATTCACTTTAATATTTTATATATATATATATATATTTATTTATTTTTCTTTAATGTTAAATTAGTAAATGTCTACTGCCTTTCTCTGGGCTTTTTCTTTTCTTTTTTTTTTTTTTCTTTTTTTTCTTTTTCCTTTTCTTTTTTTTTCTTTTTTCCTTTTTCTTTTTTTCTTTTTTTTTTTTTTTTTTTTTTTTTTCCTTTTTCTTTTTTTTATATATACTAGCAAATATATGCACCCTCTGGGTGCAAGTATTTAAGTTTTAATGTAATAAAATATTGTATTAAATTAGAAAGGCTAATGAAACTAAATAAGAATGCAGATATAAAGATTTGAAACAGAGGAGGGGATAATTGAAAAATAGAACAACTGAAACTTACTCTTCCATCACTCTTGTCTTTCATTGTTATTTTTCTAATTTAAGTATTTAGTTAAAATATGAAGTAAAGAAGAAAATGACAGTTATTTTTTCTTGTTAATGGATTTCATTTAAGATTTATTGAAGAGATTTTTGCTTATATTTATTAAAATAAAACCAAACAGTTAGAAATCGATAATACTAAGCATATATTTATTAAAATCACATTTTTAAAATCAATATGCAAATTAGCCTTCCCGTTTACACTGTAAACCGCTATTTTGTTGTATATATAAATTTAATTGCATGTTGTTAGTATGTAGATATGGTTAACAGTATTAATAATATAAAACAATTTTATTAATAATTGAGGTTTAAATAAAAATGAAATCATTGAGAATGTGACGTAACATAACTAAGGGAATTGTGACTTGAGTAGTAATATAGTTTTGGTTACAGACAGAAATACACACAATCTCAATTATAATAAGATATATATATATACACACACTGCTACCTTATGCAAATCCTAAAATTACCAAATTTAGCATAGCTGCAATTGTAAGAGTAATGAATCCCATTCCTGTTCTTTTAGTTTCTAATCCAATTATACATTTTTCAACATATAAAAAATATAACTTAAATATAAGAAGTTTTAAACAATAAACAACCAAGACAAGGACACTAATCAGTTCATCAGTATATAGTAAGTAAGTAAGTAAAGGCGACTGGGTGGCCTAATGTCAGTATCAGCCAAATGGCTAGGGAGTCTATCCCCTTTTCACTAGCACTAGACCAGGGAGATTGTTTTCATGTCTGAAGTGGAGTGCCAAGCCTACCATTAACTCCTTACTTTACTGCACAGATCTCTGCTACTCACTCGCTGAGTTGGTGAGGGCCAGTATTGAACCAGGAACCTTGTGATTCCTAGGCAAGTGCTCTACCAACTGAGCTAAACCTGCCCTTTCATCAGTATATAATAATAGTTAATCATCATGTTATCCCAATAAAATGGAGATCTTGACTTTCTAATCCATTTAACATTTTTCAACATATAAAAAATATAACGTAAATATAAGAAGTTTTAAACAATAAACAACCAAGACAAGGACACTAATCAGTTCATCAGTATATAGTAAGTAAGTAAAGGCGACTGGGTGGCCTAATGTCCGCAGAGATCTGTGCAGTAAAGTGAGGAGTTAATGGTAGGCTTGGCACTCCACTTCAGACGCGAAACAATCTCTAATTGAAAAAAAAAAAAAAATTACTCTAACTTTTTAAACCTCTAAAATATTACCAAACTCTTTAATTTTTTTTTTTTTTTTTTTTTTTTTGTGGGTGTTTTTACGTGGTGAGTCAAAAAGTAATGCCATTTTCTTTATTTCATGTAAAGTTTTTTTTTTATATAAAACTAAGGCCTACATTGAGACCCTAATGAAGCTCAGCGCAAGAAGCTGACAAGTAAGAACCAACTTACTAATTGACAATTCCTTCTGTATAATAATGCTTGACCACACAAGCCTCATTTGGGTGAACAACTCTACCGCGTTTTCCCATACTCACCAGATTTAGCGTCTTCAAACTATCATCTCTTCAGCCCCCATGAAGGAGGGTTTGAGAGGCAAACATTATTCCAGTGACGAGGAAGTGAAATCTGTAGTGAAGAATTGGCTCAAAGAACAGTCAAAAGTTGTTTTTTTTTTACATCGGCAGGGATACATGTTCTCATTCGAAGATGGAACATTGCTATTGAGAGAAATGGTGACTGTGGAGAAATAGGGATGTGATCCACATTTTGATGTATGATACATGTTCCTGTGTTGGTAATTATACCTGTCCTAAACAAAATGGCATTACTTTTTTTACCCACCCTTGTAGATTCAAGATGGTGTATGACAGAATGGAAAAAATGACCTCAGCAAATAAAATAGAAGTGAAATCTGTAGTGAAGAAGTGGCTCAAAGAACAGTCAACAGAATTTTACAAGGCAGGGATACATGCTCTCATTCGAAGGTGGAACATTCCTATTGAGAGTAACGTGACTGTTTAGGGCAGGTATAATTTACCAACACATGTATCATACATCAAAATGTGCATCTCTTGTCTTTATTTTGTCTTCTCTTCCAAGAACATGTATCATACATCAAAATGAAGTTGGTCCTCTGTGGATCACATCTTTACTTTACCACAGTCACCGTTACTCTCAATAGCAATGTTCCACAGAATGAAAAAATAACTTCAGCAAATAAAATTCACTCAAAATTGCCAATTTTCAGTTAACATAGAAATTCTTAAGAAAAAGGCATGAACCCCCTCTTCCCTGGGCTTTGCTCCCATTGTCAAATAACTTTATTCTCATTGCAGATACACCACAGAAAAAGTTAACAGAAAAGTGGACAAGTGAGACTTTAATCAAATCACCTTTTCTATAAACTACTTTACTGTCCAGGCAGCAGTAGTAGTAAAAAGCTGTTATGTTTATTGTCAACCTTGACAATAATTATACTGGCTAAAATGTTCTTCTCAAGGAATATATAGGAAATCGTAAATATTTAATTAAAACTTGCAGCTTTGCTATCTTCTACTTTTTTTTATTTATTTTTTTTTTTATATGTATTTATAAATGGATAAATTTGTTCAATTTGAAGAAGAGTTTATAGTTCCTATATTTTTTCAAATTATTTGATATTAAGTTGTGAAAGATTTGTAGGATTAGAAGATTTGTTTGTTGTTTTTTTTTTTTTGGGGGGGGGGGGATTAGATCTTGTGGTCAAAGTTAATAAACTACATTGTTACAGTTTCAGCAGGAAAAAGGTTGAGGAATAAGATCTTGTCTCCTAAGAAATTTTCATTCTGTGCTTGAATTGCTATTTGGCAAAATCATTTAGGATTTAATATTTTATCCATAGATCATTTTGCTGCAAGTTATACACCCCTGTGTGTGTGTGAATGTGTATTCAGTTGGCCCTGTTAAATATCTGAACTTTGCACTTTGAAAACAAAAAAAAAAAATACCAGATTCTCCTGTTATGTAAAATATTTCTGTGTGTGTGTATGAAAAAAAAACACTTTCAGCCTTGCCATCAATAACAAATTGGTTCTTAAAAATACAATGCTATTTCATTAAATAAGATATATATGCCTGTTTTTATCCTGTATTTTTTGCCTACTTATTATTTTTATTTTTATTTTTTTTTTTGTTCACCCCCGCGCGCCTTAAGCCCCCTTCCCCTCATTCTCTAAAGTTATGCAGTGCAAGATAGAATTTCATATCTGTCAAATAATTAAGCAAAATTTATTTTTATTTTTGTGAATATGTAAACATTTAGCTGAATATGATAACCACATTTTCTAAGCATCCATGTTTTTGTCTTTGAAACTTTCGATCCAAAACATGTGAGATGTGGTGGTGTCATGATGAAATTGATTTTTGGCAAGTTCTACTTTCCTGTGTATTTATTTATTTATTTATTATTTTTTAATGGTAAGAAAGCCCTGACCCACAATTCTAATTTGAGACTCACTAGTAGACTTATATTGTCTGATTGGAATAAGATTTAGTTACATTGATTAGTTGTTTGTTTTGTCTGTGTGGGGAAACCTTGGTTTATTTCAGATATTACAATATCATAGAGAAATGGAAAATGTAGAGAATATTAGTCTTTCTAATCATGAATGAAAAATAGATATAATTCTATTCACTTGCTGTTTAAAGAAAAAAAATTGACCCAATCATACTATAATAGTTTTTGTGTGCATTGTCATCTTTTGACTCTTGATGATTGACTCTATAAATAATACAACTGGTCTCACAAGCGGTGAACAGTAACTTGAGATAGTGTTCACAATCTTTAGCTACCAGTTTTGAGTCTTACCAGAGTCTTGCACATGTAAACTGCTTCGTCTATATTGATGTTAAATTTTGAGAGTATTATTAGGGGAGGATTGATAAATGTTAGTAGTACAATATGCTTTTTTTTTCTCTTTTTTTTTTCTTTTCTTTTTTTTTTTTTTTTTTTTTTTTTCATTTAAATTTTTTTAACTTTTTTTTTCATTTTTAATTTTATTATTTTACTTTTTTTAACTTTTTTTTTTCATTTTTAATTTAAAAAAATTTTTTTATTTGATTTTTTATATATATTTTTTACTTTTTTTATTTTTTTTATATATATTTTTTTACTTTTTTTTTTTTTTTAACTTTTTTTTTTTTTTAAACTTTTAACTTTTTTTTTTTTTTTTTAAACTTTAACTTTTTTATTTTTTTTTTTTTAACTTTTTTTTTTTTTTATTTTTTTTTTTTTTTAAACTTTTTTTAACTTTTAATTTTTGTTTAAATCTTTTTGATTTTTTTTTTTTTTTTTTTTTTTTTTAAATTTTTATTAAAAGAAAAAATAAGTTTTCTGCAAATCAGAGCATTTAAAGTGACACGGGTACATCAAATCACAACAAGAGAAGACAAAATAAAGACAAGAGATGCACAAAAGTGGGAATTGTAATCTATAGGTGTTGGTTTCAAATCTTATTGGTGTCTTATGTATGCATAAAACTAGTTGGAGTCACCTGGTGTAATGGTTACTGTCATAGGAAAAGGACAGGATGAGTTCAAATCCTGGACAAGGCTGTTTGCATAAGTGCTAATACCCTTGCAAAAGATATAAATCCAACTAATATTCCTCCAGCTATAGGTAAATAGTAAGGCAGACTGGGTTCTTCTATGTTGGTTAGGCAACCAGTCTAGGAGATGGAAAACTCTGAATTCAAACCTGTTAAACTTCACTTAAGAAATTGATTTTTGTGTCACATCCTGTTCGTGCGGAGGAATTGGTAAACACATATACATACAACTAGTAACTATGGAAGCACATGTCATAATGGTTAGTCGTAGGAAATGAACTCGTCAATCCGAGTTCATATTCTACATAAGGCTGTTTGCATTTCACATAGCACTAATACCCTTGGGAAAGGTATGAATCCATATATTCTCCCTCCAGCTATGGTTAAAATAGTAGGGAGGACTGGGCTCTTTAAACTTGGATAGCTAACCAGTCTAGGAGAAGGAAAATTCTGAATTTGAAAATCCTGAGGTCAGTCATTGATTAGATTTGTTACATTCCTTGTGCACCAAAAGTGTGGATGGTCCAACACAAGCCTTCACCACTATAAACAAACCACTGTGTAGGTTGTAGATGAATTCTCATGTGTCGAAATCGACAAGAGTCCATTTACATTTCATGGATAAAACCACGAGATTGAACTTGCACCAATTATCAACATCTCAGTTGAAGATGACTCCTTTTGCTTCTCATTGTGTCATAGAAAATAATGTACTAAACCCATTTTGTTAAGTCCAAGTTGAAACTGATAATAGATAGAAAAAAGGTGTGAACAGTAAATATTCTGACCATTGGTCAAAAACTCTCCCTCCTATTCACTCTCCAAATCTGACCATTGGTCAAAAACTCTCCCTCCTTATTCACTCTCTAAATCTGACCATTCTCTCATGCAAGGACAACCAGTCTGGCCATAAGAAAGACTTCTCTGGCTGGGCTTTTGCCATCAGCACCAAGAATTCTTATACCCAGCACATTTCTTGAACAGTTCTTTCTCCAAAGAAACATTTTTCGGCAAGTATTTCTTATTCACTGTACTTTCTCCATTCTGATGACTTGATAGTACCTTTTTTTTTTTTTTTTCACAAAAATCAAACTCTCTATCTTTTCTAATCTTCAATCAACACAAGCTTTCTTCTATTGACCAATCTTTCTCGCATCTTCATGTAATGTTCTTTATACTTCAAATTTGGCTGTTTCTTAATACCATTCATAATAGGCTTCTTTTACTCTGTTTCACTAAACGCATTTGACCAAAGAATGCTTCCTTTTTATTTCAGTACTGTTTCTTTCTAGCCAAAATTTATTTTGATTACTCTATGCGGTTTAGCTTAGTCGGTAGGGCACTTGACTAAGAATCGCAAGGTTTCTAGTTCAATACTGGCCCTCGCCAACTCTGTATATGAGTAGCACAGGGATCTGTGCAGTAAAGTGAGGAGTTGATGATGGGTGTAGTGCTCTACCTCAGAAGCAAAAGCAATCTCCTTGGTCTAGTGCTAGTGAAAAGGGGATGGGACTCCTTCGCTGTCTGGATGATACTGACATTCGGCCACCCCAACGACTTTACTTACTTTATGAATATCCTCATCTCATCTGTAGTAGTAGTTGTAGTGAAGAGGAATAAAGTAGGCTTATTGTCTATCAGCTAGACAGCGAGGGAATCTATCCCCCTTTTTATATGCACTAGACCAGAGAGATTGTTTTTGCATCTGAGGGGGAGCACCACACTTACTATCAGCTCCCTACTTTACTGCACATATCCAAGCTGTACTACTCATGCTCTACAAACTGAACTTAACTGGGCCCTCAATGTGCTACTGGTACTATGTAACCCAGTACTACCAAGTCTAACCCTTCCTCATTATAGCAGGGTCACGTAAGCTTGGTAGTGTCAGAACCATGCCATCGGGATCTTAAGTTCCTTGTATGGTCACCCAAGGCAGACAGGTCTGGCACCCAGTGGTATTAGAGCCACAACCTGGCCAAAGGGACTCTGGCAAAAATTTAAAAGGCGTCTTCATCGGGTATCAACAGCTTTTGGCATACTTGTCATTGCGTTTGTGGAAAATATGTAGCAAACAAGAGCATCTCCATCCCCTGATCAGGATATGCATGCGGGTTTTGGGGACTGCTTGTGAATTTCCTATTCCCTTGTTACTCCTTCCATGAATTCACTTGTGGTGAATTCGTTGGATGGAGCTGATTCAACTGACCCAGTGTGAATGCCGTCACAGAAATGGAGAAAGAAAAAAGAGGCGGAATAAAATTTTAAAAAGATGAGTCCTTTTCTGATTAAGATTATAAGATTAAGATTTCCTATTTTTATACATTTGGATTTTTTTTTTTTTTTTTTTTTTTTTTTTTTTCCTGGGAATGGGAGAGAAAAATTAAGGTTACATGTTAAGAGATTAAGTCCTGGACTTATTTTCCCAACTTTTTTTTTTTTTTTTTTTTTTTTTTCTTTCTCAAAATTCTCTGGTGCCCAAGGGTGGAGAATACAGATACAGGTTATGGAATATTAATTTATCTTTGTAACAAAAAAAAGTTTGCCCTGTCAGTGGGGCTTAAAATATACTGACTGCATCCTCTGTGAAGGGTTAAGACACCCCTCACCCCCAAAGGTGCCCTTGTGTGGCACTAACCCACAGCTCTGGAGAGAGTGGAGTACTCCTTTATTGCCATTACTCCTAGGTTCACTCAGATCCAGAGTGATAGTACCTGTTAGGGTCCCATCTATGTGTCAAATAGAACTGTTTGAAAATTATTTGTATTGGATAGGAATATGTGAAACCATGTAACTGAAAACAATTATTATTAAATAGGAATAGATATGAATTATTAGTATTAGATAGGAATACATGATACTGCAAACAAATTGTTATTATAGTCAAATAAAAAGTGATTTAAAAATAATTTTAAAAATAACAATGGAATGCTAAATAAATAGATTAAGCCCCCCAAAAAATGAAGGTAAAATTATTAATAATTAATGTCAATAAATAAATTCAGACAGCTTTTTACTAGTATCCTTTGATAATGTTTGATATATTTTGTAATGATATATTGGTTAAATCCTACTTAACGGACATAAATTCCACCCTCGTATGTCACCCTGCCGAAAGAAAAAAATACTAAAAATCAAGGAATTAACCAAATTTAATGAAATTTTCAGTGTTGATATATTAAGGAATAAACAATATAATGCACTAGTTATTTTATTTAAAAACTTTTACATTTGTTTAGGTCAATTAACTTTGAACCACATATGATTGTGAATCTGCGTTATGCCTACGTGGTTCAAAATTAACTGACCTGAAAAAATGTAAGTTTTCAAATAAAATAACTGGTGCATTATATTTTTTATTTATTAATATATCAACACTGACAATTTCATTAAATTCAGTTAATTCCTTGATGTTTAGTTTTTTTGTTGTTTTTTTTTTTTGTTTTTTTTGTTTTTTTTTCTTCTTCTTTCGGCGGGGTGACATACGATGGTGGAATTTATGTCTGTTAAGTAGGATTTAACCAATATATTTATATGGAATAATGTTTGCCTCTCTTCGGCCCCATGAAAGAGTGTTTGAAAGGCAAACATTATTTCAGTGACGAGGAAGTGAAATCTGTAGTGTAGAAGTGGCTCAAAGAACAGTCAACCAAATTTTACAGGGCAGGGATACATGCTCTCATTCGAAGGTGGAACATTGCTATTGAAATGGTGTCTATGGAGAAGTTGGGATGTGATCCACAGAGGACCAACTTCATTTTAATGTATGATACATGTTCCTGTGTTGGAAATTATATCTGTCCAAAACAAAATGGCATTATTTTGTGACTCACCCTCATAATTTTTTTTTTTTTTTTTTTTTTTTTTTTTTAATAATAAATAACATGAAAAAAAATGCTAGAATTCTAATTAGGTGAGAAAAAATATATTTTCATCTTTCAAAATAACAAATAAAACTGCTATGATCCACTTGTTTTGTGACAATTGCATTTTTATTTTAAATTTCCTTTTTTTTCTAAATATTCAAATAATCATCTCATCTCCAACTATTTTTGATAAACCTCAAAATGTCAGTCTTATTGGGGTTAACACTTTCATTCAAATTTTTTGCATTTCATATTCTATTTATTTTATTTAGCTAACAATTAACATTTCCTTACCTTTTCAAGTACTATACACACACACACCCTCCAACAACTCCCAAAATCTCAAATGATTTCTGACCTCTTCAAAACTTGAAATCTTTTTTTGTTTTTTTTTTTTTTGTTTTTTCTTTTTTCTTTTTTCTTGGGTGACCTGACTCATTTTAACGACATGCTTTTAATTCTAATTTTTCTTTGCAACTGGTCAACTAAACTGGTTTTAAGTGCATGTATAACCAAATAATTATTCATATTCACAAAAAATTTTTTTTTTTTTTTTTTTTTAAAGAAATGTTCAAGTTATGAATATATTTATTTTCAGAGACTTATGTTTGACATTAAAGATGTCTATAAAATTAGACAAAGATTCTTCTGTTGTGTTTTGTGATGTGTATACTTTTCACTTTTTGTAAAGAAATATTTTTTTAAATCTTCATTAAATTGATGATCGTGAGGATCATCAATTTAATGAATTTTAATATTTATATATCTTGTAAGTATTGTAGAATTTGTAAAATGCTTGTAAGCAAGCAATGGTCAAAGTGGCTTTTATCCTGATTTAAAATCTACTCTCACACCTAGCCTTTTATAAATGTTTAAAATCTACTCTCACCCCTAGCCTTTTATTATAAATGTTTAAAATCTACTCTCATCCCTAGACTTTTATAAATGTTTAAAATCTACTCTCATCCCTAGACTTTTATAAATGTTTAAAATCTACACTCACCCCTAGCCTTTTATTATAAATGTTTAAAATCTACTCTCACCCCTAGCCTTTTATAAATGTTTAAAATCTACTCTCACCCCTAGCCTTTTATTATAAATGTTTAAAAATCTACTCTCACCCTAGCCTTTTATTATAAATGTTTAAAATCTACTCTCACCCCTAGCCTTTATTATAAATGTTTAAAATCTACTCTCACCCCTAGCCTTATTATAAATGTTTAAAATCTACTCTCACCCTAGCCTTTTATTATAAATGTTTAAATCTACTCTCACCCTTAGCCTTTTATTATAAATGTTTAAAATCTACTCTCACCCCTAGCCTTTTATTATAAATGTTTAAAATCTACTCTCACCCTTAGCCTTTATTATAAATGTTTAAAATCTACTCTCACCCCTAGCCTTTTATAAATGTTTAAAATCTACTCTCACCCCTAGCCTTTTATTATAAATGTTTAAAATCTACTCTCATCCCCTAGCCTTTTATAAATGTTTAAAATCTACTCTCACCCCTAGCCTTTTATAAATGTTTAAAATCTACTCTCACCCCTAGCCTTTTATAAATGTTCCCAATCTGTCATTAGGTTGTTATAATCACATATCACCCTCCTGTTTATTTCAAGTATCTTAAATTCCCAGAAGCTTATAAGCTATGACAACTAGGAAGCGCGTGGTGTAATGGTTAAAGTCATGGGAAATGGACTCGTCGCCCAGAGTTCAAATCCTGGACGTGGGAATTGCATTTTCACTTAGCGCTAATACCCTTAGGAAAGGTATGAATTCTACTCTCCCTCCAGCTATGGGTAAATAGTAGGGCAGATTGGGCTCTTTAACCTTGTTTAGGTAACCGGTCTAGAAGGAAAACTCTGAATTCAAACCTGTTAAACACCGCTTAAGAAATTGACCTTGTGTTGCATCCTGCTCGTGCGGAGGGGTTGGTAAATATATTTAAGCTATGACAACACACCTGAAGAAGGTACAACAGCCAAAATGTTGCTGTTTTAATCAAGCTGAGAATACTAGTCAGAGTACATTATTATATAATTATACAGGGTGGGGCAAAGTGATCTTTGTTGTATTAAATGCTTGTGTGGAGGGGTTAGATTGTTGGGGTACTATTTAACCAATAGCTGGAAGGATAAAGGGGTTTGTACCTTTCCTAAGCATATTAGTCCAAAAGTGATTGTAATAGCGAGACTGGAGTTCAAACTTACTTACGACGATGTCACAGCTCAGCACTAGAAATGTATCAGATAATTTTACCCCACCAAAGTGTGTATGTGTATACAGGGATGCTGATAGCTTTTTAATTTAGTGCATCCTGAGATGCATGTATTTAATTTGAATGAGTCCCCAGGAAATTTGATGGGTCCCAACTAAAGTTTCTTAATAGATTATAGGGTTTTTATTTATGATCTGGGGAAACAACTAAAGCCATCTAATCCCTACGTTGTAACCTATCCTGTGTAATTAATTTATTATGAACAACTAAAGCCGTCTAACTCCTACCTTGTACCCCATAGCATGTAATTTGTTTCCAAGAAAATATTGAAATGTATTTAAAGTTACTGGAAATGGTGGGGGAAGAAAAAAACACTAGGACGCACGGGTACGATTTTTATGCGTCCTTTTAGATTTTTATGCGTCAGTGATGCAGGACACATACCTATCAGTGTGTGTGTGTGTGTGTGTGTGTGTATATATAATATATATACAGGGTATCCCAAAATAATGTATACGCTCTTTGAATCATAACTTATCCAATTTATGTATTTTTACTTGTGAATAAGATTCATACAAGTATTATTAATTATTAATATTTAAAGAGTGTATACATTATTTTGGGACACCCTGTGTGTGTATATATATATATATATATATATATATATATATATATATATATTTAATATACCAAGCGTGTTGGTAGATCCTTGCGGAGAAAAAAACCTGGCAGAGAGTTGATTGTAAAATATACTACCAAACATCAACCA
>CM042138.1:45953754-45997426 GCA_023376005.1 Doryteuthis pealeii
AGTTCAAAAAATCAAAATAATACAGATCTTCAGCAGTTATCCTTATGCTTGTTAAAGTTATTATATATTTGGTTCGCAGGGGATCAAACCTTATTCTAGTCTTTAACGAAAAGGAAACCATACTGCAAATAAATTGTATTAGTTTAAGTATCAACCGCTAGATAAATCAATGGCATGGGATGCCCAAGTTACACAAAGAAGCTAGGCCGAGTGGCCAGTAACGTTAACAAGAACGGTCTAACACAGTATTGTCTTAATCCCTAAATACAAAGACAAATTAAAGGAGAAAAATAAAGTAATAGTTACTGAATAAACAGGGATTTTACAATAACAAGAATTGAGTAGAAGAAATATTAGACAGGAGAAAATTACCATATTTAAGAAATGGACATTTCTCTAAAATAAACACTGTGTGGTACGGAGAAAAAAGGTATTTATCTAAGGGTCTCTAAGGAAGGAATTTCTTTAAATTAAGAAAGAAACAGCAGTGAGGCTAATTTAAAATAACTCAAATGAACTTTACCATCAAGGTCCATATATATATATATATATATATATATATATATATATATATATATATATATATATATATGAGAGTTGTCTGCGTGATTTTCTTGGTGAAGCCTTAAGGTGGAAAGGAAGAACAACGAGCAACGAAAATGGTGTTAGATGGAATTTGTCCTGCCGGCTAAAATTGACTGCTAAGGAAGGTAACTCTAAGCATTATTTATTCATGTGTAATATGACAGTAAAGTCATCAGGGAGACCTAAAATCAGTATCAGCCAGAAAGCGAGGGAGTCTATCCCCTTTTCACTAACATTATACCAAGGAGATTGTTTTTGCATCTGGGGCAGAGCGCCACACCTACCATCAGCTCCTCACTTTACTGCACGGATCCTTGTGCTACTCATACGCTGAGTTGTTGAGGGTCGGTATCGAACCAGGAATCTTGTGGTTCCTAGGCCGACACTCTACTGACTGAGCCAAACCAGCCCTTCATTAGCATGTTGTGCAATTAGCATGGATATCCACGACAAACCAGCCCTTACTATATCCTAATGTTAGATCATAGAATACTGACTGTCCTGCTTGTGTAGAAGGATTCTGTGAATACATACATGAATGTAAAAATGACATATGCTTATTTTTCAATATTGCCAGCACACATATTTCTCAGGGATCATGTATAAAAAGATAAGCAGCATTTTTATTGAAATTAAAATTAGTCGATTATTGTTTGTAAATTCAATAATTACCTGAAGGTTTTGTTTCATTATGAGCAATTAGAGAAGTAATTATATATTAGCAGTGATGCTGATAGCTTTTTGATTTAGTGCATCCTGGGACACACATTTACATTTAATGTGTCCTCGGGGAAAATTTATGGTAAATTTGTTTTTTTTGGGGGTGGGGGGGGTTAATGAACTGGGGAAACAACTAAAGCTGTCTAACCCTTCTCTACCTTATCCCATGTAATTCATTTCTAAGAAAACATTGAAATGTATTTACAGTTAGCTTGAAATGGCGAGGAAAGAAAAAAAGACACTGGGACGCATGGATACGATTGTACTGCGTCCTTTTAGATTTTTGTGTGTCAGAGACACAGTACGCGTACCTATCAACATCTCTGTATTAGGGACAGTAGTTTCCTACAAAGTAGTATAAAATCTACAAACTTTCTAAAATTTGCTATTTGATTAATTTATTGTGATTAATTTGTTTTAATTATTTCTTGACTAATCTCATGTTTGCATGGAAAAGGCAGGTGAGCAAGTTGATTAATTAATGAGGTGATGTTTATAAACAATTATCAATTTTTCAGCCAATAAAGTAGATAGATTCCTGGATAAATTAGAATTAACTATCCACGATATTAAACCAGGATTTTTAATCAAGACATAAACAGAACTTAAATTATTAGATATCTAAAAACAATATCACTTGATCATGAAAATATACTTGTTACTTTAGACATATTGACTTTTTTTTTTTTCTTTTTTTTCTTTCCTTCTTAAATCTTTTTCATTCCTTCTTAAATCTTTTTTCATTCTTTCCTTCTTAAATCTTTTTTCATTCTTTCCTTCTTAAATCTTTTTTCATTCTTTCTTCTTAAATCTTTTTTCATTCTTTCCTTCTTAAATCTTTTTCATTTTTCCTTCTTAAATCTTTTTTCATCTTTCCTTCTTAATCTTTTTCATTCTTCTTCTTTTCATTCTTTCCTTCTTAAATCTTTTTTCATTCTTTTCTTTTCATCTTTTCATTCTTTCTTCTTAAATCTTTTTTCATTCTTTCCTTCTTAAATCTTTTTCATTCTTTCCTTCTTAAATCTTTTCATTCTTTCCTTCTTAAATCTTTTCATTCTTTCCTTTCTTAAATCTTTTTTCATTCTTTCCTTCTTAAATCTTATATTACAGTCAATTTCTTTGTTTTTATTTCTCTGAATTTTTTAGATGAGGTTTGATAATTTGGATTATTGTCCTCATCTTTATTGTTATTTACACATCATTTCGGCCAATGTGCCCTCCGGCCTTCTTCGGGTATTTCTTGTCGAACGGTAACCCCCTCCCCAAACTTGGGAACCTTCACTTGGAACTTGGGAGCCTTCATGGAATTTTGAATTGAACCCTTTATTCAATCCATGCATATTTACACACACACACAACATACTCATAACATAATGCCATGTGTTACTATAGAAAGAGATTTTCTCAACTATAATGAGACCAGATTGTTTAATCAAAAGCAGATAATTAATTTGTAGGCCAGTAAAAACAAACCAAAAGAGAAAAATTTTTTTTTTTGTTTTTTTTGTTTGTTTTTTTTAAATTTAAAAAAAAAAGATTTACCTTTTGGTTAGGAGGTTGATTTAGAAAGCTATCACAATGCAGGTGTAAAGAAAAAATAATAATATGGTAACAATGATGTTGTGTGTTAACCTGTATTTAATTCTTGAATTTTTTAGATATCTCTTTTTAAAAAGATCACTGGAACTGAAGCAGTCTAGTTATGGCATTTCTTTTTTAAATTTTTTTTTTTTTTTTTTTTTGTTGAAAATGATGGTATTTTTATATAACTGTATTCTAGTGTTGTATGTTTACATGAATGGTTTTTTTTTTGGGGGGGGGGTTGTACTTGCGCGTATGTTGTCATGCGCGTGTCCATGAAAATGCGTGTTGGTTGTGACATTATGACTGTATCATAGCACGGGATTGCACGTGCGTATTAAAGAGCGTATTTGTGTTTGGTGGCCATGGTGATGTATAATATTTCTGTTGGATGTAATATAAATCAATTTAATCATTTATTATTATTATTATTATTAATATATTAATCAATATTATTATTATTATATTTATTTGTTTATTTAGTAGTGTGTGTGTTAGAAATTTCCCTTTTGCATGGAGACTTATCGGTTCTTTCTTTTTTTTCTCTCTTTCTGTTTTTTCTCCAGGTACACAAATAGAAATTGATGAAGCACTAAAATGCATAAGCCAGAAGTTTCCCAATTCCATTTACCCTAACGTTGACCTTACAGCAATTACGGATTCTACCCAGTTGGCAAGCAGTCCTGTGGTTGTACCAGACTTGATTCAGGTAACTTCAAATTTAATTGTAAGTCAACCATATAAATATAATTATTGCAGTTAAAACAAGACTATATCGGTATCGTTTATAAGTAACTACATTTCCCTAACAATTTTTTGTAAGAAGTTAACTTTCATGTAAACCAAAATTTATTATCAAATTCTACAGCATTCCACTCCAATAGTATTTACCCAACCCATTTGCTACAGAATGTGACACAAGGTTGAAAGTATGGGTAATCTGAACATTAGCTACATAAATGAGAGTAATCTCCCTTTGTTTTACTTAATAACAATTAAGTTCATTTCAAATAATGCGCAAGCACAATTAAGAACACATTTTATGATATTTTCATGTTAAAACCTGCAGTTGTACTGATTCGAACAAATTCATATTTTCAGTGTAGATTTATGGTGAAATGAAAATGGCCGACCAAAACATAACGGCTTCCACAAAGTGAAACAAACGAGGGGAGATTACTCTCATTTATTTAGCTAATGTTCAGATTACCAAAGTATGGGGTATGCAGAGAGGATCGAACACTATTCAGTAGTAATTGATCTGTGAGACTAGCTTGATAACCATGATGGGACGCTCTCTTATATCCAACTTGTTTGCCACAGGTATGATGTGACACAATGCTGCAAGTATGGGGCATCCAGAGAGGATCAGACTCAATATTCTGTAGTAATTGATCTGTGAGACTAGCTTACTAATCATTACACCATGTTGGGATACCTGGTTAAATCGAAGTTAACAGACATAAATTCCACCATTGTATGTCACCTACCTAATATAAAATTTAAAAGGGAAAAAATTCCAAAAATCAGGTACTTAACCGAATTTAATTAAATTTTCAGTGTTGATATATTAATGAATAAAAGATATAATCCACCAGTTATTTTATTTAAAAACTTTTACATTTTTCAGGTCCGTTAACTTTGAACCACATATCTTTGAGGCATAACACAGATTCTCAAAGATCCATGGTTCAAAGTTAACTGACCTGAAAAAATGTAAAAGTTTTTAAATAAAATAACTAGTGCATTATCTTTTATTCATTAATATATCAAAACTGAAAATTTCATTAAATTTGGTTAAGTACCTGATTTTTGGTGTGTGGGGGGGGGTTCTTTCGGTGGGTGACATACGATGGTGGAATTTAGGTCTGTTAACTTCGCTTTAACCAGATATCCTACCACAAACAGTATGTATTTAGGTACACTCCATGTGATTGGACTGCTACATGTGCATTTTTTTTTTTTATTTTTTTTTTTTTTTTTTGCTAAGTGTTTCAATGCTGTGAAGTTTGGTAATAAATAATACCTAATAATGTCCATTTTGATTGTATAATGTTCCAATAGAAATGATAAAAATCCTGGTATCTTTGGTTTATAAGAAAATTAATTTTTTATTTGAAAAAGAATTGGTAGCCATGTACTTATTTATGGACAATACTGTAATTCCATCACTGTTTATTGCTGTGAGCTTGTACAAACTAACAATGGTCTTCAAAAATTAAAACCTTGTGACAAGATTCATATCTAAAATATTTAGATTTAAAAAAAAAAAAAAAAAGAAAATTAAAAAAAATTGTCATTCATTATATTTATATAATGTTAATATTGTAATGGTGTTTATTTATTTTCCTGATTGAAAGTCATAAAAGTTTGAAATGTATACATGATTAAAAGTATCTCGTCCTTTTGATAGGATCAGTAATGTTCTGTTTTGTCAAATATTGAATTTCTATTGATTTTTATTGGTCTTCATTTTATAAATATATATTTGAATTTTAAAAGCTTTGATGACTACATATACGTGTTACTTCTAGTGTTGACTAAATTGTCTCCCTTAGTATATCTGCTATACAATATTCTGATTCCTGGTATTGGCAGACTTTTTTTTTTTTTTTTTTTTTTTTTTTTTTTTTTTAGCCGGACCGGATTATGTTTAGATTTTGCAAGCTGAGGCAAATAAAAGATGGAATAGCTTATTTTTTTTAATTATTTCATTTTTTTTTTTTTTTTTTTTTTTTCCCGGGGACAATACTTTGTCACCCCCACCCCACCCCCCTGTTAAAGCTAATATGTATTTGAATTTTTAATTTTTTTTATTAATAAATTAAAGTAAATTAACTCTTCTATCTCTACAGATTTGAAAATCTATTGAGTTTTTGTCTAGCCTTGGTAGATGGACACTTTGATATAAAACTTTTTTAATTTGGTATACATACTTAGTAGACCCAGAAGTTTTTCTAACAATAATCAGTGGGAAGCCATGTGGCTGCAAGGTGTTACTAATTGTACAAAATTTAAATTTCAAACTCTGAAAGAAAAAAAATCGAATAATTGTCTTAGTAAAATATTAACATTTTAATTAAAATGTACTACCGCAGTGATGCTGATAGCTTTTTGATTTAATGCATCATGGGATTATTATTTTTCTAAAATCTTCTATACAGTTTGTAACTTGAGTAGATAATTATTGATTTATTGTTATTGAGCTCAAGTGTTCTAGATCAAATATTTGTAAACAAAATCTTGAAACAAAGGTGAATATTTGATAAATTTTATGTTAGAATAGATTGTGTAACTAGCCAGATTATAATGCAACTTATCTGTGGGTCAACCACAAATACCCACTTTAACAACCACAAATTAAGGGCATGGCCTATCTGCAAGTATGGACGGTAGCAGGGATGCTGATAGGTTATGTGCCCTGCATCCCTGATGCATAAAAATCTAAAAGGGCGCAGTAAAATCATATCCATGCATCCCAATGTTTTTCTTTTTTATTCCCTCACCATTTCAAGCTAACTGTAAATACATTTCAATATTTTCTTGGAAAGGAATTACACCGTATAGGTTACAAGGTAGGAGTTAGATGACTTTAGTTGGGACCCATAGATTTTCCTCCAGAGACTCATTCAAAGCATCAATGTGCATCCCAGGGTGCACTAAATCAAAAAGCTATCAGCATCACAGCTGATAAATTAATGTATTACTTTTTGCAGTAATATTAATTATATAGAGGTGAATTTTGTCAGATATATATCAATGAAATGTATATTGGCTTTTACTTTAACTTGGGTCACTTCAATTTGAGATGTCCAAGTTTTCATAGTTTGAAGATAACTCTTGTATCACTATATACATAGATATGAAAAATCTTTGCTCATTTTGAAAGAAAGCAGCTTTAGTTGTTTTCCCAGGTCATAAATAGAACCCAGGTGTTTGAGCAATCCATTTTGGCTCTTTCTTGGGCTAGACGGGTGGTGGAGAGACCCCCTCCGATTAATCGGCTGGTCATGTCAAGCCCTTGCAACTATGATTGCCTCAGCCCTTTTTATCATATGGGTGCTAGAAGGCTGTGGATGAGGGTCTACATATCCTGGGAATGACGTTAAGCTCTATCTGATGGTGAGTTTCCAGTTTTGGAGGTTTGGGGAATGTGGAGCACCCCTTCATCACCATTTGCTCCCTGGTCCACTCTGACCCTGAGTGGTAGTAGCTGTTAGGGTTCCATCTATGGGTTAAATAGAAAAATGTATTTATAAAAAAAATTGAGTATCCATTAAAAATGAATTTATTTCAAAACTTTATCGGCATTTAAATGATCCACTGAGGTAGATATGCCATAAAACAAAATAAACCAGGTCATAAATAAAAACCCTACAATTTGTTAAGAAACTTTAGTTGGGACCCATCAAATTTCCCGGGACTCATTCAAATTAAATCCATGCACCCAGAATGCAATAATTTTTTAAAAACTATCAGCATCACTGCCCCAGCATGATGATTTAATTATTACTAGTACAGACATAGCCACAATATTAAATATTCATTTATTTTGTATATATATGAAGAAAAAAAAGAATTTGTCTATCTTTTTTACTGTTTCATATGATTCAAATTTTTTTTCTCTTTTCTAGTTAAGTCTCCCCCCTGAGGGTGTGTCTATTGATGTTTTAGTGGCTAGCATCGTTGATGGAGGCCACTTGTTTCTTCAACTACCCACACATCCAACCTATGCAGCTCTTGAGCGCCTCAATCAATTTATGAACAGGTGTTATTCACAACCAGGAATGGTCCCTCAGTTGCCACGGCCTCTAACAGGTAAATAAATAAATAAATACAATATATATATATATATATATATATATATATATATATATATATAAACTAATATATCACTGGTTTCAGATAAAACTATTTAAAGCACTTTTCATTGTTTTAGAAAACATCTTCAAACAAAGACCTCATCATTCAAGAATTAACATCATAAAAGTTTCAAAGTTAAAAATAATAAAAATGAAATAAGCAAAGCAGTAAAATTGAATTTAGAGGCAAAATTCTGGGGTTTTTATATATATATATATATATATATATATATATATATATATATATATATATATATATACACACACACTCTCCCAAAACCGGGTAGCGCTCTCTAGAGGGAACTTTAATGATCTTTCACTGCTTAGCATAAGGCAATACTCGTCTGTTGTTTACAGACTCGAGTTCTCTGGTGATCGTAACATACATTTATGGATATATGTATTTATCAGTTAAAAGTTAGCCTCTTACTGACAGATACTGACAGCTGAGAAATAAGAGGTTGGAGTGATGAAAATTCAGCTGGGTTTCGATCCCGGTTAAAAGTAGCTATTATGTCTAGCCACACTGATAAGACATAAACGTTGAAACTATGTATGTATGTATATATATATATATATATACACACCCAGAATTTTGCCGCTTTGCTTGTTTTTTTTTTAAATTATTTTTAACTTTGAAACTTTTATGATGTTAATTCTTGAATGATGAGGTCTTTGTTTGAAGATGTTTTAGAAAACAATGAAAAGTGCTGTAAATAGTTTTATCTGAAACCAGTGAATCCAATCAGAAAGAATGGCGTAAGACAGGTTTCGCTAGATTAAAGAGCTTTGAAGAAAATAGACTGAAGCATCGAGATCAGCTCCGCCTAACTTTAAAACAAATACATCTGACTCCCGCCTTAGAAGATTTTATCTGCCAGTGTAACTTCATAGCTGGCAGCAACGCTTGGCTGCTATCACACTCGAGGAAACACAAAATGTCTTCTTGATAGCATGCTCAACATGTGAGAAACAAATCACTTACTGCTGACCCTCATCTATCATTCATGATAGGAGAGTCCACCACATATATGTATATATATATATAACAAAAAGAAAAAAAATGAAATTTTTGTCTCTCAATTTAATGTTGCTGAAACTTATTTAGAAAACCGTCTGAAAAATTATTTTAAAAATCCGTCCAGAGCAAAGAAAAGGTACTAAAACCAATTCAATATGTTTAAATAAATTGACAATTTTTTATTTTTATTTTTTATTTTTTTTATTTATTTATTTTTTATTTATTTTTTTTTTTAGATTACCTATTGCTTCTCTTGTAAAATTTTTTGTTAGTATATTCCAATCAAGCATGACTTGATGATATATCTGATAGATATATTACATAAGTTTATAAGAAAGACTGCTTAATTCTTTGTAATTTCAACTCTGACTTTTAATGTCTGTTGTTTTTCTTTCTCCCCCAGTTGGTGTGATATGTGCAGCACCTGTAATGGAAGGTTGGTATCGAGCTGTTATCGTTGCTGTATCGGAAGAAACTGATGAATGTGAAATAAAGTTTGTTGATTATGGTGGTTTCAGTCGAGTCCCAGGCAACCTGCTTCGACAAATAAGGCAAGATTTATTTTCACCTATTTCTTTCATACTTACATGCATGGGGGAGGGGTGGTAGTACCTGTTAGGGTCCCATCTATGGGTTAAATAGAAAAAGGTATTTATAAAAAAAGAAATTGGTATCCATTCAGAATTAATTTATTTCAAAACTTTGTTGGTATTAAATGACCCACTGAGGTTGATATGCCGTGAAACAAACCAAATTATACATGGGGGAGGGGTTGATAACTGCAAGTGTATACACACACACACTTAAGCGCATGGGATAATGGTTAGTCATGGGAAATGGACTTGTCACCCCGAGTTCAAATCCTGGACATGGAAATTGCAATTTCACTTAGTGCTAATACCCTTGGGAAAGCTATGACTCCTACTCTCCCTCCAGCTATGGGTAAATAGTAGGGCAGACTGGCTCTTTAACCTTGGTCTAGAAGGAAAATTCCTAATTCAAACCTGTTAAACTTTGCTTAATAAATTGACCTTGTGTCACATCTTGCTCATGTAATACCTTAATACTCTTTATTCAAAACTATCAGAAATTACCTCTTATTTAGTTAACTTATGAGGCCTTATATCCAACTTTATATAAAATGCTATATACTTTTTGTCACATAATTTACACAAGTGGTTCTCAACCTTTTGTTTTACTTATGGACTCTTTTGATTCCTATTTTACTCTGGTGGACCCCCAATTGCCATTCGATTTTTAAAAGTCCTATTGTATTTTTATCTATTAAAACGCTTGTTCCTAAATCTTCAGTCCAAATTGTTCAAGACACAATGCAAAAATGTAAATCCAGGTTATCTTGTGTCGCTTAATCACAGATTTCTTATTTTCCCATTTTATTTCAGTTAATTTTAAAAGTTAGAAACATGTAACTTTTTTCTTTTTTTTTTTTCCCCTAATTTATTTTTAATTTATTTTTTTTAGAAGTGACTTCATGACATTACCGTTCCAAGCCATTGAAGCCTATTTGGCCAATATCACTCCTCTTCAAAGTAAGTAGTCTTTCCAATTAAACCAACTATTTCTTTTTTTTTTTTTTTTTTTTTTTTTTTCAGGGGTTCTATTAATTTTTCTTTTCCTTTTTATTTTTTTTTTGGGGGGTCTTGTTTTTTGTTTTTTTTCTTTGGGGTACTTTAGGTTTTTTTTTTTTTTTTTTTTGGGGGGGGGGTCTTTAATTTTTTTTAAATTTTTCTTTTAGGGTTTTCTTTTTATTTCTTTTTCTATGGTTTTTGTAATCTTCATATCTTTCTTCTGTCTCTCATATTCTGTTTACTATTCCAGATGAGAATTACTTCTCTGAGAGAGCTGTGGAAATTTTACAAGAATTAACTGAGAATGGAATGTTACAAGCCCAGGTTGTGAGTCGAGCTGAAGATGGCACACCCTATGTACATATTTACCAGATCAATGGGAATAAGGTATGAACAATATAAACACTTTTATTGTCTTATTAACATCACTTGAAGAATTGTCATTAAAATTGTTATAGATTATCTAGCACCCTTTCAACACTCTACAGACATGGACTGGCTTAAATAGTCTAAGATTAAAGTGGATTAATTAGCCGAATACGATTCGGACTGACTTACTGCGTTTGGCTGTACCGCATTTGACCCTCCTCTATTTCTTGTAAGTTTTGTCTTAATTGTTTGTACTTTATTGTTCTATGTTTTTGTATGTATCCATTAGTACTGGATACTAGTGCTGAATAAGATATATTAAGCACTCCATTTCTTTTGTATATCATTCCATCTCTATGATACAACAGAAATCTTAATGATTTCTAGATTTATAAAATATATTAAACAGTTGGAGTGTTTATGCTAATTGCTTATAAAGCCAGATATATTGTTGCAACCGAGTCCATATAGAGCCCGAAGGAACCAAGGAAAAGCCAGACTTTGAAAATAATTGGAAAATCAACGATTGGCTCATAATTTACTATATTATTGCACGTATTAAACTCCATTGATTTTTAGGCTTTTTATATATGTATATGTCTCTACACAATCGTATGAACTGGGGAAACAACTAAAGCTGTCTAACCCTACATGTACCACATCCTGTGTAATTCATTTCTAAGAAAATATTGAAATGTATCTACAGTTAGCTTGAAATTGTGAGGGAAGAAAAACACTGGGACACATAGATACAATTTTTCTGCATCCTCTTAGATTTTTATGCATCAGGGACGCAGGACATGTACTTATCAGCATCTGTGTGTATGTATGATATAATATATAAAAATGGAAATGAAAATTTACTATTTTTTTAAAAGAAAAGAAAGAAAATTTAAAGTGTCCTGGGTTATATGCAAAACTACATTTGATGGTGAAGCTCCCGTTCTGGGGAGTATGGAGTACCTGTTGCCATTTCTCTTGGGTACACTCTGACTTGGAGCAGTACTCCCTGTTATGGTGCTATCTATGGATCAAATAGATCTGTCTAAAAATTATTTGTATTTGATTGGAATGTGTGGGGGGAAAAAACTCAGCTGCACACCTATTTGATGGGAGGGAGCTTTGACACTAGTGCACTTGATAGGTAGGGGGTTAAAAAAAAAAAAAAAGAATTAAAAAAAAAAAAAAGACAAATAAAAAAATTTTCAATAAGTTTAAGACTGATGTTTTTAGACATTCTTCTCACCTTTTTTCTTTTTTTTTTTTTTTTAGTTGCTCTAAAATGTTCACCTTGTGCCATTTATTTCTATATATATTTTTTTTCTTTCATTTCAGGTGACCTTTGTAAATAGAGAACTTGTCAACCGAGGTGCTGTTCGCTGGATTGAGGTCCTCTGAAACCAGTCATCTTTCTCCATCAATTGAATCTACAAGGGAGTGGGTGGGTGATGGGACTTTGTTGCCCTTGGCAACACTGTGCACTCTCTTCTGCCCCCACCCCCCCTTTTACGGGATTGTTGGCTTGCTATCTGCTTGCTGATGCTGCTGGGTACAACCACTACCACTATCATCATCATCACTGATATATACAAACAAAAAGCAAAAGCTAAATGCAAGAGATTTACAAAAAAAAAAACCTATTAATACATTTTTCCTTTTTTTTTTTTTTTTTTTTTTTTTTTAGGGGTCAGCTCTTGCTTATCAGAATAGGAGGGGGGGTTGGTTGTTGGGATGAAACAAATATTTACCTACCATTTGGAGACTTCTATCTCTCCCCACTTCCTCCTCCCTACTCACACCAATGTCTCGAGAAAAAAAAACCCACTGCTCTCACCCCCCACCACTAACTCCTCGTTCACTTTCACTTCCCACAGACATGGGATAAAGAAATTTTTAGTGCTACAAGGAATGTGGCTTTGCAGTATATAGAATTTTCTACCTCGATTTCCTCTTCCTGCATAGATAATGGTATGGACAGCTGGGAAATCCACCCCCCCCCCTTTTTTTTTCTTACCCCCTACCAACCATCCCAATACCACCCTTTAAAACATAATCCTCAGGTTTATTTTAGTTTGTGTTCTTCTTTTTATCTTAATCCTGACTTTCCCCAATTCTCACTAAAACCTTAACCCTTGGGATTTCAATTGGAAGGGAATCTTGTCTAATGGTGTTTGTTTGTTTTTTTTTTTTTTTTTTTATAAAAACAAGGGATTTCCATCGATATTCTGAGATGGAACGCCAGAAGAACTCGAATTATTTTTGGGTTAATCTGTGTGAGAAAGATTAGAGGAAAAAGAAAGAAAAAGATAATTCAAAATAAAAATAAATAAATAAAAAAAAAAAAGAATGAAAGTTTTTAATGTCTCACTTTCTCCGTTATGTCTTTCTAGAGGTAAGGGTCCAGCTAAATCATCATAATTAGCCACAACTCTGCTCATTTGTGACTTTTTCAGCACATTTTTATCATTACTGCTTTTTTCCAATCATTATTTTTTTCTTTGTTTTTTTTATTTGTTGATCTCTATTTAAATGAAAATCGGGAAATGGGGTAGCACTAAAAAAAATTAAACCTCTCTTTCAAAAATATTATCACTTCTGTCCCATAATAGTTATATTAAATTTAATGCATTAATATATCAGGTAGTAAAAAAAAAAACTTTTTTTCCATTCAATTGTTTTTTTTTTCTTCAATTGTTTAATAACTACAGCAATTTGAAACTCAAGTCATTCTTTTAATTTATCGATCTACTAATAAAAATTTGTTCTATTTTGTTATTTTAATTTATTTTTATTTTTTTTAGCTTTTTGCAAAATTAGCACTCCCAAAATACCTACGCAATTTCTAGCTGAGGGGAAACTACTCAAGAATATCTATGAAAACAAGCTCTTAATAAATGGGGGTGAGAAGATTAAAAGTTCTGCAATAACAACTCTCTCTCTCTCTTATATATATATATATATATATATATATATATATATATATATATATATATATGTGTGTGTATGTATGTATGTATGTATGTATGTATTATATATATGATCATATTAGGAGCAGAGACTATCAATCACTATGAATATATATATATATATATAAAAGAATATAAGAGTACATAAAGAAAAACATCCCATAATGTTTTTGTTTAATTCCGTTTTTGACTCTCTAAATCTAATGATAGTGTGATAGTGTCTAAAAACTTATCCCCAGTGTGACTCTTGATTTTTACTTAATTTAAACTGCAGAAAAAAAAGCATCTATAAACTCGAGTTTTTGTTGTCTTTGCATTTTATTCTGTAAGTTTTAATTAACTGAAATGCATTTATTTTAACTACTCAAAAAACAAATGAGCAGATGGTCATGTGGTTACATACTGCAGTAAAAACTTAGTATTATCAAAGTTTCCATATTATGCATACTAATGTATATATACAAAAAGCTATATAAGCAAAACAGCCTTGTCCTTCCAAATCAATCAAATGTTATCAGATTTAATTTTTAAGTTGTAATTATTTCTTTCATTTCTTTTATTGCTTGTAGTTTGTTGAAAATAACTTTTAATCACTTAAGGAAATAGAAACAAGAATTAAATTGTTTCTACAAATTTGCAAAATACAAAATACAGACTTAAATTGTTTAAATTTAAATTCAAATTTAAATTGTTTAAATATTAAAGACAAAATACAGATACAAAATACAGACTTAAATTGTTTAAATTTCCTAGAGGAAGCATTGTCATTAATTTTTTTTTTTTTTTTTTTTTTTTCGTTTTTCTTTTCATTTAGTTTTTCTTTTCACTTTTGTTTTTTAGGTTGGTTTTGTTTTTTGTTTTTTTTTTTCCCCACAATGCTCACAATACTTTATATTCTATGACTTAAACAATCTGAAATAAAGATTAAGCTTTTTATTCTTTATTTCCATCATATACTGCTTGGTTAATGTCTGTAAAATGTAAAACTCTGAGTATTTGGATTTTAAAAATAAAATAAAAGAAAAACTAGTCATAAACTTATCAGATTTAATTTTTAGGTTGTAATAACTTTTTTTTTTAATAAATTGTACACATTGCTTGTTGTCTTAAGAGGTTGCAGAATTTAACATTTTAACAAAATACCCAAGTTAATTTTGGAGTTTATATTTTTTCCTGGTTTATTCCAGATGTACCTTACAACACTTGTGAATGGCTACGAGTTATCAGTTAATTTGCTTCTGCATATTTTTGGAGCTTCATTATGGTGAATTTTAAAGAAAACCTTTTTCTTTTCTGTTTTTTTTTTCTTTTTTTTAATAGCTTGTACATACACTTTTCATTTTCTTGAATCATTAAAATTTTTGATCTCTGTTAGAATCATACACTTTTTCTATTTTCTGAATCACTTTTTGTGTTATTTTATTTTATTTTATTTTTTTTTGAAAACCAAAGACATTATGCTTGGATCTCAACAATAAAGATCTCAGTAGTTTGAAGAAATAGTCACCTTACTGTTTCTTTTAAAATTGTAATTTGTTAGCCAAAATTTTAGATCGTAAGGCTTTTTTCCCCCTAGGCCAGACAAATACATTTTAGTGTTTAAATTCTTGACAGTTCAGCATTTATTATGGATATCATTATTGTTCCTGTAAGTATATTATTACTTATTTGTTAGTTCTTTTGGAGTTTTTTTAATATTTTTTGAGTTCAAGCTTAATGGCATATATCTAGTGGAGGTAGGTCTTAAGTTTACATCAAAATAATATAGACATTTAATAATAATAATAATGTATTGTTATCAATATCAACAAAAGGATAATAAAAAATAACTTTTATTCCTGCAGAATTTATGTATTCTCCACATTTTGTTTTTTTCTCTGTCTTAAAAAATCGTAACTTTTGTTCATAAAACCAATAAATTATGGATTGGCTTCAATTACTTCAACTCTTGACTTATCTTGTCCATTTAAAAAAAATTAATTTCCTTGCATCTACTCTATTTTTGTGTTCTTATAGATTCTAGATTTTTAAAAAAAATCTAAATAGTAGCTATCTACATAGTGATGAAAATTTCACAATTGACCCCATTGCAAATGCATTTGCAATTGTTATATTTTTTATATATATGTATAGCAATGCTGTAATATATTTAAAAAATATTTCTTTCTATTGAAATTGTAAAGGATTTTTTTTTCTAAAAGGCTTTGAATGCTGTTTCTTGAATTAAAAAAAAAAAAAAAAACAATTAAAAAATCCTTTTGTTTTCATTATTACAGCTATTTGAAACATGTCATGTTTTCAGTTAAACCATGTAATTATAAATGTCTCTTAAAGTTGGGATCATTTGAATCCCTCCCTCCCTCTCTCTCTCTTCTTATTCATCATGGAATAATGTCTTGCAATATTCCAAATGTTATGGTTTATGAAAAATGTATGTAATTTATTGTATATTGTCATAAACTAACAAGTCCATGTTATCAAGATTAGAACAGTTTCGTATTTTTTACCCTAGTTCTAATTTTCTGTAAGATTTAAACAATGTGTCAAATTGACATTTTAAAATTCAGTATCCCACTTTTTTTTTTTTTTTTTTTTTTTTTCACGGAAATGACCTGTCTCAGAAGTAAAATATATAAGATACAGATGTATGAATACGCATGCTATATATACATATATAATGTATGATATTTGTATGCATACAAACGTGTATTCTACATCTGTCAGGTTTGCATTTGCAAGAACCTTTCTATTTTTTTTTCCTTTCTTTTTTTTTTCTCAGTACCTATGTCAACATAGAATCAAATTTACAGATATTAAATGTGCCTTCTTTTCTGAGTGTAACATTCATTATCTCCAGACATTTCCTCCTCTTCCTCCTCCCTATGCTTGCTCCTCTATCCTCCTCTCTCTATCCTCTTCTATCTCTCCACTCTATCCTCTCCTTCTATCTCTCCACTCTCTATCCTCTCCTTCTATCTCTCTCTCTCCTTTCTCTCTCTCTCTCCTTTCCTCTCTCTCTCTCTCTCTCTCTGATATTACACACAAAATTTACATTTTTAACTTTTCAACAATTTCTGTGTCTTTAATTCAATCAAAGCTCTGCAATGTTTAATTTAATCGCTTATCAATCAAGTCTTGGAACATTCCTCAAGTGTTGCACTTTATTACTAATAACTAACGGTGAATTGGTATTACACATCATCCTTGGCACTAAACGTTTTTCTTTTAATAACATCCACCCCCATCCCACCTCCCTTTTCTTTTCTTTTTTTTTTTTTTCTTTCTCACAAATTTTATTTGGAGCAGAAATCAATTTTAATTAAATATATTTAATTTGGCTTCTTTCTCTGTTAAATGCAAAATTATTTCTTTCATGAATTTCAAATAAAATTCAAATGGACACTTAATTTTATAACAATCAATGGAACCATTTAAATCTTTCTTTTCTTTTCTTTCTTTTCTTTTTCTTCTTCTTTCTTTTCTTTCCTTTTTTCTTTTTTCTTCTTCTTTCCTTTTTTCTTTTTCTTCTTTCTTTCCTATTTTTCTTTTCTTTTTTCTTTTCTTTATTTTTTTTTTTTCTTTTTTTAATTTTTTTTTCTTTCTTTTTTTCTTTTACTTTTTTTTTTGCTTTTCTCTATAAAGAATAACTGAAGGTTTTTAGATAAAGAGTTTAATTTAAATATTTCCCTTTTTAACTCTTGGGTATCCAAGTGCTTTAATGTCTTTCAAATGAAGATTCCAATTTACTTCTATTTCCTCTGTCCCAGAAACTTAGTTGTTTCATTTTTCACTTGTATTTTACTATACACTAAATGTAACAATTAAAAGGCAGGACACTGGTCCAATTGCTTAATTCATGGCTATTAACTTGTTTAAAATGCAAAAAAAAAATATCAAGACAAACTCAGTTTTACAAGAATTGTTTACTATTCAGTGGTCAAATGAAAATAGACAATTTAATATTAATAAAGGATCTGTTTTCTCATAAGGTGCCAGCTTTGATTAGAAATCAAAGTTAACGTATATACTCGCAGATAGGTCACCCCCCCCCTAATTTTGTGGTGGTCAAATTGGGTATTTGCAATTGACCTGCAGATAGATTGCATTATAATCTGGCTAGTTACGCAACCTATTCTAACATAGAACTTATCAAATATTCACCTTTGTTTCAAGACTTTGCTTATAAATATTTGATCTAGAACATCTTTGCCATAGACTCTGATGCATAATGCAAACATATAGAAAAAAAATTGTATTTCTTAATACTATAATTCCAAATAATCCTGGGTAAAAGAGTGTAACAGTAAACTCAATAATAAAAAAAAATGAATAATTATCTACGCAAGTTACAAACTGTAGAAAACTAAAAAAAAAAAAAAAAAATAGAACTCTTTGAGATATATATATATATTATACACAAAAAGCTTTGAAGCTTTCAAATATATGTTGTACGCATTTCGTGTCATTGCAATCACTGATCATTGCAACTTGATAAAAATTAAAGTAATGCTGTTTTACATTTATGTTGAATGGATAAGGTCACCCAACTGATTTTGGGGGAATTTTTGGTTTTAAAAAAAAATAAAACAGCGACCTATCAGTGAGTATATACAGTAAAAGGACATAAACAATGAAGTGACTTGCTTATAAATCTTTTTAAAAAAAAGAAATTTTTAAATGTAGTCACTTCAGCTTTTAGCAAGTATTAAGATTTTCATAGGGGGTGATTAGTTAACTGACCAATTTATATTATTATGAAAGAAGACTTGTGATCTATCATTTAATTTCACACTATATTCTGAATAGATATAATAATTATAAGAACTCTTCATACTTTGGAGATACATAAAAATATAATGGTTAGGAGGTTGATTTAGAAGGCTATCACAATGCAGGTGTAAAGAAAAAATAATATACGGTAACAATGATGTTGTGTGTTAACCTGTATTTAATTCTTGAATTTTCGAGATAATATCTCTTTTTAAAAGAAATGTCATAACTAGACTGCTTCAGTTCCAGTGATCTTTTTAAAAAGATATTATCTCAAATTCAAGAATTAATTACAGGTTAACACACAACACCATTGTTACAGTATTATTATTTTTTCTTTACACCTGCATTGTGATAGCTTTCTAAATCAACCTCCTAACCAATATATATACACAATGCTTCAAGCAAATTATAAAATTCTCTTATAAAAATATAACATACAAATACAAAATTGTTTCCAGTTGAATTGTGTTAATATCTTTTCATGATAGAGCCAGCAGTTACTTGAATACTGTAAATCTATTGTAATGTATCTGTGTTTTGATATTTTAGCCTGACTTTTCACTTAGAGAAAAGTAATATTATAGTTGACACCACTTTCTTCTCTGTGACAATTTCATACTGATTTGGTCAATGAGACATTAATGTAACCTGCTGGCCATTGCTCCTACGCCAAATGTAAATGCAATAATACAATTTTCTTAAATCTTGATTTTACAGTAACTCAATACGCCAAATGTAATGCAATATTTTCTTAAATCTTGATTTTACAGTAACTGAAACAAAAGCCATAACTTTGGTTACTGGCCGGCATGGCTCAGTCGGTAGAGTGTTCATTGCTCATACGCAAATGTAAATGCAATAATACAATTTTCTTAAATCTGATTTTACAGTAACTGAAAAAAAGTCATAACTTTGGTTACTGGCCGGCATGGCTCAGTCGGTAGAGTGTTCGGCTAGGAATCACAAGGTTCTCGGTTCAATACCAGTCCTCGCCAACTCAGCGTAGCACATGGGATCTGTGCGGTAAAGTGAAGAGCTGATGGTAGGTGTGGTGCTCCACCTCAGACGCAAAAAAACAATCTCCTTGGTCTAGCGCAAGTGAAAAGGGAATAGACTCCCTCACTGTATGGCTGATACCAACACTAGGCCGCCCCAACAACTTTACTTACTTACTGGCTACGAAATCTTGAGCTAGATCTCTACTCTATATGGTTTGATGAAAATGAAAGTTCAGTTTAGCTAACCTGGCTGACATTGACCAGCTTAGGATTATACTTGTAAATCCACTCACTAAATCTTGAAAGGTTTTTGAATTTTAAATAATATGCTAAATACATATTTTGGAGGTCTTATAGATAGTTTGGTGGCCATAGCTCTAGATTGACAGGGGGTGGGAGAAAGATATTTGAATTAGGGCCGGCTTAGCTCAGTCGGTAGAGTGTTCGGCTGGGAACCTTGGGGTTCCTGGTTCGATACCGGTCCTCGCCAACTCAGCGTATGAGTAGCACAGGGATCTGTGTGGTAAAGTGAGGAGCTGATGGTAGGTGTAGTGCTCCGTCCCAGATGCTAAAAAACAATCTCCTTGGTCTAGCGCTAGTGGAAAGGGAATAGACTCCTTTGCTGTCTAGCTGATATCGGCTTTAGGCCACCCTGACGACTTACTTTTTTTATAGTAAGTTACTAACATTGTATTTATTCTGGTCAATTTTATATTGCTATTTTAACAGCTTACTTCATCACTTAGCTATCTGAATTGGTTTAAACTTTAAGAATGTAACTAGTTAAGCTACATTTTAATAAAAAAAAAAAAAATCAGTTTCAACCCCTACTCCAGATTATGTAGATTTTTTTTCTTTTCTTTCTACATAGTTAACTACTTGTCGGGCTTGGTTCTAGTGCTGTGTGTAGCTGTTTGTTACAGGGCGGGGGGGGGGGGTCTTTGCTCATTTCCAGTTGGAAATAAGTATACTTAAGTTTTGTATATACTTAATTATTTCTAGGTACTGAAAACCTTCAGCATTGCCTATTGTACAAATATTTAGTTATTTGCATTACTTAAATAAACAGTTATGACCAAAATTTAAAGAAATTGGAAGTGTCCACTCAGCTTGAGTAGAGTATCCAGGATAGATTTTATAAGTATACAAATGTGAATTGATTTAACCATAGACAGATAAGCTATCAATTAGCTGAATTTTGATCTGAAATTTTCACTGTATAATGTTTAATTTAAGCACATTAACAAAGATAAAGAGTATGTTTAAAAATGTTTGAGATGAGGCTTGATAATTTGGATTGTTCAAACTATTGTCCTCATCTTTATTTTTATCTGTACAATGTTTCAGCCGATGTGCCCTCCGGCCTTCTGATTACGACAAGAAGGCTCCCAAGTCCAAAAAGAAGGCTCCTGAGTCTTGACAAATACCTGAAAAAAGCCGGAGGGCACATTGACCAAAATGTTGTACAGATAACAATAAAGATGATGACAATAGTCCAAATAATACAAATGTTTAAAAATGTTTCTGTTAGAAGCTTTCATCATTAGGCCAAGTATATTTTTTTTTATTATTATTATTATGAACCTACGTGTATAATAATCATGTGTGCATATACTTGTTTCTTAAACAGAATTCAATGAAGGAAATATCCTAAGAAATGCCAATAATTTCTTAAAATGTACTAGCAAATATATGCACCCTCCGGGTGCAAGTATTTAAGTTTTAATATAATAAAATATAACATTAAATTAGAAAGGCTAATGAAACTGAATAAGAATGCAGAAAAAAATTGGAACAGAGGGGGTATGATTGAAAAATAGAACAACTTTGAAACTAACTCTTCCATCATTTTCCGTTACTCCCATCTTTTATTGGTAAATTTTCTTAATTTAACTATTTAGTTAAAATAGAAAGTAAAGAACAAAATAACAGTTATTTCTTCTTGTTAATGGATTTCTTTTAAGATTTATCCCTGAGATTTTTGCTTATATTCATTGATAAAACCAAACAATTAGAAATCAATAATACTAAGTAGATATTTATTAAAATCACATTTTTAGGATCAATATGCAAATTAGCCTTTCGTGTAAATCGCTATTGTTGTATATATTGCATTATATGTAGATATGGTCAACAATCTTAATGATGTAAAACAATTTTATTAATAATTGAGGTTTAAATAAAATAAAGTCAGGGAGAATGTGATGTAAATAACAAAGGGATTTGTGGCTTGTATAGTAATATAGTTTCGGTTACAGACAGACAAACACACAATCTCCATTATAATAAGATATAAATGAATCAAAATCTAGTGATAAATAAACTCATAAGTTGGATTATTCATTTCAGTTTATAATATACTTCACCATCTCAGTCCAGTTATGATTGCAACATTTAGGTAGATGAATATTCAAATCACATTTAAACTGGTTCTTATTAAATTTGGTGATAATTGTATCCTGTCCCCTCCTTTTAGATATTAAAACAATGCTTCTTTGGTATTTGTATAATAATATCACTTATGGAAGAGGTTAAAGCTAATTTTCATGTTTCTTCTCATAATAGTGTATATATATATATGAATCTTCTCACAAAGACATTGCACTTTCATTAACATATTTTTGTTACTAACATGATTTTACATGCATATATTATGAAAGTGAAATATTACGCATTTATATGGTTTGGAATAATGTAGAATTCCAAAGATGTTTTCTTACACAATGTTACTAATTTTTTCATTCATTGTTCCATAATTGAAATATCTTTTCTTTTTTTTTTTATGGTATTAATAGGTTTTCAAAATTGTGAGATATATAGTGTTTTAAGGAGACTTTCACTTGTCTTTTGTTTAACATGGTCATATGATCAGACATTATCAATTTCCTATGATAATAGTATAGATACGCTCATAAGATTATTTTTGTTGTATGAAAATGTTTTGACTCTCAGAAGATTTCTGAATACTAGTTTTAAATGATGCATTTTCACAATAGTAGGCAATAATCATTATCTTGACAAAATATTTATATAAGGGATTTATGAATCTATAACATGTCATCCATGTTGAATTTGGTTTTGGGGGTGTTATTTTTCTTTCTCTTTCTTTTTCTCTCTTTCTTTTTTTTTTTTTTTTTGTCTCTCTTTCTTTCTTTTTTTTTTTGTTCTCTTTTTTTTTCTTTTTTTTTTGTCTCTCTTTCTTTCTTTCTTTTTTTTTGTCTCTTTCTCTTTTTTCTTTCTTTTTTTTTCTTTCTCTTTCTTTCTTTTTTTTTTGTCTCTCTTTCTCTTTCTTTTCTTTCTTTTTTTTTGTCTCTCTTTCTTTTTCTTTCTTTTTTTTGTCTCTTTCTTTTCTTTCTTTTTGTCTCTTTCTCTTTCTTTTCTTTCTTTTTTTTTTCTCTTTCTCTTTCTTTTCTTTTCTTTTTTGTCTCTTTCTCTTTCTTTTCTTTTTCTTGTCTCTTTCTCTTCTTTTTTTTTTTTTGTCTCTTTCTCTTTCTTTTCTTTTTTTGTCTCTCTTTTCTCTTTCTTTTTTTTTCTCTCTTTTTTTGTCTCTTTCTTTTCTTTTCTTTTTTCTCTCTCTCTCTCTCTCTCTCTCTCTCTCTCTCTCTCTCTCTCTCTCTCTCTCTCTCTCTCTCTCTCTCTCATATACCCATTTGTCATTGCCATTTGAAAATTTCCCTTATCAAATATTTAATTTGTGAGAATAATATTTATACCTTTTTGTGGATTATAACATAAATGATGATTTAAGTAATTGATTCTACACTTGATATACATACTTATGCATATCATGATTCATCAGTTGAGCCAGTTTTATACAGAACTTCAGTTTTCCATCTTAAGAGAGTAAAGATAATTCATGACTATAACTTCTAAAAAAAAAAATCTTTTTTTTCTTTTTCTTTTTTTTTCTTTTCTTTTTTTTTTTTTTTTTTTTCTTTTTTTTTTGTCAATGAATATATTTGTCTTTGATAGGTTTAATATTTTAAAATTAACATTTGGTTACTGTGAAGAAAATAGATTTTTTTTTTTGATTTTTTTTACTCCTCCTGCACTGTCCATATTTTTTATTGCCTTTGCTTGATATTCCAAAGGGTCTTTTTTTTTCCTCCAGCCCAATATTTTCTAAGTTCTTGGCAATGCTATATTGTGTTGAATCAATTAGATATGTCTATTTATTCTCCAACTCTGCAGGGATTCAATGATGACCATGAGCATATCAAATATTGTTCAAGAATTTTGAAAGATCACATGTAAGCATGTATTTGTTGAAAAATTAAAATGCATAAATTTTTTTCTGTTTTTTATATATTTTTTTTCTTTTTTTCTTTTATTTTTCTTGAAAAATATTATTTGGTTCATTTTTGCATCACATATATATTTGAAGAAAGGATTTGGTTTTCTTTTCATATTAGCTGTTTATATAACCTAAAATATCAGCCATGTTTTTTAATTTTTTATTAAAAAAACTAGCAAATATATGCACCATCCAGGTGCAAGTATTTAAGTTTTAATGTAATAGAATATCACATTAAATTAGAAATTCTAATGAAACTAAATGAGAATGCAGATAAAAACATTTAAAACAGTGGGGTATAATCGAAAAATAGAACTGAAACTTACTCTTCCATCACTCCAGTCTTTCACTGCTAAATTTTCCTAATTTAACTATTTAGTTAAAATAGGAAGTAAAGAATAAAATTATTTCTTCTTGTTAATAGGTTTCTTTTAATATTTATTGGAGATTTTTGTTTATATTCATTAAGATAAAACCAAACAATTAGAAATCAATAATACCAAGCACATATTTATTAAAATCAATTTTTTAATATCAATGTGCAAATTAGCCTTTCTATTTGGACTGTAACCTGCTATTTTGTTTTATGTATAAATAAAATTGCATGTTATTGTATGTAGAAAAGGCCAACAATATTGATAATGTAAAACAATTTTATGAATAATTGGTATTTAAATAGAAATAAAATAATGGAGAATGTGATGTAAATAACTAAAGGAATTTTGACTTGAATAGTGGTATAGTTTCAGTCACAGACATGCAAACACATAATCTCCATTATAAGATATTTTAAATTTGCATTCACTCACAGTAAGACAATAGCAAATTCCTAAAGGTTAGGGTAAAAAAAATAAAAATGATCAGGTTTGTATTTTAACACCAACTCATTGGCATCTCTAGCTAGCAGACTTGTTAGTGAATTTGATTCTTACTGGTCACTCTATACTTTCGGCCTTGTGCCAAGCTTAGCTTAATAATTGACAACTATATTTGGACCCAGTATACATAGGCTGCTGACTTTACCACTACTCCTTATTTTAAGATTTGTAGGCAAATAAACAGTATAGTTCTCACATGCAACGTTTTCTTTCTTTCTTCCTGTTTGTCAATCCAACACTGAAAAATAAGTTAAATCCATTATTATTAAATTTGACTATTTTCTTTCAACTTTTTAATTTTATATTTGGATTATCTGACTATTGTCCTCAGCTTTATTGTTATCTGTATAACATTTCAGCCGATGTGCCCTCCGGCCTTCTTCAGGTATTTCTTGTCGAATTCAGGAGCCTTCTCAAACTCGGGAACCATTTTGTTGTAATCAGGAGCCATCACGGAACTTTAAACCTAACCCTTTATTCAATCCATGGGGGTATCCTGTTCTCATTCCGCTAACCATAGCTGGCGTACAGGTGTTAAGCTGTGTTAATTATTATTCTGTTACTGTCACCCCTGACCAGGATTGGACCTGCAGCCCAGAGATAACTGTCACTTAGAACTGTATTAACCCAACACCTATATCCACTATATGTGTCTGATAACAATAAAGATGAGGACAATAGTCTGAAATAATACAAATTATTAAGTCTCATCTCAAAAATCTCTATCAAGAAATAGTTTTTAATTTTATTTTCTCTTTAATGGAGTGTATGATGCCAACAGATCTGAGATAAAGAAAAGGGTGAGTTATAGGTGTTACTGAAGCTTTCTGGTACTAATTGATCTTGTTGTTGCTTACTTGGTAAGTATACTAGTATAGATAAGAAAGCTTTTCCTCTGAGGCTAAAGGCAATATGAATTTAAGTCTCACACAGTTTCTATTACCTTTATTGTCTCCTACTGAGCAAGTTGCAATAAAAAGTAACTAAAATTAAAGACATACTAATTTTTAAAAATCAACTAGGACTTAAAAATACACGCAAAACCTCCTACAGGTGAAAGTCAAAAGTGGAAAGAAAAAAAATCAGATGGGCCTAGAAAGCACACACACACACACAATTAAACAAACTACTGCTTAATAATAAAACAAAAAGGGTAGGCCAAACCTGGAATGATAATCAGACATTGTTGAACACACACACACATGCAGAGAATTTGGAAGATATAAGACACAAAGCAGAATGAACAATTACTAACAGCTTCAGTTTCAGAAATCTTCTGTCGAGATTTTTATCTCAAAATATTAAGAATGAATTAAAGGTTAACAAACAACATCATAGTTACTTTATTTTTCTTTACACTTGCATTGTGATAGCCTTCAAAACCAACCACCAAACCAATATAAACACAATGCTTCAAGCAAATAATAAAATACTTTTAATTAGAATTATTGATTGACAATCCTTCATCTGAAAAAAAAAAAAAAAAAAAAATTCTAAAACTAATCGGTATTCATGTAATACACAATATTACATGACATTTCACTTAAAGACCTTCTTTGGTAGTCTTTAAGCTTAAGGCAAAGTTACATCATGTTTATAGAATTTATAATTTCAGATCAGGGAAGTTTTCTGTAGTTAGCCGTGTAATCCTTAACTTGTTCCTCATAAATTCCTACCATAAAATAAACTGAACCTTCATTTTATGTCCATGTTTTTGCAATAAATGTTTTATTTTTCTTGCACCCGTTATTTTACAATACTGAATATATTTTCTTTATTTAAAAACATTTATTGCAAAAACACGTACATAAAAGGAGAGTTCAGTTTATTTTATAGTAGGAATTTACAAGGAACAAGTTGAAGATTACCGTTAGCATTTGAGTTATCTACCTTGAAAAATTATAAACAGGAGTACTAACATAAACCCTATATTAAGTTGTAAAATACTAGGGTGAGTCAAAAAGTAATGCCATTTTGTTTAAGACAGATATAATTACCAACATAGGAACATGTATCATACATCAAAATGAAGCTGGTCCTCTGTGGATCACATCCCTACTTCTCCACATTTCTTCACGTCACCATTTCTCTCAATAGCAATGTCCCACTTTCGAGTGAGAGCATGTATCCCTGCCCCATAAAATTCTGTTGACTGTTCTTTGAGCCATTTCTTCATTACAGATTTCACTTCCTCATCGCTGGAATAACGTTTGCTTTCAGATTATCATCTCTTTGGCCCCATGAAAGAGGGTTTGAGAGGCAAACATTATTCCAGTGACGATGAAGTGAAATTTGTAGTGAATTGGCTCAAAGAACCGTCAACAAAATTTTACGGGTCAGGGATACATGCTCTCATTCAAAGGTGTAACATTGCTATTGAGAGAAATGGTGACTGTGGAGAAGTAGGGATGTGATTTACAGAGGACTAGCTTCATTTTGATGTATGATACATGTTCCCATGTTTGTAATTATACATGTCCTAAACAAAATGGCATTACTTCGACTCTTAGTTCACTTCCTCATAGAATGTGGAGCTTTCGTTCCTACCAAAAGGAAACTTTTCAACAGGAATGATATGAAAGATCTATTTGAAAAGGCTAGCATGGCTTACATTTTGTGCTTGAGAGAAATAATAAAAAAAATATACTGAAAATTATGAATTGGATTTAAAAATACACCTGTAAAGGAAACTTGAATACTAACTTTTGTCTTACACTCTAACAATTTGTTTGTAGGTAAATATTTTATTTTTAAACTATTTCCTTACAAATCATATATATATCAGGGATCACCAAACTTTTTTCACTGTGGGCTGGATAATTGAAAAAAATAACCAGCGCAGACCACATTATTGTGTTCAATACTTGCTAGCCCGTTCTGTACGTTTTAACAAACAAATTTATGTACCGTCAGTGGGCCTGATAAAATGCCTTCGCCGGTCAGATCCAGCCCGCTGGCCGTAGTTTGGTGACCCTTGCTATATATATATATATGAAAGTTTGGGCATTAAATAACCCATAGGGTTTATTAAACAAAAAAAATGCTTTATTCATAATAGCATTGAATGTTTCTAACAAAAATCTTGCAAAATCTTTTGCTTTGTTATATTAACATACAATTAATAAACTAGCAAATATATGCACCCTCCGGGAGCAAGTGTTTACGTTTTAATATAATATAATATTATATTAAATTAGAAAGGCTAATGAAACTAAATAATGCAGATAAAAAGATTTGAAACACAGAGTATAATTGAAAAATAGAACAAATGAAACTTCCATCACTCTTCCATCACTCCATCTTTCATTGCTAAATTTAACTATTTAAAATAGGAAGTAAGAATATAATTACAGTTATTTGTTCTTATTAATCGATTTCTTTTATGATCTATCCCCGAAACTTTTGCTCATATTTATTAAAATAAAACCAAACAATCACCAATCAATAATACTAAGCACATATTTATTAAAATCAAATTTTCAATATCAATATGCAAATTAGTCTTTCCGTTCACACAATAAACCGCCATTTTGTTGTATATATAAATACAATTGTATATTATTATGAGGTAGATAAGGCCAACAGTATTAATCATATAAAACAATTTTATTAATAATTGAAGTTTAAATAAAAACAATATCATGGAGAATGTGACGTAAATACCTAAGGAAATTATGACTTGAATAGTAATATAGTTTCGGTTACAGATAGAAAAGCACACAATCTCCATTATAAGATAAATAAATAAATAATAATAATAATATTGTAGATGTTTCATGATGCAAATCAGAACTTAAAATTCCACTTCATTTTATTATTTTACTTTTCTTTTTTTCTTTTTCTTTTTTTTTTTTTCTCTCCATTTTAAAATGTTAATTGCCATTTTATGCTAAATATTGTATTTCAAATTTCTGTACTGCGTTTAACCAATGGGAACCTTTTTATGTTTATTATTATAGTTTTTCCTATAAATTCATTGGGTCTTATATTTATGGATAGTTTTGAAGTTTACAAAAAGAGTATTTTGTTAAAAAAAAAAAAAGTTTGCTGTAAATACTGAAGGTGGATATTTTGCTTGCAATTTCATATCTGCTCCTTGGAATTGAGAAATTGTATTTACTCCTCTTGCTACAACAAATGAATGACTTTTCCTTCTCATCTTTAAATTTAACTAAAAGTTTATTTTATGTTCAATAAACACAAATGAATCTTGCAATTAAATCGGACAAGTACAAGGATGAGTCAAAAAGTAATATAGGACAGGTATAATTACCACCCTGTCGGCTGGGGCATTAGAATGCACTGACTGCACCTCTGCAGCGGGGTAAGACTCCCCTAATGGGGCCACCAGTTTGCTGTGGATGGCGACCCGTGATGCTTAATGATAGAACCCAGGTGGATGAGCAGTCCATAACTTGCAATATTCCATTTTAGGCTTTTCTTGGGCTAGACGGGCGGTCGGAGAGACCCCCTCCGATCAATCGGCTGGCCACGTCAAGCCCTAGCACCTATATGATTGCCCCAACCCTATTGCCCTTATGGTAAGCCCCAACCCCTTTTTATCATATGGGTGCTAGAAGGCGGTGACTGAGGGTCTACATGTCCTGGGAATGACGTTAAACTCTATCTGATGGTGAGGTTCCAGTTTTAGAGGTCTGGGGAATGTGGAGCACCCCTTCATCACCATTGCTTCCTGGTCCACTCTGACCCGGAGTGGTAGTACCTGTTAGGGTCCCATCTATGGGTTAAATAGAAAAATGTATTTGTAAAAAAATTGTATTATCCATTAAGAATTGATTTATTTCAAAACTTTATCGGCATTAAATGACCCACTGAGGTTGATATGCCGTAAAACAAAACCAAACCAAAGAGGTATAATTACCAACACAGGAACATGTATCATTCATCAAAATGAAGCTGGTACTCTGGATCAAATCCCTACTTCTCCACTATTTCTCTCTAGCTATGTTCCACCTTCGAATGAGAGCATGTATCCCTGCCCCATAAAATTCTGTTGACGGTTCTTTGAGCCACTTCTTCTCTACAGATTTCACTTCCTCATCATTGGTATGTTTGCCTTCAGACTATCATCTCTTTGGCCCCATAAAAGAGGGTTTGAGAGGCAAACATTATTCTAGTGACAATGAAGTGAAATCTGTAATGAAGAAGTGGCTCAAAGAACTATCAACAGAATTTTACAAGGCAGGGATACATGCTCTCATTCAAAGGTGGAACATTGCTATTGAGACAAACGGTGACGGTGTAGAAGTAGGGATGTGATTCACAGAGGAACAGCTTCATTTTGATGTATGATACATGTTCCTGTATTGGTAATTATATCGGTCCTAAACAAAATGGCATTACTCTTTTGATTCACCCTTGTAGAAATTTTTTTGAAAGTGTAAAAAAAATTTTTAAATACCATTCTAAATTTTTGTCAAATTATGAACAAATGCCGAATGATTCCAAATGACTAGTTGAAAAAAAATAAAGCTCCCTTGTTTTTGTTACATGAAGTTTCAATCAGTATTTTCTCCAATTTTCTTCAGGTGTAATATGAACCTTGATAAGAAAGAAACCAAAACATGTCTCTTTCCTTTTATGGAAGTGAATATTACACACAAGTACCAGAAAATGTACTGATTTCAACTTTTATGAAGTTGAATTGATTATATGGATGTTAATGACCCTTCTAAAAACTAAAGAGATATATAAAGATGGCTTATTGGGGAATAAAATATTAAGTTAATCACAATATTGACGGTCAATACAAATATTAACCAAATAAGTCAGTGTTATAACGAATATAAAGTGCTCAATATGTTAGTAGAGCTGATTTAGTATTAAGGTACATATAGAAATAACCTACTCAAGTTTAAAGATAAGGATCTTCAGGGTTGATTGCAATGAATTAATATCTTGATTAGTTCATTACAATCAACCCTGAAGAACCTTATGGTGAAACTTGAGTAGGTTACTTCTATATGCACCTTAATGCTATATATATTTATATATAAATAAATAAACTTGAATGGAGGTTCAAATACATTTTTAGATTGTTAAAATAGAATAGTGAAAGTTTACCATAATTTCTGTCGTACCTGGGAAATATTTAAATATAACTTTCATTTCCTTTTTAGGGGTGGGGTAATTTAATATGTCACAAAAAAAATAAATTATTTACAAGGTCTCATCATCACATTCAAACTTTTTTCAGTTTATTTTTTCATAAAAAATAAAGTTTTTATCATAACTTGGATTGTGGAAAATTCTCTATTGCACTCTGTGATTATAATAATAATAAGAAGAAGAATTAAACTTTATTCTTATTGTTTTATTGTAGTGCTGTTTACTTTTATATTATTTATACATACACAGAATCTTTACTAATTCCACACTTCAACAATTACAAAAATAATTGAACCCTTTTCTTGTCCATACATTACAATCTTTAAATTAATTGTTTCTTATTTTCTATTCATTTTATGCATTAAAGTTTTTGAGCCTTGCTATAATGGTACAATGATTTAAATGTAAATGATTATACTACGTATAACAGCACGTTAATTTGAATAAGGGAGGTAACTCTTGATAACTTGATATAAAATGTTGACCTGCTTGAACTCAAATAGAAATAAATTTCGTCCAACTTAAATTAAGTTATTTGTTCATACTATTTATTTTATTTTTTTTATATACTGCTCCATAAATTGTCATTCCTGAAAAATTTCAAAGTTTTCCAATTAATAAATTTTAGATGCATTATGTTTTTTTTTTTTTTTTTTTTTTGTTTTTTTTTTTTATTAGACATAAAAATTGTTTTGTTTATTTTGACAAATGATTATCACAAAATAGTTGATTGATCAAAAATTTGTCTGATGTTTACGTTATACTAATATGCCCTTAAGGAAGGAAATAATGAATTTTTCCTTTTTGTTGATAGTATGGGGAGGAGGGTGAATGAACATTTAGTCAGACCACTTTCTCAAAACTACCCAGGCAGTAACCATGACAGATTAACATTTTGAGAAGTTTTAAGAAAATATCTTTGCAACTTCCTTTTTGACTTGTTTAAATTGTGATTCATTTTTTTAAGATGAATTAACACAGGAATATATGGTAAAGAAAAAGGCTTTAAAATTTTGTGGTTATAGATGATAATTATCTATAACCACAAAATGACCGATTTTTTTTTTTTTTTTTTTTTTTTTTTTTTTTTTTTTAAGCCTTTTTCTTTACTAAATATATTGCTCTGTTCAATAATATTGAACTCGAGCTTTCAACTTGGGACCCGAACAACTCTAACAACTCCGGTAACATTCCGGTATTGAAAGAAAGGTTCAACTTAGAATCATCCCCCTAATACAACTTTCCTGATAACCCATATATGGAGGTGTGTATATATATATATATATATATATATATAAAGTTGTAAACACGATGTGTTTGGATATGGCTTTTTGCCGACAATCTTTGGGAGAATATGTGCTTAATTGGAGTCGTACCTAATTTTGAAAATTAATTAATAATTAATTAATTAAGCGGGAATGTTTTGAAAATTAATTATTAATTAATTTTCAAAACATTCCCGCCTAATTAATTATTAATTAATTTTCAATTAATTTTCAAAATTAGGTACGACTCCAATTAAGCACATATTCTCCCAAATAATATATATATATATAAACTTCAGCCTCTTATTACTATTTGAATTAATTAGTCTCTTTTTTCTTTTCTTTTTTATAGCTGTGTAATAATTTACTTATACATGCCTTTTTTAAAAATGTATAATAAATTACTAGATGCTATCAAGGGTCAATTTTTTGAGAATAGTCTAAATAGATATTAAGATTTTTATTATATACTACCACTGTCCTGTAATAGTAGTCACAGTTGCATAGAATATATAATGTAATTACTATTATGAGGCAAAGATACAATAAAATTAGAGTAGTTATATTTTCTTATAGGTTTTAAACTATGATTAAATGGTTGATGTGTTCTGGAAATTAATTATATTCATATAAAAATAACATCCATAAGAAATGAATGGAAGACCTGTGACTGAAAGAAATAAGAAATTCTTTTAATAAATTGTTTTTTCTTCACTTGCCATTCAATGACTTCAAGTCAATTTAAAAAAGAGAATACAAATTTTTATTTAAATTTTTTAGATGAGGCTTGATAATTTGGATTTTTCAGACTATTGTCTTCATCTTTATTATTATATACACGTTTTGGCCAATGTGCCCTCTGGTCTTCTTCAGGTGTTCCTTGTTGAACTCTGGGAACCTTCTCATGGAATTTTGAATCAAACCCTTTATTCAATCCGCTGGGGTAGATAATTCTCATTCTGCTAACCATGACCAGTTGGACACACATGGCACAACAAATATAAGAATTGAATTAATACAGTTCTAAGTGACAATCGTCTGTAGGTTGCAGGTTCAATCCTGACCACAGGCGATAAAACAGAATATTTAACATTGTTTATCACTTGTGCCCAGTCATGGTTAGCAGAATGAGAAGTCTACCCCTGTGGATTAAATAAAGGGTTTGATTCGAAGTTCCAGGAAGGTTCCTAAGTTCACAACAAACACCTAAAGACCACATGGCACATCAGCTGAAACATTGCGTATATTACAAAGATGAGGACAACAATTTCAAAAATCAAAATACATATAAATTTTTATGTAGACATAATTACCAATGTTATTTGCTTATCTTACTGGGTCTTCTTACATTGGTACTGTCAGTCTTGCTGACCAGAATTATGGTACTCTTTTAGTAATTCTTACTTTTTGGCACAGTTCCTTATAACCTAATGAGGGAGTCCCCCATGGTGTAAGTGGCTGACATGCTGGTCTGCGACATTGTAGTAAGTGAGTTAAAACGTCAGTTAGGCTATTACGTTCACTTTCAGACTAATACTCTTGGGAAAGGTATGAGCCCCTCCAGCTATGGTTTAAATTGTACTTCTACTGTTCTACAAGGAATGCTTTGGCATTAAACAACCCATGTAGGTTGATGTGCCATTAAACAAAGAAACCCAACCTATTAAACTAATAATGCAATATGAAATAACCATAGTATTATATTGCCTAAAAATATAGCAAAAAACAAAACCCTCTCAAATATTGAAATGAATATAGTATCTATATTATTATGATCCAATGTTTATATGTATTTTACTATAACATGCTAAAAATAGCACATCATAGTGAATTTCTTCTTAGCCTTATAGAATTCAAATGCTAAAGGGGAAGTGTTGCACACACTTCTGTGTTCTTTCTCAAGGGAGATAACTCTTTGAGTACTTACGCCTTGTATATTTGCTATTGATTTAATCTATTTATAGAATATATCTCAACATTTAGTTTAATGGCCACTAGAAGAATTTATAATGATTGTGTATGTGTATATCTATCTATAGATCTATGTATATATATTTTTTTTTTTTTTTTGCTAAGAATTCCAGCCACCAGTAATTTACTTTCCATATCTACAAAGTGCCTGGTCGATTTGACATGTAAAAAACAAACGTTGACATTTACTGAACTGAGGCAATGGGAATGACATTAAACTCTATCTGATGGTGAGGTTCTAGTTCTAGAGAATGTGGAGCGCCCCTTCATCACTGTTGTTCCCAGGTACAAACTGACCCGAAAAAATTGTTTAAAACAACTTTCTACCAAACTATAACAAACTTTACCTTATAAACTTATCCCTTAAAGTGATTCCCAGTCCACTTAGCAACAAATAACTGCAAACAACCTACTGTCAAAATCAATTAAAATCCTTGAAAAAAAGACATGACAATAAATTTGACCATCCTCACAACCTACCGCTTGGCATAAAATAACCCTGGATGGGTTGAAATGCCGTTAAAATCAATCAATCAGTGAACTGAGGCAACAAGACCAAATTGAAGATATTGCTGCCTCTCCTAACGCACACACATTCTCTCTCTCTCTCTCTCTCTCTCTCTCAGGTTGCTTGCTAAATAAATGACACTTTTATGACTTAACATGTGGGTATTGCTGTTGGATTAACCCACTTGAAAACATCCATTGAAATATCTCGGGAGAAATTTCTTTGTCTTATCCCTGGTAGCGAATTAGATAATGATGATGCAGCCAATACAATATGCATTAACATTGGTTGAAATATAGGAACTTAAAGTTACATTTTTCACTTCACAAAAATTCCTTCCAACACACCCACCCCCAGACCGGTTGACTAAAGGTAATGTAAAACAGATCCTGACATTGATACACATGGACATGAAAATGTTCAGCACATTCTTTAAAAACTAAAATTAGTAAACAGCCCTGTCTGCTAGAGCTTTAGAATACACTGACTGCACCTCTGCAGAGGGGTAAGACCCCCACCCCAAATGGGTCCACCTGTTGGTCATGACTGGCAACCCGTGATGCTTAAGGACAGAATTCTGGTAGCAGTCCACTTAGACCCTTACTTAGGCTAGACTGGCAGTCGGAGAGACCCCTCCAATCAATCAGCTGGTCACATCAAGCCCTAGCACCTATATGATTGTCCCAATCCTATTGCCCTGATGGCAAGCCCCCATCCTTTTTATCATATATGTGCTAGAAGGTGGTGGCTGAGGTGTCTTCATGTCCTGTGAATGATGTTAAACTCTATCTGATGGTGAGGTTCCAGATCTGGGGAATGTGGAGCTCCTCTTCATCACCATTGCTCCCTGGTCCACTCTGAACTGGAGTGGTAGTACCTGTTAGGGTCCTATCTATGGGTTAAATAGAAAAACATGAGTTTATAAAAAAAGAAATTGAGTATCCATTAAGAATTAATTTATTTCAAAACTTAGTTGGCATTAAATGACTCACTGAGGTTGATATGTCGTAAAAATAAAGCAAACCAAATCTTAACAATTAATAAGGTAAACCCTAAACTACCTTAAAACTTTTAATATCCTATACCACCTCATTCCACCCAGCCTGAAGTCACATTTGTTTTCCTAATCCACCCCAAACGATAAACTGTTTAAATGTAATATTAAACATATTCAAAAGTCTTTATTTTAAGAGAAATAACAGGTAGCTTTAAATGAAAAGGCCATTTTTAGCATTTTTGATAGATCCTTATAGGAATGGGGCTCTGGACTTTGAAAATTCTCAACAGGATGTTAAGAGTTAAGCATATAAGTAAAGTAAAAGTAAAGTCAGCGGGGTGTCTTAATGTCAGTATCAGCCAGACAGCAAGGGAGTATATCCCCTTTTCATTAGCACTAGACCAAGGTGATTATCTTAGCATCTACCATCAGCTCCTTACTTGTCTTATCTCTGGCAGTAAATTGGATAGTGGTGAAGCAGCCAAATACGTAGCTACTTATGCACTGAGTGAGTGAGGGCCAGTATTGAAACCAGAACATTGTGGTTCCTAACTGGCTGCTCTACCAACAGAGCTAAACCACTGCCTATAGAATAATGCACACAGATTCTTCATTGATATTCATAAACATTGGTAACATAACATTTAAAAAAAGAAGAATTTCTTGAATTGTAACAAGCTAATTTTTTCTTTTTTATGTGGAACAAATCTTTTTTTTTTTTTCGGAAACATTTTTTCATGCTCAGAGTTACCGAGGCATGGAATAAAAACTGCCTGCATCTGTTGTAGGTTGCCGAAACGCTGCATCTTTCAAAGCCTCCATGCTTCCTGTAATCCGCCAACACTATACCTGATACCTCCATCCATACACATATGCACGCACACACACATACATGTATATTATTACTGTACGCTATTCATGTTCCTGACACTAATACATTATTCTATGTACTATACATGAGACTTCGATGAGTTGTGGTGCACCTGAGCACTGTACACAAAAAATTTCATTATTTTTTTTTCTGTCATCTCACAGTGACTAACAATCTGTTTTTTTTTTTTATATCTATTCTATTTAGCTTAGTTTGGTACAAGGTCAGAAATATGGGGCCACCAAATTTGATAATGTGAATTTGGTTTTGTAATTGTTGCATCCCATAGCCTTTTGCCAGCCTAAACTAGATTGAGTAACTCACTATACATACAAATATTTCTAGGCTGCCGAAACACTGCATCTTTCAAAGCCCCCATGTTTCCTGTAATCCACCAGCACACACACACATATGCACGCACGTAAGTGCATACATGTATATTATTACTGTACATTATTCATGTTTCTGACATTAGTACATATTTCTATGTACTATACATGAGACTTTGATTAGTTGTGGTGCATCTCAGCACTGTACGCAATAAATTTCATTATTATTATTATTTAAACAGGAGGTAAACAAATTCTAACTTGGCCAAATACTCAGAATATCAGTGACACAATTTTTAAAGTGATGTAGAGTTTGTCTCCCTTTAGTTATCTTTCATTTTTTTCAGGAGGGTTTAATTCTGTAAAGTTCGTGAGTTAACTTTAATGCTATTTTTAAATGTTTTTCTTTTCAAAAAATTTAAGCAATTTCAGTCTCCCTGTTGCTTCTATAAAACAATGACTTTAATTCTATTATTTGTAGCTGAACTCAGTTTTGATTTATGTAAAATTCAACAAAATGTGCCTTTTTCAAAAGATATAAATGTATGATGTAAAAGAATAAAAAAGAATTTATCAGATTCTATTCCCAGTACAATGACATCTAAATGATCTAAAATTGATTTAATGATTCTACTTTCTTTCTACATTTTTATTTTTTTAAATTCTTCATTAAAACTGAAGAATTGTGTACTGATTATTTACAAGTGAAAATTTGAAATCTTAAAATTAGCAAGTTGAATGAGAAAGAGTTGTAGTTTTACAATTAACAAAAAAAGATACTAGCCAAAATTAATGAATTAAAAACAAAAGATAGACAGTATGTTACTATTAGTAGTAATACTACTCAAGTAGTAATAGATGTGTGTGTGTGTGTGTGTGTGTGTGTGAATTTCAAAGGTTAAATTTGGCTTGTCAATCACAAAGTTATTAGTATTATTTGGATTATTATCTTCATCTTTATTGGTATCTGTACAACGTTTCAGCCGATGTGCCCTCCAGCCTTCTTCAGGTATTTCTTCGGAGGACTCTGGGAGCCTTCCTGAACTTGTTCTTGTCGGACTCTGGAGCCTTCCCGAACTTGGGAATGTTCTTGTCGGACTCGGAGCCTTCTCGAACTCGGGAACCAATAAGAAATACCTTAAGAAGGTCAGAGGACACATCGGCTGAAAACGTTGTACAGATAACAATAAAGATGAAGACAATAGTCCGAATAATCCAAATAATTCTAATTATTAAGCCTCATCTCAAAAATTCAGAGAAACAATGAGTTATTGTAACTTAGATGGTTAGAGTTGTTATTGCATTTAACCAGGTTTTCTTTTTAATTTTTTTTGGGGGGTTAAATCTCACCAAGAGTTTTTATTTCATATGCTGTGCTGTTTCCTATTTGTGCATATATTGTCATTTAATTTGACCCTTAGAATTCTTGTCTTAAGTTAAGTTTGTCAATATTTGCTGAAATGAGTCAACCTACAAAAAATAAAGGATCATTTCTTTATTATAAATTTAAAAGAACTCTTATGATACACACTTTTTTTTTTTTCTTTCTTTCTAGGCTTAATCAGAGATGCTTTTAGTCTAAATCAATACTATCTTTCAAAATTTCTTAGCAAGGTGATTTTTAGTTTAGCCCCCTTTTTTTTTATTTTAGTTTTAGTCCCTTTTTATTTATTTTTTTTATTTATTTAAGTTTTAAAAGAAAAAGTTGGCATGCAAAGCCTGAATTTTCTTGGTATGATAATATTAAAAGAAGTAAAAAAAAAAAATTAAGAAAAGCAATTGCTTCTCACGTGGAACTTTAATCTTTTTCAAAGTTTGGCCTGAACTTGAGTTCACAAAAAATGATGTAGAGTTTGTCTCCCTTTAGTCCCCCCTCAAAAAAATATTAAGCATAAAATTCAAATTTAGCTCAGGTGCAGACACCTTTTTTTTTCTTTTTTTTTTCTTTTTTTGTTTAAATAGATTTAAAATGGTAAACTCAAATTAATTTAACAGATAAATTGACTGATCAATCTGTTCGAATTCTTTGGTAATTTTCATGGCACAACTTATAAATGATCTTAGACGCAAACAGATTTACCGCTACTAAGAGTTTCACGGTTGCGCAATAATTAGGCAATAGAAGTACCACATAACTTTTTATAGGACAGAAGAATTAGAAATTAATAATTATAATAGATGATTAAATAAAATACTTTTAAATGGTCACTAGAGTAAGCCTTTTATTGTTGAAATTTGACATAATCTTGTATAACAGGATTTTTTTTAACATTCATATTCTAAGTAATAATGAATAAAGAACACAGTTATATCCAGAAGACCTTTATCCAATTTATCATCTTCAAAATCTCACCATTATGATTAATAAAGTTCATACCAGTCCAATACTCTGCAGATTGCACACTAAATTAACTGCTGTCCCCAGAAAATATCTACAATTCCCTTTTTCTATGCATATAACTTTGAGCTTTTGAGCAACAATTTTGTAACAATTTATTTGTGTCTGTGGGAACATAACACTTACATAAGTAACTATCTTTTCATTAGTAGTGGGGGGGGGGTAAAAAAAAAACTAACTTTTTTTTAATGTACTATATCTTTGTAGTTATTTAAATTGGACTTTTGACTGCCTTAACCTTGATAAATATTATAATAATATATGATAAATATTATTCAATCAGAATGATTAAGGAAATGTACAATATCTGAATTATACTGTAGTTATGTATTGTCAACCTGACACTAACAAAAGGTACCCCCCCTCCTTAATTTTTCAATATTATAAAACACGTCAGGTTTATATATTAACCTCAAAGGTACAGTTAAGATATTGTTTTTTTTTTTTTTTTGGTTTTTTGGGTTTTTTTTGGGGTTTTTTAAACAATATATAAAACTGTCTATATTGTTATTGGAAATTTTGAGTTCAGGGCTTCAATCCTATATACAGACTGACCTTTTTTTTTTTCTTTAGTTTTTCCTCTAAAAAGTGACTGTATTTTATGGCACAAAAAATGATTGGCATGTGTCGACCTCACAAGTAATAAACAAAATGTTATAAAATAATGTTTTTATAGATCTGTGTTATATTTAAGAAAAAAAAAAAAAGACATTGATTCATTTTTGTTTTTAAACATTTATATTAATAAAATCAATTCACATAAACTATTTAAATCTGAAAATTTACCTGTTTGGACTTTATACTAAAGTAATTTTATTTAACTCTCTAAATGAAGCATCATTGGGATTCATTAATTTATTGGAACTAATATCGCCATCTTTTGTTTACAGGTGTGTAAATCAGTTGTGTTATGCTTTTTACACTAGACTAATAATCCACAAAAGATTACTCTCGCACATACTCCCTTTTTATAAGCAATAAATTTATGTAATAACATGAGTTGGCTCTTTCTGTGTTTTGTATGCCATAAAATTTAGTACCTTTCTTCGTATGTGTTATATATATATATACACAAGGTGTCAAAAAAGTATCAAGATTTTTGTACTTTTTTGACACACCTTGTATTCAGGAAGAAAATAATGTTCCATTCATTTTTCATTTCTATCTTGGTAAATACAGCTTTAAACTTGGTACTTTTTTTACACACCTTGTATTCTGAAAAAAAAATTAATGAATGGAACTTTTTTTTTTTTTTTTTTTTTTTTTTCAGAATACAAGGTGTGTCAAAAAGTACAAAAAATCTCTATATTTTGGCACACCTTGATTGATTGTATGTATGTATGTATGTATGTATGTAATATATATATATATGTGTGTGTGTGTTGTGTGTGTGTGTGTATATATAATATATTGGCCAGAATGCATGACTCACTTTTTTTCTGTACTTTTCCATCACACAGGGTTCATTAATTTTGCACGTGATTGGCTGACACAAAGAGTATTCATTTTTATTGCACGTTCTTGTTCTTGTTCAGGTGTGATTTAGTGGTGAATTATAGTGATACAAATTATGGTAATAGTGACTATGCCTGGTAAAAGAATTTAATCAGAGATGTATGCGCAGATTAAAATTCTCAGCACTTGCAAAATCGCTGCCAGATTGCAACTAAAACAACCAATAATTGCCAGGCTGATAAATAATTTTAAGTTTTAAAAATTATGGCTATCACATGTAAAAAGAATGAACACTGCATGATGGAAAAGTACAGAAAATAAATCATGTGAGTAATCCATTCTGGCCAATACTGTGTGTGTGTGTGTGTGATATGAGGGTGAGTCAAAAAGTAATGCCATTTTGTTAAAGACAAGTATAATTACCAACACAGGAACATGTATCATACATCAAAATGAATCTGGTCCGCTGTGGATCACATCCCTACTTCTCCACATAGTCACCATCATTTCTCTCAATGGCAATGTTCCACCTTTGAATGAGAGCATGTATCCCTGCCCCGTAAAATTTTGTTGACTGTTCTTTGAGCCATTTCTTCACTACAGATTTTACTTCCTCGTCACTCGAATAATGTTTGCATCTCTTCAGACCCATGAAAGAGGGTTTGAGAAGTAAACATTATTCGAGTGACGAGGAAGTGAAATCTGTAGTGAAGAAATGGCTCAAAAACTGTCAACAGAATTTTACAGGGCAGGGATACATGTTTGCATTTAAAGGTGGAACATTGCCATTGAGAGAAATGGAGACTGTGGAGAAGTAGGGATGTGATCCACAGAGGACCAGCTTCATTTTGATGTATGATACATGTTCCTGTGTTGGTAATTATACCTGTCTTAAACAAAATGGCATTACTTTTTGACTCACCCTCGTACATCTTACTATCATCTTGAATTAGATGAATCTTTTATCTACTATTTTGAGATGTTTTATCCACTGGCAAATTGACTGGTTTATTTGCAGATTTTATTAAACCTCTTTTAATCCTGTTTTAATTAAGCTAATTTCACTTTTTAACCCTTTGAAACCTTTCAGCTTGGTCCTCAGAGACACCATACCTGAGATCACAAAAAAAAAAAGAAAAAGAAATCTCAAAATATTCAAACTTCACTCAACAGTGCAGATATCTTTGTTTAAACAATAGCCTGTGAAAGGGTCACTATATTAAGCATTTCATTATTAATATCTGAAATTGCAGGCTTATGGTGTTTTATATTAGTGTTGTGGTACAAGATATCAGGCTTACAGTTTCAAAGGGTTAAATCTGTATATATATTATCTGTATAAAATCTTTCTATACATTTATATATTTATCATATACCTAAGAATTGTTCAGGCTCTTGAACTCATTATTTATTTTGAACTTGTCACCATGCTGCTCTGGGAATGGATTCATTGAAACTCTGGCGTCTGCAACTGACCTGGTAAATGCTCATAAGGTCATTAATTATCTTAACAACAGCAACCTTGAACACTTTTTTGATCTCCATGTTTCTAACACACGTAGGCAAGCCTACAAAGTCTGAAAACAGCATAGCTCACATGACTTTCAGAAACATTTTTTTACGCTCAGAGTTGCCGAGGTATGGAATAAGCTGCCTGCATCCGTTGTGGGCTGCCCAAAACACTGCATCTTTCAAAGCCTCCATGCTTCCTGTAGTCCACCATCACTATACCTGATACTCCCATGCATGCACACGCACACATACATGTATATTATTACTGTACACTGTTCATGTTCCTGACACTAATACATTATTCTGTGTACTAGACATGAGACTTTGATGAGTTGTGGTGCAGCTGAGCACTGTACACAATAAATTTCATTATTATTTTTATACTGTTTTCGAATTGGCTGATCCAGTTTACAAGTGTAGAGTCAATAAGAAAAGGAGAAGTCTTTCTTTCTTCTTTTTTCATTATTTTTCTTCTTTTTTCTCCTTTCTTTCTTTCTTTTTTTTTTCTTTCTTTCTTCTTTTTCTTTATTTTCTTTCTTTTTCTCTTTTCTTTCTTCTTACTTTCTTTTTTTTTTTTCTTTCTCTCCAAAGAAATTAGTTGCAAATATAAGGAATGAATTCAATAGTCTAAACTCTTGGATTGATAATGCTTTTGTCAAAATTATATATATATATATATATATATATATATATATATTATATAATGGGCATGCCTACAAAGTCAGAAAACAACACTGCTCAAGTGACTTACGGAAACATTTTTTCACGCTCAGAATTGCAGAACATGGAACAAACTGCCTGCGTCTGTTGTAAGGCTAACCAAGCACTGAATCTTTCAAGCCAAGCCTCCCATGCCTTTTGGTAGTCCGCCGACACTATACCTGATGCAACTCTCCACATACATATCCACACACGCGCACACATCACATGCATATTACTACTGTGGACTGTTCATGCGTTCCTGACACTAATCATTATTCTGTTATAAATATCTATGCATTGTGCATGCATAATGGTGCTGCACAGTTAGTTATATAGCATACGTAGAGATACTAGTGAAATACTGAATAGTAGTATAGGAAAAACCCACAATATAGATAAGTGTGTGCTGTTGTGTGGTAAATTGGGAATGGATTAGGATCCCACAGCAAAATGGGTGTGTGTGTTTCAAGTAGATATCACGTGTGTTATATATATGTAGTAAGATAGATACATTAGTATGCGTATGTTTAGTGATATCGTGTGTGTGTGTATGCATATATTTGTATGTGTAACTAGGTGTATTGTTTGTGGGTCAATTGTTGAGTCCACCATTAAAACTTAAGGAAAGATCAGAGAGATGATAATCTCTTTCTTAGGAGACAGAGACTGGGTGTTTTGAACAACTTTGAGGGTCAACTTAGTTTAGGACCGATAATAAAATGTGACCCATATCAAAACACAAGGATTTGGGTAATCTCGTGAGAAATCCCAGGGAATGAGAGTGAGGATGAGATCTGAGGGATTCTGGGAGATTTTTGGAAGTTTAGTTAGTTAGTTTTCTGGAGCCGAAGTAAAGGCAGTTGAGTTTTGAACCAGAGAGGGACAGATTTTGTTTGCCC
>CM042138.1:45997436-46029577 GCA_023376005.1 Doryteuthis pealeii
TTTTTCTTTTTTTTCCTTTTTTTTTTTTTTTTTTCATTCATAAAAATTTATAAACTAGACTCTCTCCACTTTTCATAAGTTCTTCAACAACCGTTTTTGCTAATGGCAAAACTATGTCAACATGATTTCACAGGTTGAATTAATCATTGCTATGCTTTACGGTAAGGGTACAAGGACAAAATATTCTTTTTATATATTACAATAAAGATGAGGACAACAGTTCAAAAAATCAAAATAATACAAGATCTTCAGCAAGTTATCCTTATGGCTTGTTAAAGTTATTATATATTTGGCTCGCAGGGGATCAAACCTTATTCTAGTCTTTAACGAAAAGGAACCATACTGCAAATTAATCTGTATTAGTTTAAGTATCAACACCCTAGAATAAATCAAATGCATGGGATGCCCAAGTTACACAAGGAGTAGGCCGAGTGGCCAGTATGTTTAGCAAGAACGGTCTAACACAGTATTGTCTTAATCCCTAAATACAAAGACAAATTAAAGGAGAAAAATAAAGTAATAGTACTGAATAAAACAGGGATTTTACAATAACAAAGAATTGAGTAGAAGAAATATTAGACAGGAGGAAAATACCACATTTAAGAAATGGACATTTTTCTAAAATAAACACTGTGTGGTACGGCAGAAAAAAGTATTTATCTAAGGGTCTCTAAGAAGGGAATTTCTTTAAAATTTAAGAAAGAAACAGCAGTTGAGGCTAATTTAAAATAACTCAAAATGAACTTTACCATCAAGGTCAATATATATATATATATTTATATATATATATATATATATATATATATATGAGATTGTCTTGCGTGCTTTTCTGGTGAAGCCTTAAGGTGGAAAGAAGAAAACAAGCACGGAAAATGGTGTCATGGAATTTGTCCTGCGTTAAAATAGACTGCTAAGGAAGGTAAATCTAAGCATTATGTTATTGTTGTGTAATTATGACAGTAAAATCATCAGCGAGAGACTAAAATCAGTATCAGCAGAAAGCGAGGGAGTCTATCCTTTCATAACATTATACCAAGGAATTGTTTTTTATCTGGGGGCAGAGCCACCACACCTTACCATCAGCTCCTCACTTTACTGCACGGATCCTTGTGCTACTTATACGCTGAGTTGTTGAGGGTCGGCCTATCAACAGTCTTGTGGTCCTAGGCCACACTCTTTCTGACTGAGCCAAACACAGCCCTTCATTAGCATGTCGTGCAATAGCATGGATATCCAACGACAAACCGGCCCTTACTATATCCTATGTTAGGTCATAGAATACACTGTCCTGCTTGTGTAGAAGGATTCTGTGAATACATACATGAATGTAAAAATGGACATATGCTTTTTCAATATTTGCCACATACAATTTCTCGGGTATCATGTATAAAAAGATAAGCAGCATTTTTATTGAAATTGAATGAGTTAATTATTGTTTTAAAATCAATTATTACCTGAAAGTTTTGTTTCATTATGACGATTAGAGAAGTGAATTATATATTAGCAAGTGATGCTTAATAGCTTTTGATTTAGTGCATCCTGGGACACACATATTTACATTTAATGAGTCCTCAGAAAGTACCCCTATAAGGAAAATTATGGTAAATTTGTTTTGGTTTTTTGTTTTTTTTTTTTGCGGGGGGGGGTTAATGAACTGAGGAAACAACTAAAGCTGTCAACCCCTTCTCTACCTTATCCCATGTAATTCATTTTCTAAGAAAATATTGAAATGTATTTACAGTTAGCTTGAAATGGCGAGGAAGGAAAAAAAGACACTGGGACGCTGGATACGATTGTTTACTGGTCCTTTTAATTTTTGTTGTGTCAGAGACACAGTACGCGTACTATCAAATCTCTGTAATTTAGGGACAGTAGTTTCCTTTACAAGTAGTATAAATCTACAAACTTCTAAAAATTTGCTATTTACTTGCTGATTAATTTGTTTTAATATTTCTTGACTAATCTCATGTTTGCATGGGAAAAGGCAGGTGAGAAAGTTGCAAGTTGATTAATTAATAGGTGAGGTTTATAAACAATTATCAATTTTTCACCAATAAAGTAGATAGATTCCCTCTCAGGATAAAAGAATTAAAACTATCTACGATAGTCTACTAAACCAGGATTTTAACTCATACGACATTAAAAAACTTAAATTATCAAAGATATCTTAAAATAACCATATATCACTTGATCATGAAAAATATACTGTGTTACAAGACATATGACTTTTTTTTTCTTCATTCTTTCCTTCTTAAATCTTTTTTCATTCTTCCTTCTTAAATCTTTTTTCATTCTTTCCTTCTTAAATCTTTTATTTCTTTTCCTCATTAAATCTTTTTTCATTCTTTCCTTCTTAAATCTTTTTCATTCTTTCCTTCTTAAATCTTTTTCATTCTTTCCTTTCCTAAATCTTTTTTCATTTTTCCTTCTTAAATCTTTTCATTCTGTTCCTTCTTAATCTTTTTTCATTCTTCCGTCTTAAATCTTTTCATCTTCCATTTCTTAAAATCTTTTCATTCTTTATACACATATACTTAAATTCTTTTTCATTCTTTCCTTTCTTAAATCTTTTTCAATTTCTTTCCTTCTAAATCTTTTTTTCATCTTTCCTTCTTAAATTCTTTTTTCATTCTTTCCTTCTAATCTCCTTTTCATTCTTTCCTTTTCTTTAAATCTCTTTTCATTCTTTCCTTCTTAAATCCTTTTCATTCTTTCCTTCTTAAATCTCTTTTCATTCTTTTCCTTCTTAAACTCTTTTCATTCTTTCCTTCTTAAATCTCTTTTTTATTCTTTCTTTCTTAAATCTCTTTTCATTCTTTTCCTTTCTTAAATCTCTTTTCATTCTTTTCCTTTCTTAAATCTCTTTTCATTCTTCCTTCTAAATCTTCTTTTCATTCTTTTCCTTCTTAAATCTCTTTTCATTCTTCTTCTTAAATCTTATATTACAAGTCAATTCTTATTTTTATTTCTCTGAATTTTTTTAGCAGGAGGTTTGTAATTTGGATTATTGTCCTCATCTTTATTGTATTACACATCATTTCGGCAATGTTGCCCTCTTGGCCTTCTTCGGGTATTTCTTGATCGAACGGTAACTCCCTCCCCAAACTGGGAACCTCACTTGGAATTGGGAGCTTTCATGGAATTTCGAAATTGAACCCTTTATTCAATCCATTGATATTTACACACACAACACTCTAACATTAATGGCCATGTGTTACTATAGGAAAGAGATTTTTCAACTATGAAGACCAGATTGTTTAAAATCAAAGAGATAAATTAATTTGTAGGCAGTAAAAACAAACCAAAAGAGAAAATAGTTTTGTTTGGTTTTTTGTTTGTTTTTTTAAATTTTTAAAAAAAAAAGTAATTTACCTTTTGGTAGGAGGTGAATTTAAGAAAGCTATCACATGCAGGTAAAGGAAAAAATAATTAATATGGTAACAATGTGTTGTGTGTTTAACCTGTAATTTAATTCTTGAATTTTTTTAGATATCTCTTTTTAAAAAGATCACTGGAACTGAAGCAGTCTAGATTATGGGGCATTTCTTTTTTAAAATTTTTTTTTTTTTTTTTTTTTTGTTGAAAATGATGGTATTTTTATATAACTGTTATTCTTAGTGTTGGTATGTTTAATGAATGCGTTTTTTGTTGTTTTTTTGGGGGTTGTACTGCGCGGTACTGTTTGTCATGCACGTGTCCATGAAAATGCGTGTTGGTTGTGACGTTTGACTGTTATCATAGCACAGGATTGCACGGCATATGTTATGTTGCGTATTAAGAGCGTATTTGTGTTTGGGTGGCAATGTGATGTAAATATTTCCTGTTGGCATGTAAATAATCAATTTAATAATTATATTATTATTATATTATTATTAATATTATATAATATTAATATATAATCAATAATCACGACGGTAAAATACTATGGAGTGGAATGCTTGTTAGATTGATTTAATAAATTTGGTTACATGGAAAGTAACTTTACAAAAATTGTAGGGAAACTGTAGTTACTATAAACGATACCGATATAGTCTTGTTTAACTGCAATAATTAATTTATATGGTTGACTTACAATTAAATTTTGAAGTTACCTGAATCAAGTCTGCGTACAACCACAAGGACTGCTTCCAAACATGGGTTAGAATCCGTAATTGCTTGGAAGGTCAACATTAGGTTTAAATGGAATGTGGAAAACTGGCTTATGCATTTTAGTTGCTTCATCAACTATGTGTACCGGAGAAAAAACAGAAAGAGAGAGAAAAAAACAGAAAGAACTGATAATCTCCATGCAAAGGTAAATTTCTAACACACACAACTCATACTAAATAAACAATAAATATTAATAATAATATTTGATTATATATTAATATAATAATATATTATAATAATAATAATAATAATAATAAATATGATTAAATTGATTTATATTACAGTCAACAGAAATATTATTACATCACCATGGCCACCAAACACAAATACGGCTCTTTAATACGCAGCCAATACATAATGACACGTGCAATCCTGTGCTATGATAACAGTCATAACGTCACAAACCAACACGCATTTTCATGGACACGTTGCCATGACAACATACGCGCAAGTACAAACCCCCAAAAAAACCAAAACAAAAACGCATTATCATGTAAACATACAACACTAGAATACAGTTATATAAAATACCATCCATTTTCAACAAAAAAAAAAAAAAAAAAAAAAAATTTTTAAAAAGAAATGCCATAACTAGACTGCTTCAGTTCCAGTATCTTTTTAAAAGAGATATCTAAAAAATTCAAGAAATTAAATACAGGTTAACACACAACATCATTGTTACCATTATTATTTTTTCTTTACACCTGCATTGGTAGCTTTCTAAATTCATACCTCCTAACAAAGGTAAATACTTCTTTTTTTAAATTTAAAAAAAAACAAACAAAATAAAAACAAAAAACAACTATTTCTCTTTGTTTGTTTTTACTGGACCTACCAAATTAATTATCGCTTTTGATTAAACAATCTGGTCTCATTAGTTGAGAAAATCTCTTTCTATGTAACACATTGGCATTAATGATGAGTGTGGTGTGTGTAAATATTGCTGGATTGAATTAAAGGCTGTCAATTCGAAATTCCATGAAAGCTCCAAGTTCCAAGTGGAAGGTTCCAAGTTGGGAGGGGGTTACCGTTCGACAAAGAAATTACCCGAAGAAGGCCAGAGGGCACATTTTGGCCGAAATGATGTTGTAAATAACAATAAAGATTTGAGGACCAATAATCAAATATATCAAACCTCATCAAAAAAATTCAGAGAAATTAAAAACAAGAAATTGACTGTAATATAGATTTAGAAGGAAAGAAGAAAAAGATTTAGAAGGAAAGAAGAAAAAGATTTAAGAAGGAAAGAATTGAAAAGAGATTAAGAAGGAAAGAATGAAAAGAGATTTTAAGAAGAAGAATGAAAGAGATTTAAGTAAGGAAGAATGAAAAGAGATTAAGAAGGGAAAAGAATGAAAAGAGATTAAGAAAGGAAAGAATGAAAAAAAGAGATTTAAGAAGGAAAGAAGAATGAAAAGAGATTTTAAGAAGGAAAATGGAAAAGAGATTTAAGAAGAAAGAATGAAAAAGAGATTTAAGAGGAAGAATGAAAAAAGATTTAATGAAGGAAAGATGAAAAAAGATTTAAGAATGGAAAGAATGAAAAAGATTTAGAAGAAAGAATGAAAAAAGAGATTTAAGAAGGAAAGAATGAAAAAAAGATTTAAGAAGGAAAGATGAAAAAAGATTTTTAAAGAAAGAATGAAAAAAGATTTAAGAAGGAAAGAATGATAAAGCATTTAAGAGAAAGAATGAAAAAAGATTTAAGAAGGAAAGATCGATGAAAAAGATTAAGAAGGAAAGAATGGAAAAAAGATTTAAGAAGGAAAAAGAATGAAAAAAGATAAAGGGAAAGAATTGAAAAAAGATTAAGAAGAAAGAATGAAAAAAGATTTAGAAGGAAAGAATGAAAAAAGATTTTAAGAAGGAAATGAATTGAAGAAAAAAAAAAGTTCAATATGTCTTAAGTAAACAAGTATAATTTTCATGATCAAGTTGATATTTGTTTTTAGATATCTGATAATTTAAGTTCTGTTTATGTCTTGATTTAAAAATCTGGTTAATATCGTGGATAGTTAATTCTAGTTTATCCAGGAATCTATCTACTTATTGGGCATGAAAAATTTGATAATTGTTTTAAACCTCACCTCATTAATTAATTCAACTGCAACTTTCTCACCTTGCCTTTTTCCATTTGCAACATGAGATAGTTCAAGAATAATTTTAAAACAAATTAATCACAAGTAAATAGCAATTAGAAAGTTTGTAGATTTTATATACTTTGTAGGAAACTACTGTCCCTAATACAGAGATGTTGATAGGTACGCGTACTGTGTCTCTGGACACACAAAAATCTAAAAGGACGCAGTACAATCGTATCCATGCGTCCCAGTGTCTTTTTTTCTTTCTCGCATTTCAAGCTAACTGTAAATACATTTCAATATTTTCTTAGAAATGAATTACATGGTGATAAGGTAGAGAAAGGGTTAGACAGCTTTAGTTGTTTCCTCAGTTCATTAACCCCCCCCAAAAAAAAAAAACAAAAAAGAAAAAAAAATTTACCATAAATTTTCCCTGAGGACTCATTAAATGTAAAATATGTGTTGTCCCAGGATGCACTAAATCAAAAAGCTATCAGCATCACTGCTAATATATAATCACTTCTCTAATCGCTCATAATGAAACAAAACTTTCAGGTAATTATTGAATTTAAAAACAATAATTAACTCATTTCAATTTCAATAAAAATGCTGCTTATCTTTTTATACATGATACCCGAGAAATATGTATGCTGGCAATATTGAAAAAGAAGCATATGTCATTTTTACATTCATGTATGTATTCACAGAATCCTTCTACACAAGCAGGACAGTCAGTATTCTATGACCTAACATTAGGATATAGTAAGGGCCGGTTTGTCGTGGATATCCATGCTAATTGCACGACATGCTAATGAAGGGCTGGTTTGGCTCAGTCAGCAGAGTGTCGGCCTAGGAACCACAAGATTCCTGGTTCGATACCGACCCTCAACAACTCAGCGTATAAGTAGCACAAGGATCCGTGCAGTAAAGTGAGGAGCTGATGGTAGGTGTGGTGCTCTGCCCCAGATGCAAAAACAATCTCCTTGGTATAATGTTACTGAAAAGGGGATAGACTCCCTCGCTTTCTGGCTGATACTGATTTTAGGTCTCCCTGATGATTTTACTGTCATATTACACACAAATAAATAATGCTTAGATTTACCTTCCTTAGCAGTCTATTTTAACCGGCAGGACAAATTCCAATGACACATTTTCGTTGCTTGTTCTTCTTCCTTTCCACCTTAAGGCTTCACCAAGAAAAGCACGCAGACAACTCTCATATATAATATATATAATATATATATATATATATAATATATATATATGACCTTGATGGTAAAGTTCATTTGAGTTATTTAAATTAGCCTCACTGCTGTCTTTCTTAATTTAAAGAAATTCCTCCTTAGAGACCCTTAGATAAATACCTTTTTTCTCCGTACCACACAGTGTTTATTTTAGAGAAATGTCCATTTCTTAAATGTCTGGTAATTTTCTCTGTCTAATATTTTCTACTCAATTCTTGTTATTGTAAAAATCCCTGTTTTATTCAGTAACTATTACTTTATTTTTCTCCTTTAATTTGTCTTTGTATTTAGGGATTAAGACAATACTGTGTTAGACCGTTCTTGCTAACATTACTGGCCACTCGGCCTAGCTTCTTTGTGTAATTGGGCATCCCATGCCATTGATTTATCTAGCGGTTGATACTTAAACTAATACAATTTATTTGCAGTATGGTTTCCTTTCGTTAAAGACTAGAATAAGGTTTGATCCCTGCGAAGCCAAATATATAATCAACTTTTAACAAGCATAAGGATAACTGCTTGAAGATCTGTATTATTTTGATTTTTTGAACTGTTGTCCTCATCTTTATTGTAATATATAAAAAGAATATTTTGTCCATTGTACCCTTACCCGTCAAAGCATAGCAATGATTCATTCAACCTGTGAAATCATTTTGAATAGTTTGTCCATTAAGCAAAAAGGTGTTGAAGAAACTTATGAAGTGAGAGAGTCTAGTTTAAATTTATGAAAAAAAAAAAAAAAAAAAAGAAAAAAAAAAAAAGAAAAAAAAAAAAAAGAAAAGAAAAAAAAAAAAAAGAAAAAAAAAAAGTAAAGAGTCAGTTAAAATTCAAAGAATATAAACTAAAGCAAATATATTCTATTCTGCTGCAGGACAATGCTGGTTTCTCCCTAATCACGGGCCATTGTCTTTTGACAAATATATATTATATACAACTCTGAAGGCAAATTGAGAACCAAGTATCCATAGGTACCCCAGCTGGGAGCTGTTTTGAAAAGAATCCTTTTGTTTTTTCACCGTAAACTTCCGTTGTTTGTTTCGCGAACAGATGATTTTTTTTTTTGCATTAGAATTTAACTAAGATTTTTTATAAGTTTGTTCATATATATTTACAACCCAAAGACGTTTTTTACTAAAATAGTTTTGATAAAAAAAAAAGAAAAAAAAAAAAAAAGAAGCTATTTCATGTTAATTGAATAGGAAGTTTTTAAAAATATAAAACTTAAACGAAAGACGTTTTTATATTAAAATAGTTTTTATTTAATCAGAGAGAAAAGCAGATATGTTTATTTAAATGAAAATAGTTTTTATTTATAAATATTTTTTAATGTTTATTTAAATAAAAGGATGTGTTCAGAATGGTATCACACAATTTATAAAGTTTATTTTTCCATGCACCTCTAGTACCACAACCAGAAGTTTTATAGGTTTGTTTTGTTTTACGGCATAATCAACCTCAGTGGGTCATTTAATGCCGATAAAGTTTTGAAATGTATCAATTCTTAATGGATAATACAATTCCTTAATAAATTACTTTTTTCTATTTACCCATAGATGGGACCCTAACAGGTACTACCACGCCAGGTCAGAGTGGACCTGGGAGCAATGGTGATGAAGGGGTGCTCCACTTCGCCCAAACCTCCAAACTGGAACCTCACCATCAGATAGAGTTTAACGTCATCCCAGGACATGTAGACCCTCAGCCACCGCCTTCCAGCACCCATATGATAAAAAGGGGTTGGGGCTTGCCATAAGGGCAAGGGTGGGAAAATCATATAGGTGCTAGGCCTTGACGTGACCAGCCGATTGATTGGAGGGGCCTCCGACCGCCCGTCTAGCCCAAGATAGGGCCAAAGTGGAGTATTGCACGTCATTAAACAATCAGAAGTGTACAGTCAAATTTTTATATTGCCAAAAGCAAAGAAGGGAGAAAATTATTTCAGGCAAGATATTTTTCTGTCTGGATCAAAGAAAAAAGAAAAAAAAAAAAGAAGTGTTTACCTTCAATGTGCATATTTGATGATTAGGCGTATAGGGGCTGGGCTGTAAGGAAACAGAGGCACCTGATCGTTCCTTGATGTGAATTATGTTTTCCCCTTGGCGTCCTATCAACCCCACATAACTCTGATGGGGAAGTAGAATTCATACAGCGTACTTGATTTGGTCTTCACAGCCATTTTGTTGATATCAGATGATTTCTGTAAAAGACAATTTGTGAAAAACTTTATTCTTGGTGTGTGTGTGTGTGTGTGTGTGTGTATATATATATATATATATATATATATATATCTCAAAGGGTTACTACCATATAAACATTGAGTGGCATGAGTAGTTAATCCAAAAGGGTTTCAATATATCTTGTAAAATATAGAGCATTAATAGTTGTAGAGTTATTTCCCTACCACGGTTTCGGTGTTCTTAGTAAACTGAAACCGTGGTAGGGAAATACTTTCTACTATAATATATATATATATATATATATATATATATAATACTCATTTCATTTTGAACAGAAAAAAAAAAAAAAAAAAACCAAAAAAGGTAGCATTTATTACAGTAACTTGTTTTCATATTTAACTTATTGCAAATCTGCTGCTAAATATTCACATTTTAATTCAGATACATGAAAAGTCATTAAGTTAACCATATACATTATAGAGTTCTCCAAATAATTTGCACATTGAATAATATTAGAGGAATAAAGCCCCCCCCACCCCCAATCCTATTCAAGAAATGGTTAAATAAACAAAATCAAGGTGAGGATACTGTACATCAATTATACTATTATACAAGCTAGAGCAAAATGATCTTTGTTGTATGCTGAGAGGTTAGGTGATAGTGGTACTATTTAACCAATAGCTGGAGACTATCTTAGTTTCCAGATCACATCATCATAGAAACTTTTATTGGTTAAAACGAAAGGATAATCAGTGAGATGCAAATCCTAATGAATATCAGAATAGAAAAAATCGACCGTGAGAAGATTAAAATTTTATTACAACTTATCCTAAAAGACAGATATCTGTAATATTTGCTAAAGGTGGAAACAAAAATATTAGTTCCAATATCCTTATACTTTTAGTGTATGTGTAATGTCCCTTGCATATTTTTAAGAACTGTTCCTAATAAAAACAATGCTTATTACTGAACTATGAGACATAGTTTAAGTTAAAAAAAAAAAAAAAAAAAAAAAGTCTGAAAAAAAAAAGGGTAACTTGAAACCAAACTTTTTTAGTCCATATTTCTGAGATACATACACACACATATAATATATATCATAAATACAGTGATAATAAGTTTGATTCTTTGGTGAAACAAAAATACTTAATGTACAATTTTTTGAAGATCTTAATGAATTATATGGAGAGATGTGAATTTCTGCATGTTTCCACAAACATACGTCCTTTAAAGTCATTAATATACCATGATAAATGTACAATGCTCATTATATGTACTAACAAATGGGTTTATCATAATCATGAATGTCTAATTTGCATAATGATTTTAATAAAAACAGGTTTTAAATGTCGCATGTTATTCATTTGTAATTTTATTTTTACACACACACTATTTATGTATGTAAAGGATAGCGTGGATACTGAGGTTTTTGCTTATGCAATTTTCAAACCAAGTGACTGAATTAGAGCATTAGGCCTCTCTATACGGTGATTTAGGTCCTTTAGGGAGTTTTTTGTTTTAATGGTTCAGGTGCTGTGTATTTTATTTATTTACTGTAGGGAGGGAGGGGGAGAGTTCTATATTGCTGTTGGGGATTTATTAACTGCTTAGCTTGATTTTTTATTAGGGGTCTTTTACACTTCATTTTTACTTGTTAGTGGTGCGTATATAATATATATATATCTAATATATACATATAGTATATATAATATCATATAATGGTATATACACACACACACACACACACACTACATACACGGTGTGTAAAAAAAGTATTGATATTTTTTGTACTTTTGTTATTCTGAAAAAATTAATGTTCCATTTCATTTGTTCATTCTATCTTGGTAAATACACTTCAATCTCAATATGTTTATGACACTCCGTTGTGTGTGTGTGTTTATATATATATTATATATATATATATAATATATATAGCACATATACATACATACATAACACACAAGTAAGTTTTTGTGTATAACTTTCTATAAAGCCAAAAGTCAATTAATTCTATTAAGTTTGCGAATTCATGTTAATGTTCAAGCTTAGATAAAAAAAAAGAAAGAAAAAGTCACCCACACAGACAAAATGAGAAATGGAAGAACAAATTGTTTTCACGATAACTATTGAAAATAAAAAGCATATATTATATATATATATATATATATAATAATATATATATATATATTTGCATACTCAGATTTTATTGGGGTATTTGTATAAAGAAGGCCCTGAAAACTGAAATAACTGGGGTATTTTTTTTTTGCACAATTCCAATTTGAAACCCTATCTTCGAGGGGGGGGGGACCCGTAGTAAGCTCAGACAACAACCAGTGTTTGTGTGTGTGTGTGTGTGTGTCGGTGTGTTTACATCTTTATCTAAAATATAATTTTTCTCCAAGTCAAGGGTTTAAAGCAGACATGGACAATTATCTCAAGCAGGCCGGCCTCATGAGATACTGACTAATTATCAATGAAACCACAAATTAGAAATTCATCGAGTAACCAAGTACACTAAATTATCTTTTTTTAAAAAGAACATTCATATGATTTTCTCAGAATTGTTAATGGGAAATATATATAATGGGTTGATAATTCAATTGACTCATTCTTCGATCAAACGAGAAGGCTTGAGTGTGTAAAAAAAAAAAAAAATAAAAATAAAAATAAAAATTTAAAAGTAAAGAATAAAACATAAGATCATTAATCATTGAAATTACTGGTGTGCCATTAAAAAAGACCATAGGCTCAAAGTTTCCCATGAACTGGGTTAAGAACTTATCAATACGTGAATAATATTGATTATTCTTTTTTCAAAAATTTTTTTCTTCTTAACTTTGGCTTAAGCTTGCGTAAAAAGCACACTGATGAAAACAGGTTGAGAAATTATAGAGAATTTGACCAATTAATTTGTTTTGATGCATAAATAGTATTTGTATGCGATGATGAACATTCATTATTTCAAATTAGCAATTGTCAATTTATGCAGAGATCAAATTAATTATAAGCAACACATTTTTGGTGCTACGACCATATCAAAAAAAACCTGTTCAAATTTCATTTAACTTTATGAATCACATTCTATAAATTCTAGCTGAAAAAACTTTGGTTAAATAAGGTAAACTGATTAGAAGAGACTCCCATTATGGAATCATCAATCGTATTACTAGATGCCATCTAAATTAATGATCTTAATTTAGTATAAATATATTTATAGTATATAAGTATAATTAAAAAAAAATAATGTATAATTAATTTAATAAATATTATAAATATAATGATTAATAAGGATATTACTGATCAGAACGAACTACTGTTAAGTTGCATAAAGCTCTTTTTTCAGGGGCCCCTTTTTTAAAAAATCCCCGTTTTTTTTTTTTAAAACATTTTTTTTCTTCACTGGTTGATGTTTCGGTAGTATATTTTTACAACTCAAACTCTCTGCCAGGTATTTTTCTCTCGCAAGGATCCTACCAACACGCTGGTAATAATTAAATTATATATATATAGTTTATATATATATTATATATATATTAATGTAATATATATATACTACACCCAGGGTGTCCCAAAATAATGTATACACTCTTTAAATATTAATAATTAAATAATACTTGTATGAAATCTTATTTCACAAGTAAAAATACATAACTTGATTAGTTATGATTCACAGAGGTATCAATTATATTTGGATACCTGTATCGTTATTATATAATACACACACACACAACACACACACCACTGATATGGTATGTGTCCTGCATCACTGACGCATAAAAATCTAAAGGACACGCATAAAGAATCGTAGCCCGTGCGTCCTAGTGTTTTTTTCTTCCCCTCACCATTTCCAGTACACTTTAAAATAGATTCAAATATTTTCTTGGAACAAATTCGTACATGTCTATGGGGAAGGTAGCGAGTTAGACGGCTTAGTTGTTCATAATAAATTAATACACAGGATAGGTCACAACGTAGGGATTAGATTGGCTTTTAGTTGTTTTCCCCAGATCAATAAAATAAAAACCTATAATCGTATTAAGAAACTTTAGTTGGGGACGCTCAAAATTTCCTGGGGACTCATCTCAAATTCAATACCATGCATCTCAGCATGCACTAAATTAAAAAGCTATCAGCATCCCTGTATACACATACACACTTCTGGGTGGGGTATATTATCTGATACATTTCTAGTCGCTGAGCTGTGACATCGTCGTCAGTAATTGTTGAACTCCAGTCTCGCATACATTCACTTTTGGACTAATATGCTTAAGGAAAGGTACAAACCCTTTATTCCTTCAGCTATGTTAAATAGACCAACCAACAATCTATACCCCTCCAGCAAGCGAGTTAATACAACAAAGATCACTTTGGGCCGCCTCCGCCTGTATAATTCATAATAGATAATGTACTCTGACTAGTATTTGCTCAGTCTTGATGAAAAACTACACTTTTGGCTTTTGTAACCTTCTTCAGGTGTGTTGTCATAGCTTACTAATTATATTACCGAACCCCTCCCCGCAACGAGCAGGATAGGCAACACAAGGTCAATTTTTAGCGGCGTGTTAACTAGGTTGCTGAATTCCAGAGTTTTTTCCTTCTAGACCGGTTACTAAACAAGGTTAAAGAGCCCAATCTGCCTTCTATTTAACCCATAGCTGGAGGGAGAGTAGAATTCATACCTTTCCTAAGGGTAATTAGCGCTAAGTGAAAATGCAATTCCCACGTCCAGGATTTGAACTCTGGGCGACTGAGTCCTATTTCCCATGACTTTAACCATTACACACGCGCTTCCTAGTTGTCATAGCTTATAAGCTTCCTGGAATTTAAGATACTTGAAATAAACAGGAGGGTGATATGTGATTATAACAACCTAATGACAGATTGGCGAACATTTTATAAAAGCTAGGGTGAGTAAGATTTTAAACATTTATAAAAGGCTAGGGGTGAGGTAGATTTTAACATTTATAAAAAGGCTAGGGGATGGAGAGTAGATTTTAACCATTATTAGTAAAGGCTAGGGGTGAGAGTTAGATTTTAAAACATTTATAAAAGGCTAGGGGTGAGAGTAGATTTTTAACATTTAATAATAAAAGGCTAAGGTGGAGTAGAGTTTAAACATTTATAAGCTATAAAAGACTAGGGTGAGAGTAGATTAAACATTTATAATAAGAAGGTCTAAGGGTGAGAGTAGATTTTAAAACTTTTATAATAAAAGGCTAGGGGTGGAGGTAGATTTTAAACATTTTATAATAAAAGGCTAGGGGGTGAGAGTAGATTTTAAACATTTATAATAAAAGGCTAGGGGTGAGAGTAGATTTTAAACATTTAAATAAAAGGGCTAGGGGTGAGAGTAGATTTTAAACATTTATAATAAAGGCTAGGGGTGAGAGTAGATTTAAACATTTATAAAAGGCTAGGGGTGAGCAGTAGATTTTAAACATTTATAATGAAAAGGCTAGGGGGTGATGTAGATTTTAAAACATTTGTTAAAAGTCTAGGATGAGAGTAGATTTTTAAACAGTTTATAAAAGTCTAGGGATGAGAGTAGATTTTAAACATTTAATAATAAGAGGCTAGGGGTGGAGTAGATTTTAAACATTTATAAAAGGCTAGGTATGAGAGTCGATTTTAAATTAGGATAAAAGCCACTTTGACCATTGCTTGCTTACAAGCATTTTACAAATTCTACATACCTTACAAGATATAATAAATATGTAAAATTCATTAGAATTGATGATTCCTCACGATCATCAATTTAATGAAGATTTAAAAAAATTTTTAACAAAAGTGAAAAGTATACACATCACAAAACACAACAGAAGAATCTTTGTCTTAAATTTTATAGACATCTTTAATGTCAACATAATTCTCTGAAATAAATATATTTACATAACTTGAACATTTCTTAAAAAAAAAAAAAAATTTTTTGTGAAATATGAATAATTTATTGGTTATACATGCACTTAAAACCAGTTTGAGTATGACCAGTTTGCAAAGAAAAATTAGAAATTAAAAGCATGTCGTTAAAATGAGTCAGGTACCAAGAAAAAAGAAAAAAGAAAAAACAAAAAAAAACAAAACAAAAAAAGATTTCAAGTTTTGAAGAGGTCAGAAATCATTTGAGATTTTGGGAGTTGTTGGAGGGTGTGTGTGTGTATAGTACTTGAACAGGTAAGGAAATGTTAATTGTTAGCTAAATAAAATAAATAGAATATGAAATGCAAAAATTTGAATGAAAGTGTTAACCCGGAATAAGTCTGACATTTTGAGGTTTATCAAAAATATGTTGGAGATTGGAAGATGATTATTTGAATATTTAGAAAAAAAGGAAAATTTAAAATAAAAATGCAATTGTCACAAAACAAGTGGATCATAGCAGTTTTATTTTTAATTTGAAAGATGAAAATATATTTTTTCTCTATCTAATTTAGAATTCTAGCATTTTTTTCATGTTAATTAATATATAAAAAAAAAAAAAAAAAAAAAAAAAAAAAAAAATTTATGAGGTGAGTCACAAAAATAATGCCATTTGTTTTGGACAGATATAATTTTCCAACACAGGAACATGTATCATACATTAAAATGAAGTTGGTCCTCTGTGGATCACATCCCAAACTTCTTCCTAGACACATTCTCAAAGCAATGTTCCACCTTCGAATGAGTAGCAATGTAAAATATCCCCTGCCCTGTAAAATTTGGTTGACTGTTCTTTGAAGCCACTCTTACACTACAGATTTCACTTTCCTCGTCATTAGAAATAATGTTTGTGCCTTTCACATCTTCTGTCGGTCATGCGGGGCCGAAGAGAGGCAAATCTTATTCCATATAAATATATTGGTTAAATCCTTCTTTTAACAGACATAAATTCCACCATCGTATGTCACCCGCCGAAAGAAGAGAAAAAAAAACAAAAAAAAAAAAAAAAAAAACAACAAAAACTAAACATCAGGATTAACTGAATTTAATGAATTGTCAGTGTTGATATATTAATAAATAAAAAATATAATGCACCAGTTATTTATTTGAAAAACTTACATTTTTCAGGTCAGTTAATTTTGAACACGTAGGCATAAACGCAGATTCACAATCATATGTGGTTTCAAAGTTAATTGACCTAACAAATGTAAAAGTTTTTAAATAAAATAACTAGTGCATTATATTGTTTATTCTTAATTATATCAACACTGAAACTTTCATTAAATTTGGTTAAATTCCTTGATTTTTAGTATTTTTTCTTTCGCGTGGGTGACATACGAGGGTGGTTTATGTCCGTTAAGTAGGATTTAACCAATATATCATTACGAAAATATATCAAACATTATCAAAGGATACTAGTAAAAAGCTGTCTGAATTTATTTATTGACATTAATTATAATAATTTTTACCTTCATTTTTTTGGGGGCTTAATCTATTTATTTAGCATTCCATTGTTATTTTTAAAATTATTTTTAAATCACTTTTTATTTGACTATAATAACAAATTTGTTGCAGTATCATGTATTCCTATCTAATACTAATAATTCATATCTATTCTATTTAATAATATTGTTTTCAGTTACATGGTTTTCACCATATTCCTATCCAATTACAAATAATTTTCAAACAGGTTCTATTTGACACATAGATGGGACCCTAAACAGGTACTATCACTCTGGATTCGAGTGAACCTAGGAGTAATGGCAATAAGGAGTACTCCACTCTCTCCAGAGCTGTGGGTTAGTGCCACACAAGGGCACCTTTGGGGTGAGGGGTGTCTTAACCCTTCAAGAGGATCAGTCAGTATATTTTAAGCCCCACTGAGACAGGGCAAACTTTTTTTGTTACAAAGATAAATTAATATTTCCATAACCTGTATCGTATTCTCCACCCTTGGGCACCAGAGAATTTTGAGAAAGAAAAAAAAAAAAAAAAAAAAAAAAAAAAGTTGGGAAAATAAGTCCAGGACTTAATCTCTTAACAGTAACCTTAATTTTCTTTCTCCATTCCAGGAAAAAAAAAAAAAAAAAGAAAAAAAAAAAAATCAAAATGTATAAATAATCAGAATGCTTGAATCTTAAATCTTAATCAGAAAAGGACTCATCTTTTTAAAATTTTTTCCGCCCTTCGTTTCTTTCTCCATTTCTGTGACGGCATTCACACTGGGTCAGTTTGAATCAGCTCCATCCAACGAATTCACTGACAAAGTGGAATTCATGGAAGGAGTAAAAGGGAATAAGGAAATTCACAAGCAGTCCCGCAAAACCCGCATGCATATCCTGATCAGGGGATGGAGATGCTCTTGTTTGCTACATATTTTCACAAACGCAATGACAAGTATGCCAAAAGCTTGTTTGATACCCGATGAAGACGCCTTTTAAAAATTTTTTGCCAGAGTCCCTTTGGCCAGGTTGTGGCTCTAATAGACCACTGGGTGCAAGAACCTGTCTGCCTTGGTGACCATACAAGGAACTTAAGATCCCGATGGCATGTTCTGACACTACCAAGCTTACGTGACCCTGGCTATAATGAGGAAGGGTTAGACTTGGTAGTACTGGGTTACATAGTACCAGTAGCACATTGAGGGCCATGTTAAGTTCAGTTTGATAGAGCATGAGTAGTACAGCTTGGATATGTTGCAGTAAAGTAGGGAGCTGATAGTAAGGTGTGGTGCTCCCCCTCAGATGCAAAAACAATCTCTCTGTATAGTGCATATATAAAAGGGGGATAGATTCCCTCGCTGTCTAGCTGATAAGACAATAAGCTACTTATGTTTCGCTCCTTTCACATACAATACTACTACAGATGAGATGAGGATTCATAAAGTAAATAAAGTCGTTGGGGTGGCCGAATGTCATATCATTCCAGACAGCGAGAGAGTTCCATCCCCTTTTCACTACACTAGACCAAGGGAGATTGCTTTTGCTTCTGAGGTAGAGCACTACATCCCATCATCAACTCCTCACTTTACTGCAACAGATCCTTGTGCTACTCATATAACAGAGTTGGCGAGGGCCAGTATTGACTAGAAACCTTGCGATTGCTTAGTCAAGTGCCCTACCGACTAAGCTAACCGCATAGAGTAAATCAAAATAAATTTGGCTAGAAAGACAGTACTGAAATAAAAAGGAAAGCATTTCTTTGTCCAAATGCGTTTAGTGAAACAGAGTAAAAGAAGCCTTATTATGAATGGTATTAAGAAACAGCCAAATTTGAAGTATAAGGGAGAACATTACATGAAGATGCGAGAAGATTGGTCAATAGAAGAAAGCTTGTTGTTGATTGAAGATTAGAAAAGATAGAGGTTGATTTTTGTGAAAAAAAAAAAAAAGGTACTATCAAGTCTCAGAATGGAGAAGTACAGTGAATAAGAAATACTTGCCGAAAAATGTTTCTTTGGAGAAAGAACTGTCAAGAATGTGCTGGGTATAAAGAATTCTTGTGCTGATGGCAAAAGCCCAGCCAAGAAGTCTTTTTTTTATGGCCAGACGGTTGTCCTTGGCATGAGAGAATGGTCAGAATTTAGAGAGTGAATAAGGAGGGAGAGTTTTTTGACCAGTGGTCAGATTTGGAGAGTGAATAGGAGGGAGAGTTTTGACCAATGTCAGAATATTTACTGTTACAACCTTTTTTTCTATCTATTATCAGTTTCACTTGGACTTAACACAAAATGGGTTTAGTACATTATTTTCTATGATACACAATGAGAAGCAAAAGGAGTCATCTTCAACTGATGTTGATGAATATTTGGTGCAGTTCAATCTGCGTGTTTTATCCATGAAATGTAAATGGACTCTTGTCGATTTCGACACATGAGAATTCATCTACAACCTACACAGTTGGTTTGTTTATAGTGGTGAAGGCTTGTGTTGGACATCCAAACTTTTGGTGGCACAAGGAATGTAACAAATCTAATCAATGACTGACCTCAGGATTTTCAAAATTCAGAATTTTCCTTCTCCTAGACTGGTTAGCTATCCAAGTTTAAAGAGCCCAGGCCTCCCTACTTTTTAACCATAGCTTCGGAGGAGAATATATGGATTCATACCTTTCCAAGGGTATTAGTGCTAATGCAAACAGCCTTATGTAGAATATGAACTCGGATTGACGAGTTCATTTCCTACGACTAACCATTATGCCATGTGCTTCCATAGTTACTAGTTGTTGTATATGTGTTTACGCATTCCTCGCACGAACAGGATGTGACACAAAAATCAATTCTTAAGTGAAGTTTAAACAGGTTTGAATTCAGAGTTTTTCCTCTCCTAGACTGGTTGCCTAACCAACATAGAAGAACCCAGTCTGCCTTACTATTTACCTATAGCTGGAGGAATATTAGTTGGATTATATCTTTTGCAAAGGTATTAGCATTATGCAAACAGCCTTGTCCAGGATTTGAACTCATCCTGTCCTTTTCCTATGACAGTAACCATTACACCAGGTGACTCAACTTAGTTTTATGCATACATAAGACCCAATAAGATTGAAAAAACACCTATAGATACAATTCCCACTTTTGTGCATCTCTTGTCTTTATTTGTCTTTGCTATTGTTGTGATTTGATGTACCCGTGTCACTTTAAATGCTCTGATTTGCAGAAAACTTATTTTTTCTTTTAATAAAATTTTAAAAAAAAAAAAAAAAATAAAATAAAATCAAAAAGATTAAACAAAAATTAAAGTTAAAAAAAGTTTATTAAAATAAAAAAAAGTAAAAAAAAAAGGGTTAAAAAAAAAAAATAAAAAAGTTAAAGTTTAAAAAAAAAAAAGAAAAGTGAAAGTTTAAAAAAAAAAAAGTTAAAAAAAGTAAAAAAAGAAAAAAATTATATATAAAAAAATAAAAAAAGTAACAAATAATATATAAAAAAATCAAAATAAAAAAAATTTTTTTAAATTAAAAATGAAAAAAAAGTTAAAAAGTAAATAATATTAAAATGAAATAATAAAAAAATTTAAATGAAAAAAAAAAAAAAAAAAAAGAAAAAAAAAAATAAAAAAAAAGCATATTGTACTACTTACTATCATTCTTCCTTTATTATATAATATTATCTTCATATTCTTCTTATATACATCAATATAGACGAAAGCAGTTTACATGTGGCAAGACCTGGAAGACTCAAAAACTGGTAGCTAAGAATTGTGAACACTATTCAAGTTACTGTTTCACTGCGTCGCTTTGTGAGATACCAGTTGTATTATTGTATAGAGTCTAATCATCAAGAGTCAAAAGAGACTAATTGCACACACACACTATTATATTGTAATGATTGGGTCAATTTTTTTTTCTTTAAACAACATGCAATGAATATGATATAGTCTGATTTTTCATTCATGATTAGAAAGACTAAAATTATTTTACATTTTCCATTTCTCTATGATATGTAATATCTGGAAATAACCTTAAGGTTTTCCCACAAGACAAACAAACATACTAATTATGTAAACTAAATCTTATCCAATCAACAATAGTAGTCTACTAGTGGGAAGTTCTCAAATTAGAATTGTGGGTTCAGGGCTTTCTTACATTTACGATAAATAAATAAATAAATAAATACACATGGAAAGTAGAACTTGCCAAAAAGTCAATTCTATCATTGACACCACCTACATCTTCATGGCATGTTATGTTTGATTCGAAATTTCAACAAGACAAAAACATGGATGCTTTAGAAAATGTGGTTATCGATATTCAGCGATTCTAAATGTTTTACATATTCAAAAAACTAAGTATTTTGCTTAATTATTGTTGACTCAGATATTGAAATCTATCTTGCACTGCATAACTTTAGAGAATGAGGGGGAAGGGGGCTTAAAGCCGCGGGGGGCTGGGGGGGTGAACAAAAAATAAAAATAAAAATTAAAATAAATAAGTTAAGGCAAAAAATACAGGATAAAACAGGCATATAATATACTTTATTTAATGAAATACATTGTATTTTTAAGAACCAATTTGTTATTGATGGCAAGGCTGAAAGTGTTTTTTTTTTCATATACACCACACAGAAATATTTTACATAAGCAGGAGAATCTGGTATTTTTTTTGTTTGTTTTCAAAGTGCAGTTCAGATATTTAACAGGGCCACTGAATACACATTTCAATCAACAACAGGGGTGTATAACTTGCATGCAAAATGATCTTTGGAAAAATATTAAATGCCTTAAATGTTTTTGCCCAAATAGCAATTCAAGCAAGAATGAAATTTCTAACTTAGTGAGACAAGATCTTCATTCCTCACCTTTTTCCTGCGAAGACTGTAACAATGTAGTTTATTAACTTTGACCACAAGATAATTCCCCCCAAAAAAAACCCCAACAAAAACAAAAAACACCAAATCTTCTAATGCCTATAGAATCTTCACAACGTTAATATCATAATTTGAAAAAAAATATATAGAACTATTAGACTCTTCTTTCAAATTGAACAAATGTTATCCCATTTTATAAATAATAAAAAAAAAAAATAAAAATAAGAAGTAGAAGATAGCAAATGCTGCAAGTTTATTAAATGTAAATATTTAACGATTTCCTATATATTCTTGAGAAGAACATTTTAGCCAGTATAAATTATTGTCAAGGGTTGACAAAAATAACAGCTTTTTACTACTACTGCTGCCTGGACAGGTAAGTAGTTTATTAGAGAAAGGTGATTTGTAAAAGTCTCACTTGTCACTTTTTCTGTTAACCTTTTCTGTGGTGATCTGCAATGAGAATAAAAGTTATTTGACAATGGGAGCAAGCCGGGAGAGGGGGTTTCATGCCTTTTTCTTAAAGATTTCTATGAAACTGAAAATTTGGGCAAATTTGAGTCTGAATTTTATTTGCTGAAGTTAATTTTTTCATTCTGTGGAACATTGCTATTGAGAGTAACGGTGACTGTGGTAAAGTAAAGATGTGTCACAGAGGACCATTCATTTTGATGTGATACAATGTTCTTGGAAGAGAAGAACAAAATAAAGACAAGAGATGCACATTTTGATTGTATGATACATGTGTTGGTAAATTCTACCTGCCCTATACAGTCACCGTTACTCTCAATATGGGGGGGGGGGGGGGGGGGGAATGTTCCACCCTTCGAATGAGAGATGTATCCCTGCTTGTAAAATTCTGTTGACTGTTCTTTGAGCACTTCTTCACTAAGATTCACTTCTATTTATTGCTGAGGTCATTTTTTCCATTCTGTCATTAACCATCTTGAATCTATCAAAGGGTGGTAAAGAAAAGTAATGCCATTTTTGTTTAGGACAGGTTAATATATTACGCGAACACAGGAACATGTATCATATCATCAAAATGTTGGATCACATCCCTATTTCTCCACAGTCACCATTTCTCTCAATAGCCATAGTTCCACTTCAAAATGAGCGAACATGCTTATCCCCTGCCCATGTAAAAAAAAAACAACTTCAGCAAATAAAATAGAAGTGAAATCTGTAAGTGAAAAATAGTGGCTAACAAAGACAGTCAACAGAATTTTATAAAGGGCAGGTGATACATGCTCTCATTCGGAAGGTTGGAACATTCCTATTTGAAGTAGGTGACTGTTTAGGGCAGTGTATAAATTTACCAACACATGTATCATACAGTACAAAATGTGCATCTCTTGTTTTATTTTGTCTTCTCTTCCAGAACATGTATCATACATCAAAATGAAGTGGTCCTCTGTGGATCACATCTTTACTTTACCACAGTCCACCGTTTCTCATAGCATGTTCCGCAGAATGAAAATAACTTCAGCAAATAAAATTCAGACTCAAAATTGCCAAATTTTCAGTTAAATAGAAATTCTTAAGAAAAGGCATGAACCCCCTCTCCCTGGGCTTTGCTCCCATTGTCAAATAACTTTATTCTCATTGCAGATACACCACAGAAAGGTTAACAGAAGTGGACAAGTGAGACTTTAAATCAAATCAACCTTTTCTATAAACTACTTTACTGTCCAGGCAGGCAGTAGTAGTAAAAGCTGTTACATTTATTGTCAACCTTGACAATAATTATACTGGCTAAAATGTTCTTCTCAAGGAATATATAGGAATCGTAATATTTAATTAAAACTTGCAGCTTTGCTATCTTCTACTTTTTTTATTTATTTTTTTTTTTTATATGTATTTATAAATGGATAAATTTGTTCAATTTGAAGAAGAGTTTTAGTTCCTAATATTTTTTTCAAATTATTTGAATTTAAGTTGTGAAAGATTTATTAGGATTTATAGAAGATTTGGTGTGTTTTGTTTTTTGTTTGGGGGTTTTTTTTTGGGGGGGATTAGATCTTGTGGTCAAAGTTAATAAACTACATTGTTACAGTTTCAGCAGGAAAAAGGTTTGAGGAATAATCTTGTCTCCTAAGAAATTTTCATTCTGTGCTTGAATTGCTATTTGGCAAAATCATTTAGGATTTAATATTTTATCCATAGATCATTTTGCTGCAAGTTATACACCCCTGTGTGCATGTGAATGTGTATTCAGTTGGCCCTGTTAAATATCTGAACTTTGCACTTTGAAAACAAACAAAAAAATACAGATTCTCCTGTTATGTAAAATATTTCTGTGTGTGTGTATGAAAAAACACTTTCAGCCTTGCCATCAATAACAAATTGTTGTTAAAAATACAATGCTATTTCATTAAATAGAATATATATGCCTTTTTTATCCTGTATTTTTTGCCTACTTATTATTTTTAATTTTATTTTTTATTTTTTGTTCAACCCCCCCCCCCGCAGCTTTAAAGCCCCCCTTCCCCCTCATTCTCTAAAGTTATGCAGTGCAAGATAGAATTTCATATCTGTCAAATAATTAAGGCAAAATTTATTTTTATTTTTGTGAATATGTAACATTTAGCTGAAATATGATAACCACATTTCTAAGGCATCCATGTTTTTGTCTTTGACTTTTCGATCCAAAACATGTGAGATGTGGTGGTGTCATGATGAAATTGATTTTTGGCAAGTTCTACTTTCCTGTGTATTTATCTTATTTATTTATTTATTTTTTAATGGTAAGAAAAGCCTGACCCACAATTCTAATTTGAGACTCACTAGTAGACTTATATTGTCTGATTGGAATAAGATTTAGTTACATTGATTAGTTGTTTGTTTTGTCTGTGTGGGGAAACCTTGGTTTATTTCAGATATTACAATATCATAGAGAAATGGAAAATGTAGAGAATATTAGTCTTTCTATGATCATGAATGAAAATGATATAAAATTCTATTCACTTGCTGTTTAAGAAAAAAAAAAATTGACCCAATCATACTATAATAGTTTTTGTGTGCATTTCATCTTTGACTCTTGATGATTGACTCTATAAATAATACAACTGGTTCTCACAAGCGGTGAACAGTAACTTGAGATAGTGTTCACAATCTTTAGCTACCAGTTTTGAGTCTTACCAGAGTCTTGCACATGTAACTGCTTCGTCTATATTGAATGTGTAAATTTGAAATGAATGTTAGTATTATTAGGGGAGGATTGATAAATGTTAGTAGTACAATATGCTTTTTTTTCTCTTTTTTTTTTCTTTTCTTTTTTTTTTTTTTTTTTCTTTAATTTTTTTTAACCTTTTTTTTCATTTTTTAATTTTATTATTTTTTTTAACTTTTTTTTCATTTTAATTTTTAAAAATTTTTTTTTATTGATTTTTATATATATTCGTATTTTTTTTTTTTACTTTTTTTAATTTTTTTATATATATATTTTTTTACTTTTTTTTTACTTTTTTTTTAAGACTTTTTTTTTTTTTTAAACTTTTAACTTTTTCTTTTTTTTTTTTTGTAAACTTAACTTTTATTTTTTTTAACTTTTTTTTTTACTTTTTTTTATTTTTTTAAAACTTTTTAACTTTTTAATTTCTTGTTTAAATCTTTTTTGATTTTTTTTTTTTTTTTTTTTTTTTTTTTTAAATTTTATTAAAAGAAAAAATAAGTTTCTGCAATCAGAGCATTTAAAGTGACACGGGTACATCAAATCACAACAAGAGAGACAAATAAAGACAAGAGATGCACAAAAGTGGAATTGTAATCTATAGGTGTTGGTTCAAATCTTATTGTGTCTTATGTATGCATAAAACTAGTTGGAGTCACCTGGTGTAATGGTTCTGTCATAGGAAAAGGACAGGATGAGTTCAAATCCTGGACAAGGCTGTTTGCATAAGTGCTAATACCCTTGCAAAAGATATAAATCCAACTAAATATTCCTCCAGCTATAGGTAAATAGTAAGGCAACTGGGTTCTTCTATGTTGGTTAGGCAAAGCCCAGTCTAGGAGATGGAAAACTCTGAATTCAAACCTGTTAAACTTCACTTAAGAAATTGATTTTTGTGTCACATCCTGTTCGTGCGGAGGAATTGGTAAACACATATATCATACAACTAGTAACTATGGAAGCACATGGCATAATGGTTAGTCGTAGGAAATGAACTCGTCAATCCGAGTTCATATTCTACATAAGGCTGTTTGCATTTCACATAGCACTAATACCGCTTGGGAAAGGTATGAATCCATATATTCTCCCTCCAGCTATGGTTAAAATAGTAGGGAGGACTGGCTCTTTAAACTTGGATAGCTAACCAGTCTAGGAGAAGGAAATTCTGAATTTGAAAATCCTGAGGTCAGTCATTGATTAGATTTGTTACATTCCTTGTGCACCAAAAAGTGTGGATGGTCGTCACCAAGCTTCACCACTATAAACAAACCACTGTGTAGGTTGTAGATGAATTCTCATGTGTCGAAATCGACAAGAGTCCATTTACATTTCATGGATAAAACCACGAGATTGAAGCTTGCACAATTATCACATCTCAGTTGAAGATGACTCCTTTTGCTTCTCATTGTGTATAGAAAATAATGTACTAAACCCATTTGTTAGTCCAAGTTGAAACTGATAATAGATAGAAAAAAGGTGTGAACAGTAAATATTCTGACCATTGTCAAAAACTCTCCCTCCTATTCACTCTCCAAATCTGAACCATTGGTCAAAAACTCTCCTCCTTATTCACGTCTCTAAATCTGACCATTCTCTCATGCAAGAACAACCAGTCTGGCCATAAGAAAGACTTCTCTGGCTGGGCTTTTTGCCATCAGCACCAAGAATTCTTTATACCCAGCACATTTCTTGAACAGTTTCTTTCTCCAAAGAACATTTTTCGGCAAGTATTTCTTATCCTGTACTTTCTCCATTCTGATGACTTGATAGTACCTTTTTTTTTTTTTTTTTTTCACAAAAATCAAACTCTCTATCTTTTCTAATCTTCAATCAACACAAGCTTTCTTCTATTGACAATCTTTCTCGGCATCTTCATGTAATGTTCTTTATACTTCAAAATTTGGCTGTTCTTAATACCATTCATAATAGGCTTCTTTTACTCTGTTTCACACTAACGCATTTGACTGCCAAGATGCTTCCTTTTTTATTTCAGTACTGTTTCTCTTGCTAGGCAAAATGTTATATTGATTACTCTATCGTTTAGCTTGTCGGTAGGCACTTGACTAAGAATGCAAGGTTATGTTCAATCTGCCCTCGCCAACTCTCGTATAGTGAGTAGCACAAGGGATCTGTGCAGTAAAGTGAGGCAGTTGATGATGGGTGTAGTGCCTACCTCAGAACAAAAGCAATCTCCTTGGTCTAGTGCTAGTGAAAGGGGGAATGGGACTCCTTCCGCTGCTGGATGATACTGACATTCGGCACCCAACGACTTTCTTACTTTAATGAAATATCCTCATCTCATCTGTAGTAGTAGTTGTAGTGAGAGGAATAAAGTAGGCTTATTGTCTATCAGCTAGACACGAGGGAATCTATCCCCTTTTTATTGGCCACTAACGCAGAGAGATTGTTTTGCATCTGAGGGGGAGCACCAACACTTACTATCAGCTGCCCTACCTTTACTGCACAATTATCAAGCTGTACTACTCATGCCTACAACTGAACTTACTGGGCCCCTATGTGCTACGGTACTATGTAACCCAGTACTACCATAGTCTAACCCTTCTCATTATAGGCAGGGTCACGTAAGCTTTGGTGTGTCAAGAACATGCATCGTGATCTTAAGTTCTTGTATGGTCACCCAAGCGACAGTCTGGCACCAGTGGTATTAGAGCCACAACCTGGCAAAGGGACTCTGGCAAAAATTAAAAAGGCGTCTTCATCGGGTATCAACAGCTTTTGGCATACTTGTCATTGCGTTTGTGGAAAATATGTAGCAAACAAGACATCTCATCCCTGATAGGATATGCTGCGGGTTTGGGGACTGCTTTTCGTATGAATTTCCTATTCCCTTTTACTCCTTCCATGAATTACTTGTGGTGAAATTCGTTGGATGGAGCTGATTCAACTGACCCAGTGTGAATGCCGTCACAGAATGGAGAAGAAACGAGGCGGAATTGAAATTTTAAAAAGATGGTCTTTCTGATTAAGATTATGATTAAGATTTCCTATTTTTATACATTTGGATTTTTTTTTTTTTCTTTTTTTTTTTTTTTTTTTTTTCCTGGGGAATGGGAGAGAAAAATTAAGGTTACATGTAAGAGATTAATCCTGGACTTATTTTCCAACTTTTTTTTTTTTTTTTTTTTTTTTTTTTCTTTCTCAAAATTCTCTTGGTGCCAAGGGTGGAGAATACAGATACAGGTTATGGAATATTAATTTTATCTTTGTAACAAAAAAAAGTTTGCCCTGTCAGTGGGGCTTAAAATATACTGACTGCATCCTCTGTGAAGGGTTAAGACACCCCTCACCCCAAAGGTGCCTTGTGTGGCACTAACGCACAGCTCTGAGAGAGTGGAGTACTCTTTATTGCCATTTACTCCTAGGTACTCAGATCCAGAGTGATAGTACCTGTTAGGGTCATCTATGTGTCAAATAGAACTGTTTGAAAATTATTTGTATTGGATAGGAATATGTGAAACCATGTAACTGAAACAATTATTTATTAATAAGGAATAGTATATGAATTATTAGTATTAGATAGGAATACATGATACTGCAAACAAATTTGTTATTATAGTCAAAATAAAAAAGTGAATTTAAAAATAAATTTTTTAAAAATAACTAATGGAATGCTAAATAAATAGATTAAGCCCCCAAAATGAAGGTAAAATTATTAATAATTTAATGTCAATAAATAAATTCAGACAGCTTTTTACCTAGTATCCTTGATAAGTTTGATATATTTTGTAATGATATATTGGTTAAATCTACTTAACGGACATAAATTCCACCTCGTATGTCACCGCCGAAGAAAAAAAATACTAAAAATCAAAGGAATTAACCAATTTAATGAAATTTTCAGTTGTTGATATATTAAGGGAATAAACAAATATAATGCACTAGGTTATTTTATTTAAACTTTTTAACATTTGTTTAGGTAATTAACTTTGAACCACATATGATTTGTGAATGCTGCGTTATGCTACGTGGTTCAAATTAACTGACCTGAAAAAATGTAAGTTTTGCAAATAAAATAACTGGTGCATTATATTTTTTATTTTATTAATATATCAACACTGACAATTTCATTAAATTCATTAATTCCTTGATGTTTAGTTTTTTGTTGTTTTTTTTTGTTTTTTTGTTTTTTTTTTCTTCTCTTTTCGGGGGGGTGACATACGATGGTGGAAAAATTTTTTTAAAAACAAATGTCCTTGGGGGTTTAATGTTAGGGAAAAATTTTTAACCAATATATTTAATATGAATAATGTTTGCCTCTCTTCGGCCCATGAAAGAGTGTTTTGAAAAGCAACTTATGTTCAAGTGACGAGGAAGTGGAAATCTGTAGTGTGAAGTGGCTCAAAGAAACAGTCAACCAAATTTTTACAGGGCAGGGATATCATGCTCTCAATTCGAAGGTGGAACATTGCTATTGAAAATGGTGTCTATGGGAGAGTTGGATGTGATCCACACAGAGGACCAACTTTCTTTTAATGTTGATACATGTTCCTGTGTTGGAAATTATATCTGTCCAAAACAAATGGGCATTATTTGTGACTCACCCTCATAATTTTTTTTTTTTTTTTGATTTTTTTTTTTTTTTTTTTTAATATAAATAACATGAAAAAATGCTAGAATTCTAATTAGGTGAGCAAAAAATATATTTTCATCTTTCAAAAATAACAAAATAAAACTGCTATGATGCACTTGTTTTGTGACAATTGCTTTCTTATTTTAAATTCCTTTTTTTTCTAAATATTCAAATAATCATCTCATCTCAACTATTTTTGATAAACCTCAAAGTCAGTCTATTGGTTAACACTTTCATTCAAATTTTTGCATTTCATATTCTATTATTTTTATTTAGCTAACAATTAACATTGTCTTATGTTCAAGTACTCTAGCACACACACACCTCCAAAACTCGCCACAATCCTCAAATGATATTCTGACCTTTCAAAACTTGAAATCTTTTTTTGTTTTTTGTTGTTTTTGTTTTTTTCTTTTTCCTTTTTCTTGGTGACCCTGACTCATTTTAACGACATGCTTTTAATTCGTAGATTTTTTCTTTGCTAACTGGTCACTAAACTGTTTTAAGTGCATGTATACTCAAAATAATTATTCATTATTTTCCAAAAAATTTTTTTTTTTTTTTTTTTTTTAAAGAAATGTTCAAGTTATGAATATATTTATTTTCAGAGACTTTATGTTTTGACATTAAAGTGTCTATAATAGATCAAAGATTCTTCTGTTGTGTTTTGGATGTGTATACTTTTCACTTTTGTAAAGAAATATTTTTTTAAATCTTCATTAAATTGTGATCGTGGAGACAATCAATTTAATGAAATTTTAATATTTATATATCTTGTAATGTATTGTGAGATTTGTAAAATGCTTGTAAGGCAGCAATGGTCAAGTGGCTTTCTATCCTGATTTTTAAAATCTACTCTCAAGCACCTAGCCTTTTAATAAATGTTTAAAAATCTACTCTCACCCGCTAGCCTTTTATTATAAATGTTTTAAAATCTACTCTCATCCCTAAGACTTTTTAATAAGTTTAAAATCTACTCTCATCCCTAGACTTTAATAAATGTTTAAAAATCTACACTCCATCCCCTAGCCTTTTATTATAAAAATGTTTTAAAATCTACCTCACCCCCTAGCTTTTATAAATGTTTTAAAATCTACTTGCCTTTTTTTTCTCGTTATGTTTTTTCTCTTCTGTGTTTCTTTTCTCTTCTGGTCTTCTCTCTATCTATTTATTGATTTCTCTTTTCTATATTCTCTGCCTCCTTCTTTCCTCTCTTGTTTCTTCTCTTTTTTTTTCTTCTCTTTCTGTTCTTCGATCTTTCGTATTTCCTCTTTTCTTCTTCTCTTTTCACCTCTTTCGGCTCTTTGCTCTTATTCTCCTTTTCTCTTCTGCTGATTATCTTACTGTTGTTTTTCTCTTCTCGTCTCCTCTTCTACTTTTTCTCTTCTGCTTTCTTTCTCTCTTTTTCTTCCTTATACTTTTTCTCTTTCTTCTTGTCTCTTCTTCTCTCTCTTTCTTCTTCTGCTTTCTTTCCATCCCTGTCGAGATCTCCCACCTGACTTCTCACTCCTTCTTTCGTGTTCCATAGCCTCTTGACTTCCTCTGTTCTTCTTCTTCTCTCGAGTGCCGCTGCCACGAGTCTTCTAACTCATCTCTTTCTCTCATCACACTTCTTCCCTATTTCCAGCACACCTCCCTTTCTTCCCGGAACCCTCTTTTGCCTCATGCCATCTCTCGTTCCTTCTGCTTCTCGCTTCTTTTCTCTTTTTCTTCTTCTTATCTCATCTTTCAATCTCTCTTGCCTTCCTCTATCCCGTTTTCTCTTCGTTCACTATATACGTCTTCTTTTCCGGTCTTCTTTCTTCTATCTTCTCTCTTTGATCTCTCAGCTTCACTTCACCTCTCTTTCATCTCCCAGGACCACCTATTTCTCTTGTACTTTCCTCTTCTCTATTCCGATCTTCTCTCTCCAGCCCCGCGACTACCTCTCTTTCTTCTATTCTTTTTCTTTGTATTCCTCGGTCTCCTCACTTCATGAGCTTCTCATCTCCTCCGGCTTTTATTCTTCTTTCATTCCGCTTCTTCTTTTCTCCTTTTTTCTCTTCTCTCTCTCATCTCGCCTTTCTCCTTCTTTTTCTGTACTTCCGACTGCTTCCTTCTTTATTTCTCCTGTCTTCACTCTATCTTTTCTTCTCTTTCTTACTTCCCTCTCCTCTCCTACACTTTTCGGCACGGCTTCTCTCTGTTCTTCTCTTTCTTCCAACGTTTTTTCTCTCCCTGTTCTTTCTTTTCATCATTCTTTCGCTTCTTCTTCTTCTCCCACTCTTCGTTCTTCCTCCCGCTTTCTCCCTCTTCTCTTCTTCTCTCTTCTCTCTTCTTTCTCTTCTCTGTCTCATCTTTTCCCTCGCTTCGCCCCCCGTTCTCCTCGCTCTCTTCTTTCTGTTCTCTTTCTTCACGATCTTCTTGCTTTCTTACTCTCTTCTCAACTATCTCTCGGCTTCTTTCTTCATCCATCTTCGCTTCTCTTTTACTTGGCTTCTTCTCTCTTTTTCTTTCCTTCGCTCTCA
>CM042138.1:46029677-46037177 GCA_023376005.1 Doryteuthis pealeii
GAGAGAGATAACCTTAAGAATCGAAGGTTGATTTTGGATATTTTGTACATTGAAATAAAAGAAAAAGAAAAAAAAAGTTACTATATTTTTCATGAAATATCTATGGAATATATTTTGGTGATCCAAAAATTGATTAAAAGGAATGTTCCGATATTAAAGAATTTTAGCATCAACCACTTTTTAAAAAATATCCTGTTGATTTGTTAAAATTAAAAAAACAAAAAAAAAACAAATTATAACAAAAAATAAAAAAAAAAAATAAATAAATATATAAATTTAAAAAAAAGTGGAGATTTTGAATAAAATAATTGGCAAGTAGGAATTTAAATAAAAAAAAATTTGTTTAAAATAATAAAAAAATAAAAGAAAGAAAAAGGAATAAAAAAAATCAAATAAAAGAAAAATTAAATAAAAAAATAAGTTATAATATATTTAAAGAGATACCAATGAAGTTTTTTGTTGCTATTATTTATCATATTTTGACCGGTTAGTTGTCTGCCCATCCCCGCTCCCCGCCCACCCTACTAAAGTTAATCTCTAACATAATATAGGCAAATACTTGGTTAACTCTTAACGTCCTATACCACCTCATTCCGCTGGAAGTCACATTCGTATTCCTAATCCGCCCTAAACAATAGCCTTTATTTAAATGTAATATTAAACATTTAGAAGTCTTCATTTTTAGGGAAATAACAGGTAACTTTAAATGAAAAGGAAATTTTTAACCATTTTTTGATAAATCCTTAGAGGAATGGGGCTCTGGACTTGAAAAATCCTCAATGGGATGTTAAGAGTTAACTCAGCCTGATACTTGATCATAAAATCAGTGCTTAATTCCTAGATAATTGTAACATCTTTGCCTATTTGTTATACAGGGTGGTCCGAAAGTCTCCCCCCCCACTCCCTAAAAAAACACTCCTAATTAAGTAAAGTTGGTGGAGTGGCCTATTGTTGGTATCAGCTGGACAGTGAGGGAGTCTATTCCCTTTTCACTAGTGCTAGACAAGGGTGATTGTTTTTGTGTCTGAGATGGAGCACCACACCTACCATCAGCATCCCATGTTAACACGCAAATTCAAGCTGTACTATTCATGCACTGAGTTAAGAAGGGCCGGTATCAAACCCGGAACCTTGTCGTTCCTAGGTGGATGCTCTACTGAGTTAAACTGGCCCTATGAAATAAGACACTAGAAATGAAATAGAAACTTATATTATTATTATATATAATGATTAATGATAATATATATTATATTAAAACAAAAGATAATGTAAGTTAAAACAATATGTACAGATGACAAGACTTTCGGACCACCTTGTTGATTAATATACAGTGTGGTCCAAAAGTCTTGTTAGCCCATACATATTATTTTTTTTTAGGGTTAAAAAATTACATAATACAACCCGAAATTCTAGAAAATAATTTGATTTTAAAGATTTTTTTAGAGGTAAAATAATTATATAAAATATATAAATATATAATAATATATAATAATATTATAATATATATTATAATATATAATAATATATAATTATATCTAATAATATATAATAATATATAATTATATAAAATATATCATCAAAACAAAAAATAATGTAAGTTAAAACAATATGTACGGGTGACAAGACTTTCGGACCACCTTTTTGATTATTGTCAGTGTGGTCCAAAAGTCTTGTTACCACTTACATATTTTTTAGAGTAAAAAAATTACATAATACCACCCGAAATTCTAGAAAATAATTTAATTTTAAAGATTTTTATTTAGAAGTAAAATAATTACATAACTTATATATTATACTATTAAAACAAAAAATAATGAAAGTTAAAACAATATGTAGAGGTGACAAGACTTTTTGGACCACCCTGTACATCAATTATATACAGCAAAGGATATTAGAATTAGATAATTTTCAGATGTCCATTTTTTTTTATCGCAAATCTAAAGTCAAACACAAAACATCTATTCATTGTGAATTTTTGAAAAAAAAACAGAAAACAAAGTGCAATAAAATATAAAATGGGAAGACTTAACCCAAGAGCTAAATCCTTAATTTAAAACAGCGTTTCTCAACCTTTTTTTTCCTCGTGTCCCCCTCTCCATTTTTTGGTGTCAAAAAACAAATTTCAGGCCCACAAGCTCAAATAAGAAGAAATTCAATGTAACAGTAAATACATTTTTATTTACAAAAGCAAAATGTAGTTAAAATTATAAATCCTGACTAATGACTACACTGTTCCTGGTGTTTATCTATCAGCTTGTCAAGTTGAACTTTCAAACCTTGATTTGGCTTCAGCTGTAAGTCTCCTCTCTTTTTTTTCAATCTGCAATAAATTATGTTTCCTTGCGCCAAATTCAGGTCCCTTTAAAAAAGTTTCTCAGGCCCACTAGTGAGCTCATGTTGAAAACCAGTTTTAAAATATTTTACCATCTTGACTGGTTAAAGAAGCAATGATTTAATTCACACCTCATTTTTACCATTTTAAATCTTCTATTAATAATGGAGATTAGGTCTCTATTTGTCTGTAACCAAAACTATGTCACTGCTTACGTCCCAATTACCAAAATCGTCAATACATAGAATAAAGAACAATTAATATTAATAAATAGATAAAAGCTGTTGCTTATAATTCAACATTTGAATCCTTTCCATTGTAATAAATAAACAATATAAACTATGAAATTAATTAAAAAATTGTATTACTTCAAATGGAAAAAATTATTTGTGAAATTTGTAATCAACTTTAAAAATTATATTTTTATCTCACCCTTTTTTTCAGTAAGAAGAAGTTAACTAAAAAGTTTACTAATAAATAAATACTTATGATCTGGTGTAAAATTTATATGTAGAATACTCAAAATAATTATTCAATTAATAATTAATAGATGTGCGCAACATTTTATTTGAGGAGAACAGAACTAAGTTTCATCTCAAATTGTTTATTTTTTTTTTTTTTTTTTACTCCTTTAATTTGATGATTTTACTTATGATAAAAACCCTCTGACACCGAATTTTTAATTCCACTCAACTCAGGCAATATCTTTCAAAAATACATTTTTACACTGCCCAGAGTGCGTTTTTTTTTCTTTTTTTTTTTTTTTCTAGTAGTCATAATGAAGTTTATATCAATTCTAAGAAATGTTCTTAACCCTGATATTCCTCTTGAAACTTTCGAAACAAAGAGGCATTCATTAAGGGACTTAAATGTTAAAATTACGTTTATTCAGAAGCCATTTTTCTGTTTGCTTCTGCTAAATTCTATCATATTTCCAAAATTTTGATTTCCATGTGTCCTAAACACACGTGGCATGCCTACAAAGTCAAATTCAGCAATAAACCAAAATTCTTCAAATCTAAAATTTGAAATCTGACAAATCCTTCCAAAATTTTTTGTTATCTATTTTTTGTTACTTGATGAAATTTTGTTTCCGACTTCATTTCTGCAAGACATTTTTACTTGTTCAATTTTTATAAAATACAAATTTAAAAATATAAATCTTAAAAATAAGTTGAATATACAGTTGTTTTTGTTGATAAAATAAAACTTCTAACTAGTTGTTGAGATATTCATAAATATTACAGTAGTAAGATCAATATTTGGAAAAAAAAAAAAATTAAGAAAAAGTTCTTCAAATATTGTTATTAGTGGCATTTGTGTAAAACAAAATTAATTTTCTTTTTTTTGAAAATTCCAGATGATTAAAATCAACTTGCCGTATTAATCTTTTCTAATATTTTTTAAATTTTTTTATCTAAGATTAAAATAAGATTGGAAAAAATACCATTTGATTAAAGAAAAATAAATAAAAAACATGAAAATGAAATAAAAGCACAGATTTTATTTTGTTACTAAGCCAGTTTTGTAGTCTGTTTATGATACTGAATAGAAAAGCAAGGGAGGTAATTGTGTATAATTTTTTTATTAAATTTTTCTAAAATCAAATGTTGGTGTTATTTTTTAAATTTCTTTTTTTTTTTTTCTTCATTTGAATGTTAATATTTTTCATGAAAATTTTGCTTTTATGTTTTTATGAATGTAACATTTGTATAAACGAAATAAGAAAGAGAAAAATATTCATTGGATTTCGGGTATCTGGAAAATTCTAATAAGAAAAGAGTAATTTGTAAACTTATTTTGTTTGGGATGAAATTCAGAAGCAATAAAAATATTTTGGTGCAATTTTGATGTAAATTTAAACGCATTAAAAATGCATTTATATATCTTAGCTAATAAAAAATAATAATTTAAACTGCAGAATGTTATTAACTTTTTAAAAAATTCAATATAGAAACACGGGCTTAATGTTTCTTTGTAACACTAAGAAAAACAAAACCTTACAATGTACACAAGACAAAGAGATTTTTTATTTCCTCTTCAATGCACAATGGTTTCCTTTTCTTGCATTTATTGTTGATAAGAGAAGAAAATTCCTGGCTATTTATTTAAAGCTATTATTTATAGCTATGGATTGGCCACACTTGGAATTTGCATCACCAGTCTGGAACCCCTACTTTGCTCAGAACATTAACCTCCTGGAGGCTATACAGACATGCAAACAAATGAATAGCCTCCATCAGGCATCTTCTATATTCTGAACATTTTTCTGCCTTGGCATGCCCAAGGCAGAAAAATGTTCAGAATATAGAAGATGCCTGAAACTTCAGCATCTGGCAACTAACTTAGTAAACACTCACAAGGTTATTAACCATCTTACCAACAGCAACCTTGAGAAACTTTTTGATTTCCATGTTTCTAACACACGTGGATATGCCAACAAAGTCAGAAAACAGCATAGTTCTCATGATTTTCAGAAACATTTTTTCATGCTCAGAGTTTGCTGAAGCATGAAATAAACTGCCTGCATCCATCGTTGGCTGCTGAAACACTGCATCTTTCAAAACTTCTCTGTTTCAAGTAATTCAACATCACTATACTTGATATCCCCCCACTCCATACACATAGCAATAGCATAATCTTTACATATCATTGCCGTCCCTCACAATCCTATAACTCCACCACCAGAACCTTTCCTTTCATGAGCCCTCAAATGACTCATCAAACTCGCTGCAGATCCACAAAGTTTGATGCAAATATGACATAGGAAGGACGTCCTTCCTGTTGAATCAGATGATAAGATTTGATGCTTATCCACCACCATATGTCTCTAAGACCAGAAGCTGACTTACAGACTTTGTTACAGCAGCCAACGATGGATGCAGGCAGTTTATTTCATGCTTCAGCAAACTCTGAGCATGAAAAAATGTTTCTGAAAATCATGAGAACTATGCTGTTTTCTGACTTTGTTGGCATATCCACGTGTGTTAGAAACATGGAAATCAAAAAGTTTCTCAAAGGTTGCTGTTGGTAAGATGGTTAATAACCTTGTGAGTGTTTACTAAGTTAGTTGCCAGATGCTGAAGTTTCAGGCATCTTCTATATTCTGAACATTTTTCTGCCTTGGGCATGCCAAGGCAGAAAAATGTTCAGAATATAGAAGATGCCTGATGGAGGCTATTCATTTGTTTGCATGTCTGTATAGCCTCCAGGAGGTTAATGTTCTGAGCAAAGTAGGGGTTCCAGACTGGTGATGCAAATTCCAAGTGTGGCCAATCCATAGCTATAAATAATAGCTTTAAATAAATAGCCAGGAATTTTCTTCTCTTATCAACAATAAATGCAAGAAAAGGAAACCATTGTGCATTGAAGAGGAAATAAAAAATCTCTTTGTCTTGTGTACATTGTAAGGTTTTGTTTTTCTTAGTGTTACAAAGAAACATTAAGCCCGTGTTTCTATATTGAATTTTTAAAAAAGTTAATAACATTCTGCAGTTTAAATTATTATTTTTTATTAGCTAAGATATATAAATGCATTTTTAATGCGTTTAAATTTACATCAAAATTGCACCAAAATATTTTTTATTGCTTCTGAATTTCATCCCAAACAAAATAAGTTTACAAATTACTCTTTTCTTATTAGAATTTTCCAGATACCCGAAAATCCAATGAATATTTTTCTCTTTCTTATTTCGTTTATACAAATGTTACATTCATAAAAACATAAAAGCAAAATTTTCATGAAAAATATTAACATTCAATGAAGAAAAAAAAAAAAAGAAATTTAAAAAAAACACCAACATTTGATTTTAGAAAAATTTAATAAAAAAATTATACACAATTACCTCCCTTGCTTTTCTATTCAGTATCATAAACAGACTACAAAACTGGCTTAGTAACAAAATAAAATCTGTGCTTTTATTTCATTTTCATGTTTTTTATTTATTTTTCTTTAATCAAATGGTATTTTTTCCAATCTTATTTTAATCTTAGATAAAAAAAATAAAAAAAATATTAGAAAAGATTAATACGGCAAGTTGATTTTAATCATCTGGAATTTTCAAAAAAAAGAAAATTAATTTTGTTTTACACAAATGCCACTAATAACAATATTTGAAGAACTTTTTCTTAATTTTTTTTTTTTTCCAAATATTGATCTTACTACTGTAATATTTATGAATATCTCAACAACTAGTTAGAAGTTTTATTTTATCAACAAAAACAACTGTATATTCAACTTATTTTTAAGATTTATATTTTTAAATTTGTATTTTATAAAAATTGAACAAGTAAAAATGTCTTGCAGAAATGAAGTCGGAAACAAAATTTCATCAAGTAACAAAAAATAGATAACAAAAAATTTTGGAAGGATTTGTCAGATTTCAAATTTTAGATTTGAAGAATTTTGGTTTATTGCTGAATTTGACTTTGTAGGCATGCCCACGTGTGTTTAGACACATGGAAATCAAAATTTTGGAAATATGATAGAATTTAGCAGAAGCAAACAGAAAAATGGCTTCTGAATAAACGTAATTTTAACATTTAAGTCCCTTAATGAATGCCTCTTTGTTTCGAAAGTTTCAAGAGGAATATCAGGGTTAAGAACATTTCTTAGAATTGATATAAACTTCATTATGACTACTAGAAAAAAAAAAAAAAAAAAAAAAAAACGCCCTCTGGGCAGTGTAAAAATGTATTTTTGAAAGATATTGCCTGAGTTGGGTGGAATTAAAAATTCGGTGTCAGAGGGTTTTTATCATAAGTAAAATCATCAAATTAAAGGAGTAAAGAAAAAAATTAAACAATTTGAGATGAAACTTAGTTCTGTTCTCCTCAAATAAAATGTTGAGCACATCTATTAATTATTAATTGAATAATTATTTTGAGTATTCTACATATAAATTTTACACCAGATCATAAGTATTTATTTATTAGTAAACTTTTTAGTTAACTTCTTCTTACTGAAAAAAAGGGTGAGATTAAAATATAATTTTTAAAGTTGATTACAAATTTCACAAATAATTTTTTCCATTTGAAGTAATACAATTTTTTAATTAATTTCATAGTTTATATAGTTTATTTATTACAATGGAAAGGATTCAAATGTTGAATTATAATTTATATTATTTATTAATATTAATTGTTCTTTATTCTATGTATTGACGATT
>CM042138.1:46042177-46082177 GCA_023376005.1 Doryteuthis pealeii
TGACAACAATATGCGTGTTTGATGACATCATTCAATTTCGATATCAGGTCGACCAAACTCCTGTAAGTATACCTGACAGGACGCAACAAAAAGTTCACGATTATGCATTCGAATCTCATCATCCGCTCCAGGAAACGCGTACGTCTCAGGAACGATGGTGCAGATCTGCAAAGCTTTGATTTGTGCACACCCATGAAGAATATCCCGAACGTCGCTGAAAGGGAGAGGCGTGAATGTCTGTATAGCCAATGTCTTCATTTCCGGACAATCGCTACACTTTTCCGTTACCCTCTGGATCATGTTCGGACCAAGGCAACAATACGAGATCGAGAAACAAATGACCTTGGGCATCTTTTCTAGCAGAGTGACGCACATGGATGCCACAGACTTCAGGTTATTGCGACTCAGATTCAATTCACGGAGACCGGGAAGCAGAGGCCAGTTGACGAGAAAGACGAGATCGGTTTCGTTAAGGCGGCAATCACGGAGATTCAAGCAATCAAATGGTTGTGCCAAATTACCAATCAACAGCTCAAGGGAATCACGAAGGTTGCATGAAGGGAGATTGAGCTTTTTCAGTTTGGTAAGAGATTGGAGGATTTGGTTTAGCTGGATGACGTTTTCAGGATCGTCGTTTATGTGAATTGTGTTTGGGAGGCTTAGAACAGTTAGATCTGGCAGTAACAAGAGGCCTTCAAGCATGTCGTTGAACCGAACGGGATCTGCACATAAATTCTGATCTTCAATATCCAGATGAGTAATGCCCTAAGGAAAAAGAATAAAAAGAAAAAATATATGATTATAGCGAAGAAAATATATGATTATATATTATATATTATATAGATTATATATATAATATATATATAATCATATATATATAATATATATATATATATGATTATATATATATTATATATAATAATAATATATATAATATTAAATGTTGGAAATCTATATTATATATATTATATTATATTATATTATATTGGAAATCTATATTATATAATAATATATAATAATATATATAATAATATATAATATATATACTAAATATATAATTATATATATATTATATATACTAGCAAATATATGCACCCTCCGGGTGCAAGTATTTAAGTTTTAATATAATAAAATATCATAATTAGAAAGGCTAATGAAACTGAATAAGAATTCAGATAAAAATATTTGGAACAGAGGGGGTAGAACAGCTTTGAAACTAACTCTTCCATCATTTTCCCTTACTCCCGTCTTTCATTGGTAAATTTTCCTAATTTAACTATTTAGTTAAAATAGGAAGTAAAGAATAATATTACAGTTATTTCTTCTTGTTAATGGATTTCTTTTAAGATTTATCCCCGAGATTTTTGCTCATATTCAATAAGATAAAACCAAACAATTAGAAATCAATAATATTAAGCATATATTTATTAAAATCAAATTTTAAATATCAATATGCAGATTAGCCTTCCCGTTCACACTGTAAACCACTATTTTGTTGTATATATAAATACAATTGCATGTTATTAATATGTAGATATGGTCAACAGACTTAATGATGTAAAACAATTTTATTAATAATTGAGGTTTAAATAAAAATAAAATCATGGAGAATGTGATGTAAATAACAAAGGGAATTGTAACTTGAATAGTAATATAGTTTCGGTTACAGACATACAAACCCACAATCTCCATTATAATAAGATATATATGATTATATATATATTATATATATATGATTATATAGCGAAGAAAAAATATATGATTATAGTTCACAGAAATAACATCCAAATTCTGGAAAAAAGAGTATTCTTCCTTCTCACTCATTTATTATCTCTTTCAAGAATTGCAATCATGCATCTGGATTGTACTATGAATTCAAGGAAACTGGGCAATTCTTGAAGAAACCATAAATTCAATGACATGGTGCCAGGGGACCTAAGAATTGTTCCTTTGTTGCTAGGCAGGTTTCAGCTTATGAGTATTAGGGGCCTGTAATCTTGACAGAAAGGAATGGGTCTTTTAAAGAAAACCCAAGACAATAAGCATCATGTAAAAGTGGCCGACGCTGGGGGTCCAGTGGCTTCGGCCCTGGATCTTTACAAGTTAATAGCGTCGATCCCAGGGGGCTGTCCCCCCAGGCAATACATGCCCCCTCGATTTAAAGGGGCAGGGCTGGGTTTATTGCCCAGCGCCTGAGGCACCCCCTTTGAGGGGAAATGCCGACGGGATCGACGCAATTTTTCACCTGCCACCCATGAGCTTCGGTTTGTGGGTGGTCCCACGTTAATAGGGCCTTGTGCCTAACCCGTACAAGTGGGGTACGAGGTAAATACAAAGTATCATGTAAAAGTGGGGTGTTATTAAACAAATGCACACGTTGAACACGGAAAAAAAAGGTTGAATATTCTCTGATAGCTTTAGGGTAAAAAAAAAGATTATGAGAATGTCTCTTTCAAGATTTGAGATAACATGTCTGGATTGTGTGACAAATGCAAAGAAATCGGAAAAAGTCTTGAAGAAACTGCCAATTTGATGACGTGGGTGTCTGGTGGCCTAAGGATTGGATTTTTGTTGTTAGGCAGGTTTCGACCTATGAGTCTTAGGGACTTCTGACGGATAGGGATGTTTCTAGACAGAGAGATGTGTGTTGAGGAGAGAGGAACCTTAGATGAAGGCAGAACATAAACTTTTTGAAAACATAGCTTTGTGTACCACAGAGCTGATTAATGTAAGCTTATGCTGGCTGGCCAACACTGGTATGTCCATGCATAGGAGTCCATAGAAGAACATTGCTTATGAGTTTGTCTTTGTTTGGTGTGTACACAGAAAAATGTCACTCATGAATTTGTCCTGCCAAACATATCTTGCTCCTGTTACTTGAATTGTTTGTGAGACAGGAGTTGATATTTACTTCTTTGTCTATTCCAACACAACAATGATTTATAACCCTGTTAGCTGGGGCTTTAGAATACACCAACTGTACCTCTGCAGAGGAATAAGACGCCCCCCCCCCATGGGGCCACCTGTTGGCCATGGGTGACAACTGCTTGGGGAATGTGGAATACCTATTGCTCCTAGGTCCACTCTGACTCGGAGTGGTAGTACCTGTTAGGGTCCCATCTATGGGTTAAATAGAAAAAATGTGTTCAGAAAAAATAATTGAGTACCCATCAAGAATAAATTTATTTCAAAACTTTGTCGGCATTAAATGACCCTCCGAGTTTGATATGCCGTAAAACAAACAAACAAACAATGATTTATTGGAACATTTGAATTTTTAGTACTATACAAAAATTAAGACATTCCTTTTGAGATGATAACATTTAAGCATTTACATTTGAAAAAAAGTTCTAGAATAAAAAAAGAAAAAAGAAAAAAAAAGAAGAGATTCCTACCTGAGCATTAATAATAAAAGGAATGTTCCGGAGAGGGAGGTAGATTTCTGCAATTGGTTCCATCCATAGACGAGTACAGTCGAAACGAAATGGTGTAATTTCTTGAAGAACAATTCCAATAGGAACATCATCCAATGTCACTTTACAGTTGATGCTTATTTTTAATGGACCTAAAAAAAAGTTTGGAAGACATTTATTACAGATTTTATTAGTACAATAATGTAAATACAAAAGAATACAAGGGTAAGTCAAAAAGTAACGAGGCTCAGAGCAAGAATCCAATGAGTAAGACCCAACTTGTCTATTAACAATGTCCTCCTTCTGCATGACAAGGGGTACTCCATACTTCCCATAGCTCCAGAAATTTTCTTGTTCCCCAATAATATTTGCAGTGGAAAAAAATAAGGTCTAAAAATGTTGACTTTGGGTTACCTTTAACGTGCTTTTTACCTGGACTGTGATACATGATAACATTATAAAGAGGAAATAAAAATTTCATTAGTGAAGAAAACTGTTAAAAATTAGATTTAAAAAAAAAAAAATGTTGATGAAGAATTGTGTCAGTGTAAGGAGCCGCTAAACAGTAACTACATTCAGAACCCAAAATATCACCTTGACTGCATTTTCAGGTCATATAACATATCGTCCCTTCAGAGTTTCTAGAAAATGGTTTGATATTTTGAGAGTATCCCATGATGCCTTTGGAATAAACCCACAAAATAAACAAGACCACAAGAACACTGATCAAAAAGGTATCTGACAGCAATCTGTGTGTTTGATGACATCATTCAATTTCGATATCAGGTCGACCAATCTCCTGTAAGTAAACCTGACACAAGCATCAGGACAAGGGAGAAAATCGCCTCAACTTTAGCGCATCCTCCATACTCACCAGATTTAGCATCTTCGGACTATCATCTCTTCGGCCCCATGAAAGAGGGTTTGAGAGGCAAACATTATTCCAGTGATGAGGAAGTGAAATCTGTAGTGAAGTAGGGGCTCAAAGAACAGTCAACAGAATTTTACAGGGCAGGGATACATGCTCTCATTTAAAGGTGGAACATTGCTATTGAGAGAAATGGTGACTATGTGGATGAGTACGGAGGTGATCCACAGAGGACCAGCTTCATTTTGTTATATGATACATTTTTCCTGTGTTGGTAATTATACCTGTCCTAAACAAAATGGCATTACTTTTTGACTTACCCTCATACTTTCATATTAGGTTTTCATAATAGAAAAATCACTACAGATTTAATCCATGGAATTTACAAAAATCCATTCGTCATTCAAAACAAATTTTTAATTACTAAAAAGAAACTAACTTAAATTTGTATAATTTATATTTTTTGGACTGTTGTCCTCATTTTTTTTCTTCATGTGTTTCTCATCAAACTCTGTAACCTTCACAGAATTTCAAACCAAACCCTTTATTCAATCCATTGGGGTAGATTGTTCTCATTCCATCAACCATGACCAGTAATCTATGTTATTATCACCCGTACTCTAGATTGAACCTGCAACCTACAGATGATTGTCACTTAGAACTGTATTAACTCAGCTCTTATGTCCATTTCACCATGTGTCCAACTGAAGGTTCCTGTATTCAACAAGAAACACCTTAAGAAGGCTAGAGGGCACATCGGGGGAAACGTTGTGTATATAACAATAAAGATGAGGACAACAGTCTGAAAAAATGTAAATAATACAAATTATTAAGCCTCATCTCAAAAATTTCAACAAATAATAAACTAATATTCTTCCTTGCATCTCTGAGTATTTCTGGCAGGTAACCAATATAAATTATTAACCATCTTGCCAACAGCAATCTTGAGCACCTTTTTGATTTCCATGTGTCTAACACTCATGGGCATGACTACAAAGTCAGAAAACAGCACAGCTCCCATGACTTTCAGAAACATTTTTTCACATTCAGAGTTGCTGAAGCATGAAACAAACTACTAAGAGTGTTTACGGTTTTCAAAGGAGCTCTTAATTCTCCGTAGTTGTAGGCAAATTGTCAGACAAAAAGGAACAAACACGAAAGTAAATGCAGACACTTGTATTGACAAAATTACATAAAATTGTTGCAAATTTTAATGGTATTTGTGGAGTAATTATCTTGGAGTAAGGGTGATAACAGGCTATTCTTTCGTCGGTAGGAAATGTTGATAAGACGCGTTGTCTCGGTAGTTTCTCGTCCTTCAGTAAGTGTGCAATAGTACCGGCCTTTATGCAGTACGCAGATACAATGCCTTAGAAGGGAGCTGGTTGTAGAGTTCTGTGATAAGTGGGCCCTGTTTTTGGGCTAAGTAATGAGAGCATTTCTTTTGACATCTCTCTCCAGTAACTGCTTTGCGATAAGTAAAGTTTTGGTATTTGGCGCCAACATATGATGTTGGCATTCGCCCCCTGGCAGCAGGGGGAGATAATTAGCTATAGAATTTCCAACACTACCTGCACATTTTAAAACCTCCATGCTTGCTGAAATTCACCAATACTATACCGGATATCCCTCCTCCATATACAAGCATGCATATAGCTACTAATAGGAAATTAGAATTTTAAAATTCTATAACTTTTAGAGTTTTTAGCATGAAGTTTGATTTACAACGTAAATATAATACTAAATTGGATCTTTACTTTTGTGTCCATCATCTTAACTAAACCAAATCTATATCACTTTGTTTAACAATATAAGGTAGACATCTAGCTGAAAATTTCCAAGCCAGAAACCAATGTTATGATCTTTTTTCAAGCCATTGAAAAATCAACATTAAAAAACATTTTTTATTCAGATTTATAGTATGAACAACGGCCAACAGAGGACCATAAACCTTAACCTCTCAATGACATTTATTGACTATAAGTCCTCATAAAAATATAGTTCAGTGTATCCTAGCAGTAAGGTGGGTTTTCAGCTAGTATATATAATACCTGATACATAAATGCTAGACAGATTATCAAATAGAGAAGAATGATTCATTTATTTACATCTTTGTTCTTACCTGGAGGAAGAGGAGGAGGAGGAGGGGGGAAGGTATGCAAAACAAATTAAAGCAATACACTCACCTGTATTGTTTCCATGTTTAATATATGGATCCATATTTGAATAAATTGATGCTATTCTATTAAGATACCTTAATACTCTGTCTGGAGTAATTTCTGTAAAAAAAGAAATATAGAAAAAAAAACATTTATAAGAAGATGAAAGAATTAATTTGGTGAAAAAAAAAATTGACAAATTAAAAAGGTCTGGGGGATGTGGCACTTACACAATCTTGTGTTTCACCAAAAAACACCAAATTAACACAGATTTGTCTTGAACTCATCTAGACGGTCATCTACACTTCTAGACATCATCCCTTTATTATATACATAAGCAGGATGCAACACAACATCAATTTCTTAAGTGGAGTTTAACAGGTTTGAATTCAAAGTTTTCCTTCTCCTAGACTGGTTGCCTAACCAAAGTTAAAGAGCCCAGTCTGTCCTACTATTTACCCATAGCCAGAGGGAGGGTGGTTGAATTAGTACCTTTCCCAAGAGTATTAGTGCTATGTGAAATACAAACTTCATTCTTGGAGGTAAGGAATCTTTGATTATTTCCTATAAGTCTAACATAAACAAAGGGGAACCACTCTTGACTGATAGATTATTCATTTATTTTCCCATTAAACTAACCCTAACCCCATTTTCTTTTTTCCTAGTAGATCAATAAATAATTTATTAGTCAAGAGTGGTTCCCCTTTGTTTATGTTAGATTTATAGGAAATATCTGAATCTTCTATCTATAAATCTTAAAGATTCTATTAAATTTTAAACTTGTTTGAAAATATGAAAGACTGCCTGAAATCTAGACATTTTCACACTGTATTCAATGCTAATTAAAAAAAAATGTAATAACTTATGTAGCAACAGTTATAAACACATTAAACAACAATAAAAATAGTGTTTCTGGTTTGAGAACAACTCATTCTACTATTTCTGATAAGTTGCAAGTTTAGTAAGTAATTATTTGATAAGCTTAGCTTGGGTGCGTCCCCATGGAACAATGGTTAAATTGCTAGACTGCAACATCATAGTGAGTTTGAACACCAGACATGCTATTATCTTCACTTTTGGACTAATACCCTTGGGAAAAGTATGAAAACCCTTCAAAACTCTCCACGGCTATGGCTTAAATTGTACAACTATTGGTCTACTACAAGAATGGCTTTGGTATTTGTTATATCCCGAGATGTAGGATATACAGAATTGATAATAAAAACAGGGAATATGTTAACAATAACAATATTTGTTTTATTTATTCTCACTGACAGGGAATACAGTGGGATGGTTTTGGATGGTTTTGGATTCAGTTCGGCTTGATGTAGGATACGCGTGTGTCACGTACGGGGCTTGTCTGGTGTGCTGTTGGTATTTTGTCTCCCACCTTTTTAGAGAGTATCCGGTTTGGATCGTTAGGGGGAGGTAACTCTCCCTAACAGTATTAAATAACCCATAACGGTTGATATGCCATTAAACAGAGAAACCAAACCTAAGCTTAGACTGGTCCAAAGTCATAAGCTTGTTAACCACTACATCATGGCAAAGCACCCAGCAACACTTACTATTCTTCTGTAGTTTATTAATTTCTGCTTTGATATATTAATTTGAGTAGAAGACCTAGCGCAGTGGTTCTCAACCGGGGTCCATATCGACCCTCGGGGATCATATAACATTTTTTGGGACCCAGGCAAGCAAAATGTATTTAACTATAAAATTACAATGGGATTTTTAAACATCGAATGGCTAGGGCGGGGGGGGGGGGTCCACCAGAGTAAAATACGATTAAAAGGAGGTCAATAGGTAAAAAAAGGTTGAGAACCATTGACCTAGTGTATTGTCATCAATTTCCTTTTTCTATTACATTTCAATCTTGATTTATCAATGAATGGGTTTTTAAATGCATCAGTTATTGTATTTCAAAACTTGCTGATTTTTTTTCATGTCATTTAACTTTGCCACCCTCCCCTTTATATTTTGAGGGATGTAAAATATTGGTTTATACGGTGCCGTTCGCAGAAATGCCTCCCGCCTTCAAAATAAAAAAAATCTAGGCGGTGATAAAACAACCCCTACCAACGAACGAAGTCCCCCATTTTTTTTTTCACATTTACTTGTTGATACAAATCTGGTTTACTTTTCACGTCATTAAACCACTAAAGAGATTAGTCGATAAAAATGCCTTCAATCTGCTAAAGTTTTTTTTTTTTTTAGAAAAATCATAGCTGTGTGAGCTATGATTTTTTCAATCACCAACGCCTAAACTTTTTTTAAGATTTTAGCTGACGCGACTTTTATTTGTCCAGTAATATTCTTAATTGGAATGAAATTGCTTTATTCTCTAATTTACAGCATTCTTAAACAATGAAATTTTTACCAAATTCCAGCGAAAATTCTGGTGATGGTTACAAATATTTTTTCACAACATGCAGTGATGCTGATAGCTTTTTGATTTAGGGCGTCCTGGGTTGCACATATTTGCTTTGAATGAATCCCCGGGAAAATTTTTGGGTCCCAACTAAAGATGTCGAACTGCTATTGAAATGTATTTACAGTTAGCTTGAAATGGTGAGGGAAGAAAAAGAAAGACACATGGATACAATTTTATTGCAGATTTATTTGTAATTAAAAAATTACTATAGAGGTTATTTTATAAATTATTACACTAAATTAAATATCTATTTATTTGCTATTTAATGATATAATTTTGACTGTAATACGATGTTTGGTTGCAAACTTATAAGGATGTAGGAAGCGCGTGGTGTAATGGTTAAAGTCATGGGAAATGGACTCGTCACCCTGAGTTCAAATCCTGGACGTGGTAATTGCATTTCATTTAGCACTAATATCTTGGGAAAGGTATGAATCCTACTCTCCCTCCAGCTATGGGTAAATAGTAGGGCAGACTGGGCTCTTTAACCTTGGTTAGGCAACCGGTCTAGGAGAAGGAAAACTCTGAATTAAAACCTGCTGAACTCCGCTTAAGAAATTGACCTTGTGTCGCATCCTGCTCATGCAGGGGTTGGTAAATATATATAATGATTTTACTGTTAGGAGTATGTCAAAAAATTCATATTCTGATGTTTTGGCTGTGCGTGTGCATTACCAGATTAGAAGTGAAATCTTTTTTTAATTCTTACTCTTGAAAGTCTTTAGAAAATTTGACTCACCAATATTTTTATTAATAATTCCATGAATGTAATCCACTTTTCGTTCGTTTGGATGGAGCCAAAGAATAGGAAGTCGTGTCAACTCCCGACATAATTTTTTATCTACAAAAACAAAATAACAAATTTATGGATTTAAAAACATTCACCATAAATATAAAAGATTTCAAATTATAAAATGATACATTTGATCACAAATCAATATAATTAATAATATCAGTTTTTAAAAGACGACCCATCTATGGGTTAAATAGAAAAACATGAGTTTATAAACAAACTTGTATTATGCATTAAGAATGAATTTATTTCACAACTTTGTCGGCATTAAATGACCCACCGAGGTTGATATACCGTAAAACAAAATAAACCAAACCAAACTAAAAGACGATGATAAGAAACAAGGAAAAAGAAATTTGATCAGTTTATCAAGAAATACACCTGAAAGGTTTACCTGACCACATCATCAATGATGTTATCCAAGGATCCTTAGGTGTTTTGGGTCTTATAATATCATACAACTTTACCTAGGCCAGCCCTGTTGGCTGAGGCTTTAGAATACACCGACTGAGAGTTAAGACTCCCCCAATGAGGCCACCCGTTGGCCATGGGTGGCAACCTGTGATGCTTAAGGATGGAACCCAGGTGGCTGAGTAGTCCATGACATGCAACACTCCACTTTGGCCCTTACTTAGGTTAGACAGGTGGTCGGCTGGTCACGTCAAGCCATAGCACCTATATGATTGTCTCAACCCTATTGCCCTTATGGCAAGCCCCATCCTTTTTTTATCATATATGTGCTAGAAGGTAGTCGCAGAGGGTCTTCAAGTCCTGGGAATGACATTAAACTCTATCTGATAGTGAGGTTCCAATTCTGAAGGTTTGGGGAATGTGGAGCACCCCTTCATCACCATTGCTCCCAGGTCCACTCTGACCCAGAGTGGTAGTACCTGTTAGGGTCCCATTTATGGGTTAAATAGAAAAATTTGTTTATAAAAAAAATTAGCCATCTAAGGACCCATGGACAGGATTGACACTAGAAGACCATCATCCTCTGCCTCGAGGGATCACCAATCAATCAATTACATAAATTGAAAAAGCAAGAACTTACCATTTTTGAATCCTGTGAAATTGACAGTCTTAAGAGGAGAGTCTGTCTTAAGGTTTATAAGACCCATCATAACACAATCGAGCAAGGACATGTTTCCATGGCCTTCCCCAAGGATCTGTGTGAGGTAACCTGGCTGAAGATAATCTTCCAAGGGCATCAGTGCCTGTAAGTCAAGTACTTGGTGGGGCCAGTTTGAAACGAGGAATTCAATTGAAATGAGTTCCTTTTGGAGAATGGCTTCCGTTAATAATCCTGGGAAGAGATCACCAGGAATGTCACTGCTTTTCATCTTGCGCATACGAGATGGATCACAGACCAGCTTCATGATACTCAGTTGGGACAAATACCTAAAAAAAAAAAAAAATGTTCAAACAAGATGAATAGTTTATTTTTAAACAAGACATCTTTTTTTTTATATATACTAGCAAATATATGCACCCTCCGGGTGCTAGTATTTAAGTTTTAATATAATAAAATATCATGTTAAATTAGAAAGGCTAATGAAACTGAATAAGAATGTAGATAAAAAGATTTGGAACAGAGGGGGTATGATTGAAAAATAGAATAACTTTGAAACTAACTCTTCCATCATTTTCCATTACTCCCGTCTTTCATTGGTAAATTTTCCTAATCTAACTATTTAGTTAAAATAGGAAGTAAAGAATAAAATTACAGTTATTTCTACTTGTTAATGGATTTCTTTTAAGATTTATCCCCGAGATTTTTGCTCATATTCAATAAGATAACACCAAACAATTAGAAATCAATAATACTAAGCATATATTTATTAAAATCACATTTTTAATATCAATATGCAAATCACCCTTCCCATTCACACTGTAATCCGCTATTTTGTTGTATATATAAATACAATTGCATGTTATTACAATGTGGATATGGTCAACAGTCTTAATGATGAAAATAATTTTATTAATAATTGAGGTTTAAATAAAAATAAAATCATGGAGAATGTGATGTAAATAACTAAGGGAATTGTGACTGGAGTAGTAATATAGTTTCGGTTACAGACAGACAAACCCACAATCTCAATTATGATAAGATATAAAAAAGCAAACATGTATATATATTTTATTCAAAACATCCATCATCTTTTATCCACATAAATCCTTTTTTCTTCTTAAATAATTTCATTGTCCTAAAGAAGGTTTCCCTTGGAAACCAAAATGCTCAAACATCAACTAATAAATTTCCATCCATTATAACATCCTGTGTTTGTTATACATTTTCTCCACATACTGTTGGATTAATTTCTTCATCTTACTCCCATACACACACACACACATATATATATATATATAAAGTGTTATTATGGGTCCAACAGGAGAAAATTAAATATTTTATAAAAAAGAAGGTCCACAAAATGGATTATATTTTTAGAAAATTTTAAAAATTCTTTATCTTACATTTGCAACATGTGTTTCAGATCTTCTGATATCTTCTTCAGGCATTGATTAATCATATCTTTTTTCTATGATTAATTTCTTCATCTTACTCCCATATATATATATATATATATATATATAAAGTATTATTATGGGTCCAACAGGAGAAAATTAAATATTTTATAAAAAAGAAGGTCTGCAAAATGGATTATATTTTTAGAAATTTTTTTTTTACTTTTATCTTTCATTTGCGACACATGTTTCAGGTCTTCTGATATCTTCTGCAGGCATTGATTAATCATATCTTTTTTCTATGATTAATCAATGCCTGAAGAAGATATCAGAAGATCTGAAACATGTTGCAAATGTAAGATAAAAAATTTAAAAAATTTTCTAAAAATATAATCCATTTTGCAGACCTTCTTTTTTATAAAATATTTAATTTTCTCCCGTTGAACCCATAATAACACTTTATATATATATATATATATATATATATATATAATATGGGAGTAAGATGAAGAAATTAATCTGACAGTATGTGGAGAAAATGTATAACAAACACAGGATGTTATAATGGATGGAAATTTATTAGTTGATGTTTGAGCATTTCGGTTTACAAAGGAAAACCTTCTTCAGGACAATGAAATTATTTAAGAAGAAAAAAGTATTTATGTGGATAAAAGATAATGGATGTTTTGAATGCGTTGAGTTTGGAAAATGTGTAGAAAAAGGTATGTTACCGTTTGTTGATTGGTGTTCATAATTGTATAAAGGTGTATATAGAAATAACCAATTTTAAGTTTCACCAAAAAGGATCATCAGGGTTAATTGTAATAAATTAATCAAGATATTGATTAATTACAGGCAAAATCTTGATTAAACCATGTTGAATCCATACCCCTTCTTTTTTTTTAAAACTCTTTGCCTACTTTAAGCTGCTCATAAATGTTCTCTGTTTTTATTTCTATGTGCCATGGATGCTGCTACAAGCTACATTGTACATTGATGCTGAAAGGACATGGAAGAATTATGTCTAACATGTAAATAGTGATAATTTAACCCGCCCAACGGGGTGGGGGTCCAGTGGCTTCGGCCCTGGATCTTTACAAGTTAATAGCATTGATCCCAGGGGGCTGTCCCCCCAGGCAATACCTGCCCCCTTGATTTAAAGGGGCAGGGTTGGGTTTATTGCCAAGCACCTGAGGCGCCCCCCTTGTGGGGGAATGCCGAAGGGATCGACACAATTTTTGTTCTTTCCCACCCACGAGCTTCGGCTTGTGGGCGGGCCCACGTTAAAACGAGGCCTTGTGCCCAGCCCATACAAGTGGGGTATGAGGCAAATACCTGTAAATAGTGATCATTTACCAAATTTGAATTTAGTCTATTAACTTACAAGTCTATAATCAATTTGAAATCTATGTATTTAACCCTTTGCTTACCTTAAGCTGCTCACAGCGGCTTTCTTACCAATATGCATACCCTACCCAAGCAAAGTACAAAAACTGATGGTTAGTTCATTATAATTGAGCAGAAGGATAGTGAAATTTACATTTTTTCTTTGTTCTTTTTCATAGTGGATAGAATTGGTTCTGAGGTGAATAGATGGTGAACTTTGAAATATCCCACCATACAGGTAAAAAATAAAATAATAATAGGACTTTATTTGAATAGAATGGGATCTGAGGTGAATAGATGGTGAACTTTGAAATATCCCACAATACAGGTAAAAAATACCAAGAAAATTTGGTACAGTCGTGCGGGAAATTTGATAGGTACAGAGTTTTAAAAAAAGCTGTCTTACCTTGGTGAACAAATGGGCTCTCCATTATTATCAGTTCTGCATGACAAGTGACCATGGGCATCTCGGAGCAAATGATAGATGTAGTGCCCTTCAGTCATCCACAGGGGATGACGAAGGCTAACTTCATCCAATTTAAAGTTTTTCTCTTCATAATTTATATCTTCCATGACATCTGGCCATGACATTGCCCGTGGATGTGAGGAAGCTCAAAGAGCTTTCCTAACAAGATAACGTATTGGACCGGTCTGTTGCACACCTGAAAATAAAAAATAAGAGAAATTAAGTTTACACATAATCCTCTACATTGATTATGCATTATGGCAGTGTAATAAAGTTATATCAATCAATACCAAAGATGCTGATAGGTACGCGTCATGCATCCCTGACACACAAAAATCTAAAAGGAAGCAGTAAAATCATATCTGTTCGTCCCAGTGTTTTTCATTTTTCTTCCTTCACCATTTCAAGCTAACTGTAAATACATTTCAATAGTCTCTTAGAAACGAATTACATAGGATAGTTTACAAGGTAGGAGTTAGACGGCTTTAGTTGTTTCCCTAGATCATAGATAAAAACCCTACAATCTATTAAGAAACTTTAGTTGGGGACCCATAAATTTTCCTGGGACTTATTCAAAACAAATATGTGTATCCCAGGATGCACTAATCAAAAAGCTATCAGCATCACTGAATACCATAAAATACTTCTAACATTTACAGTAATAGGTTCATAACAAACATGTACTGATCAAAATATTGCACAGTAATAAAATATATCATATTCTAGTTGTCTTGACCTTTATGGCAAACCCCCAACCCTTTTTATCAGATATGTGCTAGAAGGCGGTGGCTGAGGGTCTTAGTGTCCTGGGTATAATGTTAAACAGCATTGAATGGTGAAGTTCCAATTCTGGAGCACCATGGAGTATGGAATACCTCTTCACCGCCATTACTTCCAGGTCCACTCTGACCCACAGTGGAAGTACATGTTATGGTCCCATCTATGGGTTAAATAGAAGAAAATGCGTTAACAAAAATGTGTTTTAAAAAAAAACTGAGTTCACAAAAAAAATTTTTTCAATACCAATCAAGAATGTAAAGAACAAATGTCTTTGGCATAAAATTACCCAACAAGGGTTGACATGCCATAAAATCAAAAAAAGAAAACAAAAAAAAATACATATTCTAGTAACATCACTTGATTATAGGATCATACTATGATTTTATTAAAAACATAGTATGAATTATATATATATATATATATATATATATATATATATATATATATGAGGAAGAATGAATAAAGAAAAGAAAGGACAGAATTGATAATAAAAGATGGATTTAATCAATATCACTTACACATGTGTTTCGGTCAGTTTATCTTTGTGTACACGATTCAAACTATTATATTGATTAAATTCATCTTTTATTATCCATTCTGTACTTTCTTTTCTTTATTCATTCTTCCTCATATTGTCGGATTCATTTCCAATTCCATTTTTACATATATATTATATATATATATATATATATATATTTACTAACCCCAATGCACAAGCAGGATATGGCACATATTTAACAGGTTTGAATTCAGAGTTTTCCTTCTCCTAGACCAGAGATCACCAAATTATTTTCATGTTGGACCGGATAATTGAAAAAATAACGAGCACAGGCCACATTATTATTGTGTTCAATACTTGCTAGCCAGAACAAAAGCCGAGAAAAAGATGTAAAACAAAATTTATCTTTCCATGAAATATTCATGAATGAGTGGCGTAAGATGCACAAAAATAAATTTAGCCAACATATTTATTTTCAAAACATTATCAAAGAACGCAACATTAGCAGAAAGGTTTAGTGAGATTTGGAAACTGAAGTTTGCCTTTCAAGATATCGTCAAGGTTTGGTTTGGAATTGACATGAGAATTTCTTTCAAATGTTTATCAGTCAATTCAGGTTAAGTTTTAAGCAATTTTGAGGCTGCTGAGTCCATTTTTCGGAAATTCATCGAGGCTAACTTAACAATAAGTTCGGAAATAAATTTGTCCGTGATAAAGATAACAAAGAAAATATATATATGTTTGATATATATAAGGAAGTCAGGGATTCAGAGAGAGTTTGGACGGAGAACAAGTGAGCGACGGACGCTTACATTGCAGCGCCACCTTCCACCTCACCAATGCTAGTTAGTAGTCATTGTCAACCCTCGGTCATTTCAAATGCTTGCTGCCCACCCACCAGCCGACGGAGAGAAATAAAGTCAACTCCTAGTGTAATTCCGATACTACATACCCGCTATGTATACAGATACAAGAAGTAGGGCCGTGAGTTTGAAGAAGCCGCTATATAACATATTTGAATTTGATGCCAGTACGCAACAACTATATAGTATGCATACTAGATATATATTTGGCAATAAGCTATGTGTGTACCCCATCAAAACAAAATATCTTTTGAACTTTACTATATTTTGTGACTGGTAGTGATGGGAGAGTAAAAATTAATAGTAAAGAGTTAAAAGAAAAATGTAAACCTAGTCAAATTCTGTCTCTTCATTTAAGTCTAAATGTAAAGAAATTCTGCCTCTTCAAAGATTACCAAGAAATATTTCATTATCTTGTGTATTACAACATAAAAATAATCTATGGTCAAGTCATATTGAAAACTCCGGTTCCTGCTAGATTACTGAATGTAATGACAAACGATAACACTGATAGACTTTGGAAAGCTTTATTCTACTTAGAATAGTAATTACTAGAGAGTTCTCCAAAGGGGAGATAATCATAAAATAGGAGAGGTAACTCTCAATTACTTATTACACTGAAGTTAAGCAGCGATGAGGCTGTTTTTTCATTCAAATCTTCTATGATTATAAATATTCAGTTGTTTTAAGACAGCAATATTCTTTTTTCAAAAGATAAAACAAAAACGATATGTGTGACTGATTCAATTAATGTCCTGATAAATTTCAAAATATTCTTTTAAATTAAAGTGACATCAGTCCAATTAGGATGAAATAGAAATATTTTTTAAATTTAATTGAAAAAAGTAATTAAAATATTGAGTTTTTAAGATATCCCAATATCATTTGAAAAAAATAAATAAATAAAACAGGTATTAAAAATTAGAATGTGAAAAATTCCCAACAGGCTAGTTGACTGTTCTTTGAGCCACTTTTTCACTACAGATTTCACTTCCTCATCACTGGAACAATGTTTGCCTCTCTTCGGCCCCATGAAAGAAGGTTTGAGAGGCAAATATTATTCCAGTGATGAGGTAGAGAAATCTGTAGTGAAGAAGTGGCTCAAAGAACAGTCAACAGAATTTTATGGGGTAGAGATACATGCACTTATTCTAAGGTGGAACATTGCTATTGAGAGAAACAGTGTCTCTGTGGAGAAATGGGGATGGGATCCACAGAGGACCAGCTTCATTTTGATGTATGATACATGTTCCTGTGTTGGTAATTATATCGGTCCTAAACAAAATGGCATTACTTTTTGACTCACCCTCGTAATATCAGACTTGTATTTTTTTTTTTTTCTGAATCTCATAAATCATTTAAAATCTTTTAATTCAATAAATCCCTGAAGCTGAATAAAATATCTTGATTTTTCAGACTGTTTTCCTCATCTACATTGTTATATACACAACATTTCGGCCGATGTGCCCTCTTCTTCAGATGTTTCTTATCAAAATCGGTAACCTTCTTGTTGAACTTGGGAGCCTTGTTGTTGTAATTGGAAGCTTTCAGGAAATGTGTATATAATAATAAAAATGAGGTCAACAGTCTGAAAAATCTAAATAATAATAATATCAAGCCTCATCTCTTATTTCATTTCATACATCCTTATTGTTATATACACAATGTTTCAGCCGATGTAACCTCTGGCCTTCTTCAGGTGTTTCTTGTCAAATTTGGGAACCTTCTCATCGAACTTTATTATCACCTGTAGTCAGGATTGAACCTGCAAACTACAGATGATTGTACAATCCGAAAAATTTAAAGAATACAAATTATCAAGCCTCATCTCAAACATCCAGATGAATAACAAATATCTCGACTCTTCACTTTGATATTTTATGACTTTTAAAAAGAATATTGCAATGATGGTTTACAATTACGAGGAATATCCTTTGCTAAAGTGTTCCACTTATTCTGATATTGAAATTCAAGTTTACTTGAGTGAGAAATTTTAAGTATTAGTACAAATGACTGTTTGGTTTTTAAATGAATGTTTTGCTGTGAGTAAAGGTATTTATAAAGAGTTGTAGAGTGCATGAAGAACTAATGAAGAAACGCAAAAGAGCCTCCCACCCACCCCCATCCCCATTCGAAGAAGGACAGAAGATTATGTAACATTTGGCAGGGTAAAACAATGGCAAGCAATTTATAGTTTAGGGGTAATTTGATATTTCATCTCAGAGTGAATAACGATTTTGTCAGCAGAACGCTTCTTGAGATTTTGGCAGAAATTATGAAAAGGGAAACCAAATGCAAATTGTGTTGATGTGTAAGTGGATCCACAGCTGACAGAACAAAGAGATAGACAGAGAGATACAGAGAGAGAGAGGGGGGGAAGAGAGAGAGAGAGTCAGAGGTAGAGAGAAACAGAGTTAGAGACAGGGAGAGAAGTAGAGAAACGGACAGAGATAGAGAGACAGAAACAGAGAGAGAGGGGGGGGAGACAGAGAGAGTCAGAGGTAGAGAGAGAAACAGAGTTAGAGACAGGGAGAGAAGTAGAGAGACAGACAGAGATAGAGAGACAGAAACAGAGAGAGAGGGGAAGAGACAGAGAGAGTCAGAGATACAGGGAGAGAGGTAGAGAGAAACAGAGAGACAGGGAGAAGTAGAGACAGACAGAGAGAGTCAGAGATACAGAGAGAGGTAGACAGAGAGAGGTAGAGAGAAAGAGACAGAACAGAGTTAGAGACAGGGAGAGAAGTAGAGAGACAGACAGACAGACAGAGATAGAGAGACAGAAACAGAGAGAGTCAGAGATACAGGGAGAGAGGTAGAGAGAAACAGAGTTAGAGACAGGGAGAGAGACGGACAGAGATAGAGAGACAGAAACAGAGAGAGAGGGGGGAAGAGACAGAGATACAGGGAGAGAGGTAGAGAGAAACAGAGTTAGAGACAGGGAGAGAAGTAGAGAGACAGGGAGAGAGACAGAAACTGAGAGAGTCAGAGATACAGAAAGAGAGGTAGACAGAAAGAGAGAGACAGAAAGAGTTAGAGACAGGGAGAGAAGTAGAGAGAGAGACAGACAGACAGAGATAGAGAGACAGAAACAGAAACAGAGAGAGTCAGAGATACAGGGAGAGAGGTAGAGAGAAAGAGTTAGAGACAGGGAGAGAGACGGACAGAGATAGAGAGACAGAAACAGAGAGAGTCAGAGATACAGGGAGATAGGTAGACAGAGAGAGGGGTAGAGAGAAAGAGAGAGACAGAAACAGAGTTAGAGACAGGGAGAGAAGTAGAGAGACAGACAGACAGAGATAGAGAGACAGAGACAGAGAATCAGAGACAGAGAGAGGGGGGGGACAGACAGACACAGAAACAAAGAGAGTCAGATACAGAGAGAGAGAAGGAGAAAGAGACAGACAGACAGAAACAGAGTCAGAGACACAGAGAGAGTCAGGGATACAGGGAGGGAGGTATAGAGACCGACAAAGACAGAAACAGAGAGAGATAGAGACATAGGAAGATAGAGAGACAGACAAAAACAGAAGCAGTGAGGAACAGAGATACAGCGAGAGAAGGAGAACAGAGAGAGGGGAGACATAAACACAAGGAAAGAGAGACAGGGACACAAGGAGAGAGAGAGAAGACTAGGAGAGAGAAAAACAGAGGGAGAGAGAGAGAAAGACACACACAAACACACAGGGGAATGAAACACAAGGAGAGATAGAAATACAAAGAAAGAAATAGATGGAGACAGAGACACAGAAACAGAAAATACAGATAGAGACAGAGACATGTAGTGAGAGAAACAGATAGAAAGGGACAGAGACACATGGAGAGAGGGAAACACAGACAGAGACACAGGGAGGGAGAGAAAGAGAGAAACAGTGAAAAAGAAAAAATAGGGAGAGAGAGAGAGAAATACACACACACATATATATAGAGAGAGAGACAGAGGGGGAGAGAAACATACACAGAGACAGAGAGAGAGAGGGGGGTTACAAAGACACAGGGAGAGAGAAAGAGAGAAGAGAGAGACAGACAGAGATAGAGTGTTAGTAAAGAACACAATTTTGGGTGGAGTTCGTCTCAGCAGGCAGAAGTGACATGAATTCATATCTCCTGTCTATGGGGTGATGGTTAGCAAGCCAGTCACGCAGATCCATTACTACTGAATAGCGAGTTCAATCTCACTGGATGCTCCAGACTTGTGACCTTGTGTCACATCCTACCCATGGTGAATGGGTTGACTAAATGCCTACTACTACTACTACTTCCCTTTAGAAAAAGCTAATTTTAAAAAATAAATGAACATTTACAGTGAAATAAAAAAAAAAAAAAGAAAGGCAATCAAAGCAGAAAAGTATTGTTCTGTAATTTCTTTTCTTGAGGGGGGAGCGTGGGGGGTGCCGTGACGTAGTTGCTAACATGCTGAACTGCATCATCGTAGTAGGCGAGTTCAAACTCCAGTCGTGCTAACTTGCAGAAAAACAGTAGTGGTACTATTTAACCCATAGCTGGGGTTGTTACATAATTCATAGGCAGCTTATGAATTATGTACGTACCTGAAGTAAGAATATTTTTGAATAAGAGTTGGTTAGATTTAAAATCGGAGTTGTTAAGTGGGGAATTTCCATAACCGTTTGGGTTCCGATTGGCAACTGATGACCCCAACTTAACCCTCTGGAAGGTGCGTTACAGGTGTGAGAAGTTTTAGTCAGATGCGACGAGGAAACTGTTATATAATTATTAGATTCCTAACACTTATATACCATTAGTGTAGAAACCAAAATGGCTGTTATAATTTGCAGCCAGCGGGCTTGAAGGGTTGAGTGACTCGGCTTGACCTCAGTTTGATCCTCCTTCTGGGGATACCGTGAGAATCGGTGGAGAAGACCCTCTTCCGGTTTAGATTAGAAAGGGAGTTTAGTTCAGTATCGGCCAAACCACGAAGGTGGTAAGTCGTATTAAGCGCACTGCCGACTCAATCTGCGCAGGTAGTCTGGTGATGATTTCGAATAAAATATGATCTAAAGCAAATCGAAGTCTTGGGTTATTATCTAAAAACTACCAATGACACAGGGCTTCTGATAAGGAGAAATCCCCAATGGAAGACCAGACACGAAGTCCCCAAGACGAGTCCAGATGCTAGAAGAAGAACATAAGATACCAAAAATGAGCAGAAGAATAATAGAAGTAAAGAGAGTATACAACAGAAACCAGAGTGAGCGGATGCATAGATCTGCTCACTCTGAGAGTCATTCTCCACCGCGTGGTCAAAGATGGGCTGGGTTGTTTTAAATAAAAGACTAAGGAAAAACAACTAAGTCTTGTTAATTATTAAAACAAGAAATGAGCCCAACAAAAAAGAAAGAAGAACCAACTCGATAAGTAAGACCCCCTCATCCAATCTCTAATCTGTCTGTCTCTCTCTCTATCCCCCCATTATATACCCGCGATATGTTAGAAGTATATATAACAGGGATGAGGGGTTTCATACCTTTCCCAAGAGTATTAGTCTGTAAGTGAATGTAATAGCACAACTGGAGTTCAAACTCACTATGATGTTGCATAGTATGTTGGACATGCTAACCATTTTGCAATGGGGACTCCCTTGAACTAATAGACCAAAAAGACTAAAATAAGGTATAATTATTTCTTGTAAAAAAATGTCGGTTGGTTGGCTGGTTGGTTGTCAACACTTGGGTTATTTGTTTTATTCTTTCTTGTTGAGTATTCAATTTTTTTTCTAACTCAATTTTTAAAAAAACAACACATTTTTAAACTCATATTTGGATCTATTTAACCTATAGATGGGACCCTAACAGGTACTACCACTTAGGGTCAGAGTGAACCTGAGTGTAATAGCGATAAAAGGGTACCTTCACCCCCCTCCCCCGAGCTTCAATATTGGAACCTCACCACTCGATGCAGTTAAACATCGTACCCAAGACACTAAGACCCTCAGCCACCACTTTCAAGCACATAAAAAGGGTTGGGGTTTGCCATAAAGGCAATAGAGTTGAGACAATTATATAAGTGTTAGGGCTTGATGTGACCATTGATCAGAGAGGGCCTCTCCGACCGCCTGTCTAGGCTAAGAAGTAAGGGCCGAAGTGGAGTGTTGCATTTCATAGACTGCTCAACCATCAAGATTCCATCCTTAAGCATTACCTAGTTTATTAATTTGATGGTTTAGTTTAGTTCCTTTGTTTAATGGCATATCAACCATCATGGGTTATTCAATGCCAAAGCAATCCTTGTAAAAGAAAAGTAATGGTACTATTAAACCCATAGCTGGGGGGGTAAGGGAATTCATACTTTCCCAAGGGTATAAGTCCAAAAGTGAATGTAATAGCATGACTGGAGTTTGAACTCGCTTGCTATGATATCGCAATCCTGTACTTTTAGCTATTACATCACGGGACTCCCCCAGAATAGAGATATGGCTATATATATATTTACCAACCCCTCCGCACGAGCAGGATGCGACACAAGGTCAATTTCTTAAGCGGAGCTCAACAGGTTTGAATTCAGAGTTTTCCTTCTCCTAGACCGGTTGCCTAACCAAGGTTAAAGAGCCCAGTCTGCCCTACTATTTACCCATAGCTGGTGGGAGAGTAGGATTCATACCTTTCCCAAGGGTATTAGCGCTAAGTGAAATGCAATTAGCACGTCCAGGATTTGAACTTGGGGCGACGAGTCCATTTTCCATGACTTTAACCATTACACCACGCGCTTCCTACAGAGATATGGCTATATAGAATAGCCAGTGCAGTGGCACATGTTACATAATTCATGGATAGTCAATGAGTTATGTACGTACTGTAGTCAGAATTTTTTTTAATCGGGGTTCATTAGATTCAGAATAAAGGGGGTCCAGTGAAAAATTAGTGCGCAATTAGATGAGTGAGAAGTTTTAGTTTAGTGGTGAGCAGTCACTTGATGAGAGCGGATGTTTCTCAGAGTCACACTCACCGCTTGAATATGGGCTGGGTTGTTTTGAATAAAAGACTTAGAAGAAAAACAACCAGTTTTTATTAAGTCATTAAAATAAGAAATGACCAGCTCAAAAAGAAAGAAGAAAGCAACCCAAGAATCAACCTGAAGAATATGGCGGTTGAGTTAACAAGTAAGAACACTCATTTAATATTAATTATTAATAATTTAAAATTAGTTATTTAATACCAACTCCATCCTTGTAGAAGAACAGTAGTGGTACTATTTAACTCATTGCTTGGGGATGAGGGTTTGGTTTGGTTTCTTTGTTTGCTGACATATCAACCTTCATGAGTTATTTAATGCCAAAGCCATCCTTATAGTTAAAGGAGGTCTTACCTTTCCTAAGGGTATTGGTCCAAAAGTGGTTATTTCCTATAACTCCAACCTAAAAAAAGAGGAACCACTCTGACTGATAAATTATTATTTATTTATTTATTGATCTACTAGGAAAAAAGAAGACGCGGTTAACATTAGGGTTTAGGGTTATGGTTAGTTTAATGGGAAAATAATGGGTATTAACAGATAAAATTCATTCAGAGTGGTTCCCCTTTTTTTAGGTTGGAATAATAGGAAATAACCCCAAAAGTGAACATAATGCGATTGGAGTTTGAACTCACTTATTACGATGTTGGAGTCCAGCACATTAGCCACTACACCACAGGGAATCCCACCCACGAACAAGATGGAAAAATATTTCTGTCTATAAGCTGAAACAGGCACCATGAACATTTCTGGTGACTTTATCTATGTATATATTTATTGTTGATTTGCTTACAGTTTAAAACTATTAATTCCCTCGACAATTGTATTTTGTTGGAGAGATATAAGATAACTGCTACTGTAGTATCTTAAAATTCAGGTTAGACACTTCTTTCATATATACACTAGTGGGTGTAAACACAGTCAATTGGATTGTTGTAAATATAATATTCATTCATTCAGGTCCACCTTAAAAAAACTTGTTGATCCATGTTGTTATAGATGAGCACTAAATGTAATCTGTAGCCATGCATTGTAATTGCCTTCAAGCAAAAATATAAATAACAATATATACTTTATTCAACAATGCTTCTAAAAAAAACAAACATCCAAAAATCTTATTTCCTTCACCGGGGCATGGGTCTGGTTTGTTGTTATTTACTCAACGTCCACGTACCTCATATGGTAGAGGCGTGCTAGTATCATTGACAGGTTAATTTTGCAGCGATTGTACGATGCGGACAGTTGGCTGAGCGGTAAAGTCACAGACTTTGCCTGCTGGACTACCGGTTTCGATTTTTGTCAGAGAGAAATCATTAGTATACATCGCTGATGAGACTTAATAAAGTTGAAACAGACTGTACAATGTTCTAGCATCGCATGATCATTTGCGAAATTCACTTGTCATGGTTATTTTCTATAATTATCGAATTTTATTGTAATTGCCTTCAAGCAAAAATATTAATAATAATAATAATATATATATATATATATATATATATAATATATAGGAGACGTGGGCTAGTCGTTAGTTGTGGAAAATGGACTCGGCAATTCGAGTTCAATTCCTAGACAAGCTGTTGGCATTTCACATAGCGCTAATACCCTTGGGAAAGGTATGAATCCATATATTCTCCTCCAGCTATGGGTTAAATAGTAGGGCAGACTTGGCCCTTCAGCCCTTGGGTAGGTAGCCAGTTTAGGAGATGGATAACTCTGAATTCAAAATTCCCTCCAGCTATGGGTTAAATAGTAGGGCAGACTGGGCCCTTAGCCTTGGGTAGGTAACCAGTCTAGGAGAGGGATAACTCTGAATTCAAAATTCCTGAGGTCGGTCGTTGATTGGGTTTGTGGCAACCCTTGATGCACCAATTCTTTCCTATCGACTGTGCCAAAAAGTGTGGATGGTCCAACACAAGCCTTCACCACTATAAACTAATCACTGTACGAACCCTCATGCGTCGAAAATCGACGAGAGAGTCCATAATATATATATATACTAAACAAAATGTGACCCATTGGATCACTCATTGAGCTCTGGATAGATAATTGGGATTAAGGAAAAGTAAGATTGCAAAGCGAATTAAATTGTAAAAAAAAATAAATAAATAAACAAATATGGTTGGAGAACTTAAAAAAAAAATCAAAATCATTTTGTAAGATTTCTAAACAATGAAACATTTGACCTAATTTAAATTTATTGAGAGCTAAGATGTTGAAGCTACTGGCTCAGTACTTATGAAATTTGACATACAAATACATTTCGTACACCCAAATCTCTCTCACTTTCTACTCTCAATGAGAAACTAACATATATAACAAGGAGGTAATCATGATATATATATAGAGAGAGAAAGTGATATGCAGTATGTAAAGTGAGAGACTGGTCAGTTTTTGATTTAATTGCAAATTACGACTAATTAGAAACAACTAAAATATAATTTTTTTCAAACATAACTCAATTCTAGAACTAAGGAATAATTTAGTTTAATTTTTGTGTCATTAAACTAAACAGTAAAAAATCCCTTAGGAAACAAAGATTGATTCATTCAGCTTTAGTATAATAATATATATATATATATATTATATATTATTATTTATATTTTTGCTTGAAGGCATTACAATGCGTATATCGCATAAAATTCGATAATTATAGAAGATAATAATGACAAGTGAATTTCGGTAAAGAATTATTCGGTGTGTAGAACATCGTACAGACTGTTTACACTGGTGAAGAAAGAAGAATTATGGTCAAGTCACACTGAAAGCACCAGTTCCCATCAGATCACTAAAGTTAAGGCAATGATAAGGTTGTTCAGTACTTAGATGGGTGATCATCTTCAAGTTTATGTACAAAATATAGGCTTGGTTTGGTAATTTTAACCCATAGCTTGGAGGATAAAGGGATTCATACCTTTCCCAAGGGTATTAGTCTGAAAGTGAATATAATAGTGAGACTGGAGTTCAAACTCACTGAGTCAACATCTGACTGGAGTTTAGTATCAAATTTATTAGATACCTATCCTTGTGACAGTTCTGTGGGTTATTTAATCCCAAAGCCATCCTTGTAGAAGAACAGTAGTAGTACTATTTAATCCATACTTGGGAGGATTAGGGGATTAATACCTTTCCCAGTGTATTAGTCTAAATGTGAACATAATAGTGCGACTGGAGTTTGAACTCACTTACTACAATGTAGCATTCCCAGTTGATTTTTTTATTTGAGGTTATTGTTATTTAATCATGTTAGTTATATAGAGCTCTGTAAATGGAGTTCAAACTGTTTGATTTATGCAAATATCCCCAGTGGTTCAAAAGTTATGAGAAATTAAAGCCTCAAAATTGGGGTACAAAAGTGGACACGATTTTGCTAAAAAAAATGTCAAATCACGGACCAATTCAAAACAAGAAATTCAGTAATTTCATTACCATTTTGTTTTTTTTAGAGCAATTTTTATAAAACTTGGCATTCTTGTGTAAATTTATGTTCTTTCTGATTCTGCACTCAAATTGTATGTATCTCTATGCTGTAACCTATTATTTAGAAAATAGGAGGTATGGGTATCAACATTTTTTTTTTTAAGTTTACCACAAGATTATTCAAGATTTTCATTTCAATACTGCATGTATAGAGATATATAATATCAATTTAAACAAATAACATCACTTTGAATTTAAACATACCCTTTTAAATACTTGCTATGTTGTATTACATACAAGAAATAGAATACCTATTTACATCATTTTTTAAAACAAAGCCTGTCTGGGCAGTGTGTGATTATGTATTTTGTTAATGTTTTAATACTATATCATAAGTTTTGTTTTTTATTCCAAAATTGAACGTTTGACAAAAAATCCTGATGGTTAAGCATCATCCAAATGTCACACAATATATATAAAAATAATTCCAAGACTTTCTTCTATTTAGGATATAGTGTTCTTTTTTGCTCAGGTTATACTTTTTGAAGGAACCGGCGTTAACTTTCGTTGGTAGTGGTTTCGCTTCCAAAGGTCGAAGAAGAAAAAACAACCTCCTTGATGTTGTTTAAGGTATATTCTAATTAAGTGTACAATTTTAGGAATATTGATAAAGATTATTCTCTTTGATAACAAACAGACAAGTAAAATTTAGCCTCAGAAAAAAATTCAAATTTTCCGTTTTGGCTGTTTGAAGTAAAATGCCGTTTTTAAATTGCTGTAAAAAATAATTCAATGGATAAAATCCATGGAAATTACATATTTAGAAAGATTATTTTCTTTTCTTTCTAACCTTATAAATATTTTTAAGATTCAATCAGAAATACTTGAGAAATTGCGAATTAAATCAATTAAGGTGCAAATTTGTCAATGTCCACCAATTTCAGTGAAAGTGCTGGTAATGCTACTACAATGTCACAGACCAGCTCATTAGCCACTATGCCAAGGGGACTCCCCCTGCATTAACTGGAATTAATCAGCCTCAGAGTTCATGTCTTTTAGTCAAGATGGTGCCATCTCCTCATTAAATGGCAAGCCTCTTAAATTAGTAGACCAGTTCACATACCTTGGCAGCAATATCTCATCGACAGAAAGTCGTGTTAATATACACATAGGTAAAGCATGGACTGCTATTGACAGGTTAACAACCACATGGAAATCTGATTCTCTGATAAAATGAAATGGGAATTCTTCCAAGCTGTAGATGTATTAGTAAAATTGTATGGTTCCACCACTTGAATTTTAACGAAATGCTTGGAGAAAAATCTATATAGGAATAACACAAGGATGCTGTATGCCGTTTTGAACAAATCCTGGAAGCAGCACCCGACAAAACAGCAGTTGTACGGCCACTTACCTCCCATCTCATAAAACATCCAAAGAAAATTAACAAGACATACTGGGCACTGCTGGAGAAGTAAGGATAAACTCAACAGTTGATGTTTTCCTATACACTTCTAGTGTTGGCCAGCCAGTAACAACTTATATATCCATCAGCTATCTTTGGACACTGGATGCCATCTAAAGGACTTACCAAGTGTGATAGCCTCTAGCAGGGGTTCCCGACCAGGGGTGCAAAAGCATAATTCCAGGAGGTGCAAGAAGCATCTGTTCAAATTTAGATTAAATTTTTTTCTTTTGTAATTAATATTATTTATAATTTATAAAATATAAATTTTATAAAGTATAAATTGTAGGGGTGCGAGGTCAGAGCAAAAGTCTTTTACGGGTGTGGGAATAGAGAAAGGTTGGGAACCACTGGCCTATAGAGAGAGATTCATTTAATGTTTTGGCTATTTCAACAGTAACCATTAAACGGTTATTTCCTATAACTCCAGCATAAACAAAGGGGAACCACTCTTGACTGATAAATTATTTATTTATTTAATGATCTACGAGGAAAACAGAAGACAGGGTTAGGGTTAGTTTAATGAGAAAATAAATAAATAATTTATAAGTCAAGAGTGGTTCCCCTTTGTTTATGCTGGAGTTATAGGAAATAACCCATTAAACCACATAACTCCAACCATGAGGCAGATAAGTAGGTCAAATAGTAATTCTAACATGAGTATGGGAAGTTTTTTTTCAAATAAGCTGATAGACCCCCATAGTTAAAATTAACAGTTTTATTACAAAATTTGTGGGTTCTGTTTTTTCTGGGTCAACCAATTGGATCATTTGAAACAAATCCTTAAAATTGGGAGAAAAAAAAAGTTTGATATGGTAGAAGATGAATCTATAGCTGATAGTTAATCTATTTCTATTCTATAATTGAAATGCAGGAATAAAACAAAAGAATGCTGATGTTTCCTTCTACACTACATGATTTACGATACACAACATTATCATTGGGTAAAGAGTTCAGCATGTATATAACCTCTTCTGCTACTTCTTCTTTTTACTTCTTGCCAATTGGTGTTGTAATTTTAAACTCAAAAGTAATATAAACTTTCAGTTTATCAACTGCTAACTGTTGGCGACAATAATTCCCTTCTATTTTGGTAATAAGGCCAATGAACCTTCTTTTGAAAGAAACTGAAAATAGATAAGAAGAGTGTTAAGATGGTGTATGTTTTCAAGAAGGTTGTATCCTCTTCTGCAATGAGGGAAGAAGAGGAAAGTTCTTTTAAAAAAAGAAAATTAATAAAAGGATCAGCTAATTAGAAAGACAGTAATTAGTCTGTTTTTATTGTTTAAATTAAGATTTATTTATTAAGTGGTGTAACCTAGAAGGAGAGGTGGGAGAGAAAGAAAGAGAGAGAGGGAGAGGGAAAAAAGAAAGTAAGACAATTATTAAGTGATATTACCTAGAGAGAGAGAGAGAAGAGAGAGAGAGAGAGAGAGAGAGAGAGAGAGAAGATAAATTAAGACTTATTTATTAAGTGATGCAACCTAGAAGGAGAGGTAGGAGAAAAAGAAAGAGAGAGGGAGGGGGGAAAGAGAAATTAAGTGATATTACCTAGGGGGAGAGGTGCAATATATATATATATATATATATATATATATATATATATATATATATATATATATATATATAGAGAGAGAGAGAGAGAGAGAGAGAGAGAGAGCAGGGGATGGAGAAAAGAGAAATTAAGACTTATTCATTAAGTGATATAACCTAGACAGAGATGTGGGAAATGGAGAAAGAAAGGGAAAGAAAGAGAAAAAACAGGAGAGAGAGAAAAGAAAGGACAAGGTGAGAGAGAGACAGACAGACAGACAGAGAGAGACAGAGAGGAGGGGAGAGAAAAGAGAAATTAAGACTTATTCATTAAGTGATATAACATAGACAGAGATGTGGGAAATGGAGAAAGAGAGAGAAAGAAAGAGAAAAAACAGGAGAGAGAGAGAAAAGAAAGGACAAGGTGTGTGTGTGAGAGAGAGAGAGAGAGAGAGAGAGAGAGAGAGAGAGAGATTTTAATAGATTAGCCAATTTTTTATTAACCATGAAGTGTAGATTATTTTAAAGAGAAACTGTTGTGCTCACAGTGAGATTGTTATATCTAGCTGAAGACAACTGAGCTTGATTGTCATATTGTCACCTCTGAGGTCAGTTGAGTGCTTAGTTTTCATTGAATGATTTTAAAGTCATGTGACTACGAATTTTTGTTAGAATTAGATTTTAACTTTCTAGTTAGTTAGCCCAAGTTAACTAAGACCCACAGATTAGTAAAAATTGTAATATTGTATTTTCCCTTAATGTTCCGAAAGTTTAACTCCTGGTTTGCAATGTCTGGAGTTATGAAGTAAAGAATAAAAGAATGTATGTACATAAGAAGATGTATTCATGTTTATCATCTCTTCGGCTCAATGAAAGAGGGTTTGAGAGGCAAACATTATTCCAGTGACAAGTAAGTGAAATCTGTAGTGAAGAAGTGGCTCAAAGAACAGTTTATAGAATTTTACGGGGCAGGGATACATGCTCTCCTTTAAAGGTGGAACATTGCTATTGAGAGAAATGCTGACTATGTGGAGGAGTAGAGATGTGATCCATAGAAGACCAGCTTCATTTTAATGTATGATGCATGTTCCTGTCTTTGTAATTATACCTGTCCTAAACAAAATGGTATTACTTTTTGACTTACACTCGTAAAAACAAAGAAACTATTGGTTTTAGCTGATGAAAACACATTTAACTGTGACATCAGAAGACATTGAATTGGGACCATCAGATTGAACAAGTATCTTTTATATTTGTATTCTTTTTTGGCTGAACTTGCACAAAGGTGTCAAAATTAGGGTGACCCAGAAAAAACAGAACCCAAATTATTTATTCATTTTTCCCATTAAACTAACCTTAAACCCCAACCCTAACCCTAACCCCTAAGCCTAAGCCTCCCTAGTTAAAATTAACAGTTTTATTACAAAATTTGTGGGTTCTGTTTTTTCTGGGTCACCCTAATTTTGACACCTTTGTGCAAGTTCAGCCTTTTTTTTAGAAATTATTTTACTCCATTAGTATCAGATGGATTTCACTGTCTCAATTGCAACAAGCTTCCTCAAATCTCCAAAACTTTCTTCAGTTTAGTTTTGTAATTTTTACATTAAAGATCTAATTCACCTAAGATCATTAGTAATCTTGTTGATTACTCTCTCTCTCTCTCTCTCTCTCTCTCTCTCTCTCTCTCTCTCTCTCTCTCTCTCTCTCTCTCTCTCTCTCTCTCTCTCTCTCTCTCTCTCTCTCTCAAAGCAAAATAAATTCTAAGAATATCCTTTTTGAAAAAGTTTTTATTGATATAATTTACTAAACAGTTCATAACTCACAAAAAGTTGTAGTTGTTAACTTAGGACAAGGTCAGAAGTATAGAGCACCCAGTGAGTATCGAACTCACCAACAATGGTCTACTAGCCTAACCATTATTATAATGGTTGGGTAAGGTCAAAATTTCGGTACAACACCTACCCCCCCTTTTTTTTTTAAATTTATAAAATATTTAAAATTGTCACTTATTCTAAGTTTTTTTCCCCCTTAAGAACACAATCCAAACTCACAAATAAAAAGATTTTCAATGAATTTCAATTAACAATGTAATAAATCACGTTAAAAAAGCACATTCTTAAGAGAGAGAAAAAAACGACAAAAACGCACCATTTTGACAGATCTATAAATGCTCCCATTTTAAAGACTGTAGAATAAATAATTTTTACATGTCATTTTTTATAATCATAATACAGAAAAAAATTACCTTATGTTTCATTCATTTATCGGTTTTGTTTAATTTTAATTCATCGAGAGGTGTTAAAACCAGGTGTGATTTGGGCCTACCTACCATTATTATACCACGTGAAGCGACCTTCTGGTATAGTTACTGGGATTTTTTTTTTATTTTTAGAACTTCAAATAATTTCAAAGTTGCTTTATTTATTTGAATTTTATGGCAATGTAATATGGCAAGGTTAATATTTTAATAAACGTGTTTTTGTGTAAAAATTCATAAAGAGGTCATTACTTTAGATAAAATTAAAGTTTACACAACTGAAAAGATAACCGGGGTTTCACTTCAGTTTTTTTGCTTTAAAACGTTTAAAGAAGAAAAAGAAGGAATTAGAGACATTATTTTGAATAATTTCGTTTGTTAAGGGTAAAACTAAAAAGCTAAAACTAAAGTCTGACTCTATAAACACTGGAAACTAAAAAAAAATAAAAAATAAAAATAAAATTTTTTTTTTAAATATAGACGAATAATGGCAGACGACAGGTGACTTGGAATTGTAAATTGGTTGACGGTTGTCAATACTACTTCAGTGATAATCCGGCCATTCCTCGTTTGAACATCAGTAAGTAAATGAATTTCGTGTAATTTTCAATAACTTTTAACTGGTAGAAAAAAGTAATTTTATCAGTAAAAAAAAAAAGTCACAAAATATTATTTTTATTATATTCGGTCAATTTTTTTTTTTTGCCAGATGTTAAAAAAATTGTTATTGTAAGATTTATTTTTCTAAAACCGTAAAAAAGAATAATTTTTTTAAAAATCCATGTTAATGAAATAATTTGAAACAAGTTTTTAGTTTTTAAAACGAAATGAGGTAATGATTTGGTAAGTACTAATGAACGGTATTAAAATGAGACCTTCATCATACGATATCACCGCTATAATTACTAAGCTTAGCTTAGTTGTTACACAAGGCCACAAGTACGGGGCGCCTTGTGAGAATTGAACCGAGACCTACGTAAAGTTACGATTGAACTCGCTAACAATGGTTTACTTCAACTTAAAGTAAACCATTGTTAGCGAGTAATAGTAATTACTATTAGTAAGTAACTAATAGTAATCTTATCTAGCTTACTAACCATTACATCACGCGAAGTAAAAGTAAATGGAGATTCGGTCTCAATTTGTCTGTAACCGAAACTACGTTATTACATAGAATAAAGAACAACCCTCTAATCAGCTTTAAAAATCAGTTTTTAGTCTTGCCTTTTTTCAGTAACAAGAGCTTAACTAAAAAGTTTACAAATAAATAAATAGTAAATGATACCTACGATTTTGTATAAAATTCATGTGTAAAAGATTTTTTTAAAAAATCAAATTAACTGATGCACGCAACATTTTATTTGAGGGGAACAAAACTAAGTTTCTATTTCTAATTGTTTTATTTTTTTACTCCTTTAATAAATTTGATGATTTTACTTACTTATGATACAACCCCTCTAACATTGAATTTTTACCCCCTCAGGCAATATCTTTCAAAAAATAATTTTTACACCACCGGAGGTCATTTTTTTTTTTTTTTTTTTTTTTTTTTTTGTTAGTTTTGTTAATAAAGTTTATTCCCCTGCAATCCAGGCTTAAGTCAGTTTATCTAATAAACTGACATAAGCCTGGATTGCAGGAGAATACTCCAACGTTTTCATTAAATAAAATATCCAATAATACTGAAAATAGAATTATTACAAAACAAGGAGACGCCATATAAACCATTTTACTTCGATGTCTAAATGATAGCACACTGAAACTCAATTCAGAAACTAACTAAAATTAAATCCCAATCAACAAAAAGGCTATGTCATACAAAATAATATTAGACTTACTTCTTATTCTAGGGTCTGCCAAAATGTCGTCTGCTTTTCATTTTAAGAACGAATTAAAATTAATTAAATCGATTATTTAAGGTCAAAGTTTTGTCTAAGTTGAAAAGTAGTAACATAATGAGCATCAGTAAAAAAAAAAAATAGAATAAGAATAAATAAATAAATAATATTATACATGTAATTTATTTTTAATACATTTTAAACTATTTTTTCGGTCAATTTTGCTCAAATATATCTTAAACATAGCCGTAAACGCTGTCTAAGATTACGTAAAATCCGTATATCAATTTACCATAGCAGAAATACCTAATTAAATCAGAAAGTTTTGAAATAAAATGATGCATTATAAAATTCAATCATTGATAAAATGATGCATTATAAAATTCATTCATGGATAAATCAACACTGGAAATTTTATTAAAATCGAATAATTCTCTGATTTCTTTTTTTTTTGGGGGGGGGGGTAAATTTATTTTGTAAAATACGGATTTTGCGGCAACTTTGGCAGTGCCTAGGCTATGACAAATCAGAACTAACTGATGAGTGAAATAGATGTTTGTTGAGGGAAACTGTTCTGTGCCCCCGAAATGTTAATGCCCTCATATGACTCCATCCACACACACCCCAAAAGAATATTTGCATCTTAGAAGAAGAAACCTAACTGTCCTTAAGAGAAATTACAATTTACCAAATTGTCAATTAAATACAGAAGATGGGTGTTGTCGGTAAAAGTAATTGAATATGTTCGAAATGAATATAACATGCATGTTTATGTTCTCAGTTCTAACAGAATAAAGATTAAATATCTCAACTCTCAGCTGATGAGAGGCGGCCTGAGATATAAATACATTGTCAGATTAAGTGAGTGAGTGAGTGAGTACGCGCGCGCGCGCGTGTGTGTGTGTGTGAGAAAAGATAGCAACACCCAATATGAGAAAGCTACTATGGAAGACAAGAAAAATGATCCGAAACAGAAAAAAAAACAATTTTTTTTTAGAAAAGACCCTACTACTTTTGGTCAAATGGTTGGTTGGTTGGTTGGGGTTTTTATGGCATGTCAACACTTGGGTTATTTTATGCCGAAAAAAATCGGTCGGTAAATTAAAACATATTACAGGGTGACCCAGAAAAAAACAGACCCAAATTATTTATTTATTTTCCCATTAAACTAACCCTAAACCCTAACCCTAACCCCCCTAGTTAAAATTAAGTTTTATTACAAAATTTATGGGTTCTGTTTTTTCTGGGTCACCCTAATTTTCCGACCGATTTGTAAGTTTAGCCCGAAGACATTTTGTTTTATTCATTCTTGTTGGGTATTCAATATTTTTTCAAACTCATTTTTTATAAAACTCAATTTTTATCTATCTAACCTATAGACCCTAATAGGTACTGACTACTCTGTAACAGAGTGGACCTGGGAGTAATGGCGATGAGGAGGTACTCTACACTCCCCAAAGCTCCAGAATTGGAACTTTATTACTTGATGCAATTGAGCATTATACCCAGGACATTTGGTCAAATGTCTTACATTTGATCCAAGCTGTAATATTTATTAAAAATTAAAAAAAAAAAAAAAAAATCTTGCTATTGAAATTTCACAATAATAATATTTGTTGGCTTTTACTCGAGATCACATGACAACAATTTCCGCAAGTATTCTTACTGATTTTAGTAATGCTATATTCAATATTGTAATGATCTACTGTATTTTACTGTAAACCAAAAAGGATCTACTTCCGACCCCCAAGATAATCTCTTGGCCATTCGAGTTTAGGCCTTGACTGTGTCTAGTCCCTACACTGGCCAGGGAAATATTTCCTTGCCACATGGTGCCTATGACCGGTGAATAAAGCCTAAATCATAAAACCACCTCCTGTCTTTGTCTCTTTCTTTTCGTTCCTTGAATTCCTTCCTTTCCAACTAAGATGGGGTTAAAAGTAAACCCTAAGAACACACACCAAGAATAATTACAGCCACTTTTTAAACCTTAAAAACATTAAACCACTTACTACCCCTTAAACTCAGAGAATAAAGTAATACTAGTGACCTGATTAAACTAATCCGGTCACTAGTTTCTAAGTACTTTTTACATGGGTATAGATTTGCAAAAAAGGGAAAAAAGTGTTCAAGGGAGATAACTCCAAGTCTATTAACTGCTAATTACAGAGATTTTTCAGACCATATTATCTTTAGGCACGCCTTTTTGATCTCAATTAAGAAAGGACATGTTTTTCATTTACACTGTTAATATCCGGTTGTTTGTTAGGGGTTAGTTTTATAATTTTTTTTTTTAAATTTAAAAATCGTCTGTCAAAACCACCGGATATTGACGGTGTAAATGAAAAACATGTCCTTTCTTAATCGAGATCAAAAAGGGGTACCTAAAGGTCATATGGTCCAATTTTTCCCCCCCATAAGAAAAAGCAAAGAATAACTGAAGAAGAAGTCTTGACCTGTCTATACTCTACTCTATCAAACATAGTGAGGTATCATAATGGTGCCTTAATAATAATTGATATTATTAATGAATCTTTATTGGGCCCATCAGCATAAGTTGGAAAAATATGAAGACCTACGTGAACAATGCGTCAGAAACAGATGGATAACAAATGTATTTCCCATTGAAGTCGGATGCTGGGGATTTATTACCAACTCAACCTTGGCATTTTTGTCTAAACTTTGACTTTCTCCACCAGACAAGAGGAAATACATAAAAAAGATCCAGGAGAAAGCTCTAACCGCATCAGCGTGGATATGGCAGTCCTACATTGTGACATCAAACCGACAAAGTCTGGTGGTATCGTGAGATACTGCAGGGGCGCTCTGGGTTAGTGGTAATGATGCTTCGGCCCCAAAATCATGCCTGAACCCAGAGTCATCATCTGATGAAGGCTTTGTTGGTTGCAATGCTATTGTGTAAATAGCAGTCATTGTATGAAGATTATTGATAATTAATTAAAGTCTCTTTTGTAAGGCTCTTTAGAACTATTCCAAGTACTCCAATCATTATTAGTACTACTTAGTACTACTTTTGTCATCATAAAATGATAATTTATTTGTTTAGATGTCGCACCAGTAGTAACTAGTGGTTTTTACAGTGACATCAAGTCTTTTTAATACCCCAGTACTCTACCTGATTTTAGTAAAGATGTCATCTGGATGACTTCAATGCTCGTTATACTTTCTAAACACTTCTGTCTTTTTGCAAGGCACTTTAAATATATAATAATCAAATACTAATAGGCTATGCCTGTCAATTATGTAACATATCTATCATTTTTGTAAGGAAGTGTAGTGTAGATTTTTAACTTAACAATAACACTGGAAAATTACAGTGGATTTAAATTAACAGGTCTTAACTCCTGGTTAAGGTTTGATTTGTTTTGTTTTACGGCATATCAACCTTGATGGGTCATGTAATGCCGACAAAGTTTTGAAATAAATTCATTCTCAATTTTTTTTTTTTTATAAATACTTTTTTCTGTTCAACCCGTAGATGGGACCCTAACAGGTACTACCACTCCAGGTCAGAGTGGACCAGGGAGCAATGGTGATGAAGGGGTGCTGACCCAGAGTGTTAGAGTTCGATCTATCTATGGGTTAAATAGAAAAAATGTGTTTATAAAAAAAATTGAGTACCCATCAAGAATGAATTTATTTCAAAACTTTGTTGGCATTAAATGACCCACCGAGTTTGATATGCCATAAAATCAACAAAAACAAACAAAATTTACCCCATAGATGGGACCCTAACAGGTACTACTACTCTGTGTAAGGGTGAATCTGGGAGTAATGGCAATGAAGGAGTACTCCACACTCTCTAGAGCTCCAAAATTGGAACTTCACCATTTAGATGCAGTTTAACGTCATACCTAGAATACTAAGAACCTTAACTACCACCTTCTAACACATATATGATAAAAAGTGTTAGGGGTCTCCATAAGGGCAATAGGGATGGGACAATCATATAAGTACTAGGACTTGATGTGACCACCTCTGCTGATCGGGATTGGTACTATATTTGTACTAGGTGGTATTGAGATCATATCTACTGGAGAAATACAGCTCGGGAGGGAGTGTGAATCATGTGCAGCTATCACAATTAAGTAATAGCATGTAAAGTCATCAGGGTGGCCTAAAGTCAGTATCAGCCAGGCAGTGAGGGAGTCTATCCCCTTTTCACTAGCACACTGTTTTTTTTAGCATCTGAGGCAGAGCGCCACACCTACCATCAGCTCCTCACTTTATCACACACATCCCTGTGCCACTCATATGCTGAGTTGGCATGGCCCTGTATCGAACCAGTAAACTTGAGGTTCCCGGTCGGACACTCTACCAACTGAACTAAGCTGGCCCTTTAGTACTTGGTATTATTTTACTCTTTGCAAGTTTTTCACACCATTAGTGATTAGTGGCCTTCACTGAAGTCCAATTGACAGCAAATCTCCTCAGCTCTCCAGGTCTCTCCGAAGTATTCTAGCTGATCTCTGTGATCTGGACACTTTCAGTTCTTCCTCAGATTTCCAATCCTGCCAATCTCTTTTCTAGGTTCTTGGTGATTATTCTAAGTACTCCAACTATGATTGGTATCACCAGTGAGGCTGATAGCTTTTTGATTTAGTGCGTCCTGGAGCACACATATTTGTTTTGAATGAGTCCACGGGAAAATTTATGGGTCCCAACTAAAGCCATCTAACTCCTACCTTACCTTGTAACCTATCCTGTGTAATTCATTTCTAAGAAACTATTGAAATGTATTTACAGTTAGCTTGAAATGATGAGGGAAGAAAAAAGGAAAACACTGGGATGCATGGATATGATTTTACTGCGTCCTTTTAGAGTTTTATGCATCAGGCATGCATCCTGCATGCCTATCAGCATCTTTGTATCACTACAACATTTTTTTAGCTCTCTGGCAAGGTTGAGGTACTTTGACAAAATTTATACTTATGATCTTGCTGGAAAGGCAATGTCCACAAGTTCATTTCTTCTTGTTGATTACAGCTACATCTAGCTTAAAAATTGACCTTGTGTTACATTCTGCTCATGTGGAAGGGTTGGTAAATACATACAACTAACTAGATTTGATCTTTCTGGTCAGAATTGGGTTAGAATCTATTTTTATATAAAAAATCATGTTATACAGTTCTAAGTGACAATCTTCCCTAGGTTGCAGGTTCAATCCTGACCACAGACGAGAATAACAGAATACGTAACATAGGTTAACACTTGAACTCGGTCATGGTTAACAGAATGAGAAAACAGTCTACCCCGGTGGATTGAATAAAGGGTTCAGTTTGAAATTCCGTGAAAGCTTCCAATTCCAACAAGAAGGTTCCTGAGTTCAACAAGAAACACCTGAAGAAGGCCAGAAGATACATTGGCCGAAACGTTGTGTATATAACAACAAAGATGAGGACAACAGTCCAAAACATCTAAATAACCCAGTATCATTATTTCACATATTTTTATCCTAGATAACTGATAATTGCTGGAGATTCAATCTCCAGCACTTTACATAGTATCCATTTATTTTTATTTTTTGGTCACCTAAAAAGTCACCATAATTTGAATAAATAAACAATATAAAATATTCAAAAGTTTCTTGTTTTTCTTAGGTGGAAGAGACTTGTCAGGAGTCCCATTTTAATATTTTCAGCACAATATATATTAATTATTACGTGCACAGCCTATAATATAAAATATTCAAAAGTTTCTTTTTTTTTTTTTTTTTAGATGGAAGAGACTTGTCAGGAGTCTTCTTTAATTTTTTTTTTACCAGAAATCTATTTTAACTTCAGTTAAGTTAGTTTGGTATTTGTGATTTACTTTTTAAAATTCTGTTTTAATATATTTCGGTACTTCTGAATCCAGATCCCATTTTAATATTTTCAGCACAATATATATTAATTATTATGTGCACAGCCTACAATATAAAACATTCACAAGTTTCTTGTTTTTTTTAGGTGGAAGAGACTTGTCAGGAGTCTTCTTTAATTTTTTTTTTACCAGAAATCTATTTTAACTTCAGTTAAGTGTATTTCTTTAATCTAATTCTTCAGATTTATTACTCCTGAGTAATTAGATCTACATATTAATTCATTTCATGTTTTTGGTTCTCATAAGTATTTACGAACCGCTCCACATGAGCAAGATGTGACACATGGTCAATTTCTTAAGTGGAGTTTAACAGGTTTGAATTCATAGTTTTCTTTCTCCTAGACTGGTTGCCTAACCAAAGTTAAAGAACACAGTCTGCCTCACTATTTACTCATAGCTGGAGTGAGAATAGATGGATGCATACCATTCCCAAGGATATTAGCACTATATGAAATGCAAACAGCCTCGTCCAGAATTTGAACTTTTGTGTCATTGAGTCCATTTCCTTTGACGA
>CM042138.1:46092177-46096250 GCA_023376005.1 Doryteuthis pealeii
AAATGATATATTTAGAAGTTGAAATAATTCAGATATCAGATTTTTTTTTTACATTGTAACAAATGATAAATGATTAGAATATTTTTTTATCTTTTTTATATAGTTTATTTCTTGAATGAAAAAAAAAAATTAAGTAGTTTAATTTCAAATGTTATAGAAATATTTTTAAAAAATAGTTTAATTTCTACATCTGTTTATCCTACGACTGTCATTGTTATGAGTTAATTAATTGATTAATTATGATTAATTGAATATTTTCAACAGAAATGACGTACATTAAAGAATTGACAAAAAAAATTTTTTTTTTTAGGTCCGAAAAAAAATTAAATTAAATTAGCTAAGAAAAGGTAGATAACTCTCACTTGATTTTCTGCAGATTAGTCTCTTGTATTGTTAAAGTTGTGAATGATTTCATATTTACTCAGTGTTTTGGGCTTTTTTTATTAGCACAAACTTAATCCTGACCGTAAGCCTGTATATGTGTATTCTTGCATGTATTAGAACCCCATCTTTTAGGTAGATATTTCAGTTTGTTTTTGGAAACCCTATCCTGTATTTGTCCAGAATAGACCGCTGAAGAAATAACTACAGTAATATACAACAGAACAACATATATAGACAAATGTAATCTTTACATCATCATCCAATCATTTCCTTTTCTTTTATTTTTATTTTTTAAACTGGTTGGTTTGTTGGTTTTTACAGCATGTCGACCCCTTGGGTTATTTTATGCCGAATATTTTTAAACTGAAGTTACATTTTAGTTCCAAAAATTCAAATATCAGCAATCAGCTGTTAGTTGTCATCTTCTTATAAAATAAATATATGGAGGCGCATGGCATAATGGTTAGAGTCGTGGGAAATTGACTCGTCAACCCGAGATATGGCAGTTTGCATTTAGGAAGCGCGTGGTGTAATGGTTAAAGTCATGGAAATGGACCAGTCACCCCGAGTTCAAATCCTGGCTGAGGTTATTGCCATTTCACTTAGCGCTAATACCTTTGAGAAAGTATGAATCCGACTCTCCCTCCAGCTATGGATAAATAGTAGGGCAGATTGGGCTCTTTAACCTTGGTTAGGCAAACCGGTCTAGGAGAAGGAAAACTCTGAATTCAAACCTGTTAAACTCCTCTAAGGAAATTGACCTTGTGTCGCATCCTGATTGTGCGGAGGGGTTGGTATATATATGGCTGTTTTGCATTTCACATAGTGCTAATACCTTTTAGAAAGGTGTGAATTCATATATTCTCCCTCCAGCTATAGGTAAAATAGTAGGGCAGGCTGGGCTCTTCAACCTTGGATAGGTAACTAGTCTAAGAGAAGGTAAAACTCTGAATTTGAAAAACCTGAGGTCAGTCCTTTGTTTGGGTTTGTGGCATTTCTTGTGCACCAATTGTTTCCTATTAACTGTGCCAAAAAAAAGTGCAGATGGTCCAACACAAGCCTTCACCACTATAAACAAAACACTGTGTAGGTTGTTCATTGGATGAACCCTCATGTGTCGAAATTGACAAGAGAGTCCAATATAAAAGAAATGAAAAAAAACAATTATCACAAGTGTTGTGAATTGTAAAGAGTTAAAGACTTGGTTTTTAAATATAAATGTAAATGGGAAGATAATGACTGAGACTTACTCTTAACTGTATGGTGTATGTAAGTATTACATTCACAAATTCTTATGTATATTGTATATTTTTTTAGACATTTTCCCAGCGGGATATTCTGGACAAATACTGTCAATTATTCCTGGTTGGACACCCTACTTTGTTGGAAAATGATTTGAAATGAAACCAGGAAATGTGTCATTTATCAAAATATTATGAACTGTGAATTAACAATCATTAAAGTAGGGATGTTCAAGCATGAAAGTTAAAGAAGGATAATGGATGTTTTTCATACATTTTAAAATTCTGATATCAGTGAGAAAGGGAAAAAATATGGGAGCAAATAAGTATAAAATTTCATATGAGAGAGATACACTGCATAACCAAAAATCATAAGCAAAAATAACAATGCAACAAGGACTGAAACGGTTGTTGTTGTCTCTGTAGTGAAAATTGGGGTATTTTGAAATAAAAAGGGTAAAAGCTCACTTCTAATTAAAACTTCCATAAATGGAAAGGAATCATTAGTAATAATTTTTGAATATATTAAAATCTCGGAAAATATGTTGCACAAAATTGTGCATTTGTAATCGTTCATTTTTAGATAGATTAAATAAATCTTTATTCAGGACAAAAATATTATGTACAACATGCCACCTTCCAGATGTTTAAAATTCACCATTAAATTTTGAAGTGAATAAAAAAAGGCCAATTGAATCAGACTTTTTTTTTCATCAAATAAATATAATTTTTAAAACGAAAAAAGAAGAAAAAAAAAGAAAAAGAAAACACTCTACAAAAATTATTTTTGAGTTTTAAGAAAATAACTTTTAAATTTCCAAATAACTTTTTTCGGGTTTTGGAATTTTTATTTTCCCGAAAAAAACAGACCAAAAAGAGCATACGAGGCTGGTTCCTGCTACTAAATTTCAAGGGAATATTTCTTCTTTTTTTTTTTTTTAAGTTGAAAATTTCGGGAATGCGTATCTTGAAGATAACTGAATGATGAATTATATCAACAAGGTCTTTCTATGTTAAGTGTCGATATTCATTTGTTAGTTGTCAGACGACAATAACGGCAAAATGTTCAACATATGTTCATTTATTTATTTAAAGGAATCTGTTATACCATATGTACCGATATCCCGTAAGATTACTTAAACGAGGTCGTATTTTAAGGTGGGTCATACCAACAAAAAAAAAAAAAAAAAAAACAAAAAAAAAAAAACGGTTTCCTCAGTGTTATTGTCAGAGGATGGAACAATGACAAGTTGAAGGATGACAGTGTTTTGTCAGACAGACACCAACCGAAGCGTCAAAGTACATCTCATCATCATCATCATCATCATTATTCACTCTTTGCGGGTTGATCAAACACACTGGAGTCTAGGGTCTCCAAGATTCTTATGAGTCTTCTAGCCGATGATGATGATTGTTGTTAATAATAATAATATAATAATATAATAATATAATAATAATAATAATAATAATAATGATGTTGATAATAATAAATAACGCGTGTAAACCTTAATTGCTTGGCTTGCGTTAACTTTTTACGTGAATTTAAAAAAAACTTAAAAAATTGAATCAATGTTTCATTATGAATTCTGAACCACGTGCAATTTATGAATCAAAGAAAGAAATAAGATAGTTTTTGTTTTTAATTAAAACCTTTTCATTTAAAACCATTATTTCAAAATTATTGAGCGGGGACACTGACCGTTCAGTAACAAAATATCTTATTTGGGTGAGTAAAAATAAAAAAAAATTGTGTGTGTGTGTCTGTATAAAAAGTTTTGTTATGCTTAATATTTGTTTTTATGTAAAAGCACACATGCACTTTATATATATATTCACAAGAACAATGAAATTACAGAAAAAATGCAACGTTCACGAATTTTTAGATGGAGGGGGAGGAGGGTATAGAGGTCAAAAAATGATTTTTTTTTTTTTTTTGTGTTATAAAAATAAATGAACACTCAATAAATGTGAAATGAATGCTTGTCCGGAAACCACGTGAAACGAACAGGATCAACAACAAAATTCATTAAACGTGTGATTTGTTGTGGAATAACAAAAATAGATAAATAAATGAAGAATAATAATAACTTTAGGTATACTCAAATGTTCGTCTGCTTTTCATATTAAAAACGAATTAAAATAAATCAAATCGATTATTTAAGGTCAAATTTTTGTCTAAGTCGAAAAAAGTAGTAACATAATGAGCATCAGTATAAAATAAAATAAAAAAGCAAAATAATATTACACATTTATTATGAGAATATAATAATAAATAAATTCGTACTTGGAAATTTTATATTATAGGGATACCCCCCAAAATATATTAAAAATTCTCGAATTTAGGAACCTTAAGTTTGTTGAATTTTTTTTAGACATTTATTAGTTAATTTATTGACTAACGAGATTAGAAGATAAAAAATGAGATAAAAAAGCTCGTAAGAATCTCTC
>CM042138.1:46096350-46108850 GCA_023376005.1 Doryteuthis pealeii
TGTTATTTTATTCGCACAGAAAAAAAAATCGGCGGTAAATTTTATAAAACATATTTACAGGAGATGACCAGAAAAAAAACAACCCAATAATTAAATTTATTTTATTTTCCTCATTTAAAAAACTAAACCCTAAAACCTAACCCTAACCCCCTAGTTAAATTAAGTTTTATTACAAAATGTATGGGTTCTGTTTTTTTTCGAGGTCACCCTAATTTTTCCGACCGATTTGTAAGTTTAGCCCGAAGACTTTTGTTTATATTCATTTTGTTGGGTATTCAATATTTTTTCAAAACTCATTTTTTATTAACAACTCAATTTTTACTCTATCTAACCTAATAGGACCCTAATAGGTACTACTACTCCTGGAATCAGAGTGGACCGGGAGTAATGGCGATGAGGAGGTACTCTACACTCCCCAAAGCTCCAGAATTGAAACTTTATACTTGATGCAATTGAGCATTATACCCAGGACATTTGGTCAAATGTCTTTACATTTGATCCAAGCTGTAATATTTATTAGAAATTTAAAAAAAATATATATTCTTGCTGATTGAAATTTCACAATAATCGTTTGTTGGCTTTTACTCGAGATCACATGACAGGCAATTTCCGCAAGTATTTCTTACTGGATTTAGTTAATGCTATATCAAAGTATTGTAAATGATCTACTGTATTTTACTGTAAACCCAAAAAAGGATCCACTTCTGACCCCCAAGGATAATCCTTTTGGCATTCGAGGTTTAGGCCTTGACTGTGTCTAGTCCCTACACTGGCCAGGAAATATTTCCTTGCCACATGGTGCCTATTGACCGGTGTGAATAAAGCCTAAATCATAAAACCACCTCCTGTCTTTGTCTCTTTCTTTTCGTTCCTTGAATTCCTTCCTTTCCAACTAAGATGGGGTTAAAAGTAAACCCTAAGAACACACACCAAGAATAATTACAGCCACTTTAAACCTTAAAACAATTAAACCACTTACTACCCCTTAAAACTCAGAGAATAAAGTAATTACTAGTGACCTGATTAAACTAATCCGGTCACTAGTTTCTAAGTACTTTTTACATAGGTATAGATTTGCAAAAAAGGGAAAAAAGTGTTCAAGGGAGATAACTCCAAGTCTATTAACTGCTAATTACAGAGATTTTTCGGACCATATTATCTTTAGGCACGCTTTTTGATCTCAATTAAGAAAGGACATGTTTTTTCATTTACACCGTTAATATCCAGTTGTTTGTTAGGGGTTAGTTTTATAAATTTTTTTTTTTAAATTTAAAAATCGTCTGTCAAAACCACCGGATATTGACGGTGTAAATGAAAAACATGTCCTTTCTTAATCGAGATCAAAAAGGGGTACCTAAAGGTCATATGGTCCAATTTTTCCCCCCCCATAAGAAAAAGCAAAGAATAACTGGAGAAGAAGTATTGACCTGTCTATACTCTACTCTATCAAACATAGTGAGGTATCATAATGGTGCCTTAATAATAATTGATATTATTAATGAATCTTTATTGGGCCCATCAGCATAAGTTGGAAAATATGAAGACTACGTGGAACAATGCGTCAGAAACAGATGGATAACAAATAATATTTCCCATCGAAGTCGGATGCTGGGGATTTATTACCAACTCAACCTTGGCATTTTTATCTAAACTTTGACTTTTCTCCACCAGACAAGAGGAAATACATAAAAAAAGATCCAGGAGAAAGCTCTAACCGCATCAGCGTGGATATTGCAGTCCTACATTGTGACATCAAACCGACAAAGTCTGGTGGTATCGTGAGATACTGCTGGGGCACTCTGGGTTAGTGGTAATGATGCTTCGGCCCCAAAACCATGCCTGAACCCAGAGTCTATCATCTGATGAAGGCTTTGTTGGTTGCAATGCTATTGTGTAAATAAAGTCATTGTATGAAGATTATTGATAATTAATTAAAGTCTCTTTTTGTAAGGCTTTTTTAGAACTATTCCAAGTACTCCAATCATTATATTAGTACTACTTAGTACTACTTTTGTCATCATAAAATGATGATGATGATAATTTATTTGTTTAGATGTCGCACCAGTTAGTAAGTAGTGGTTTTTACAGTGACATCAAGTCTTTTTAATACCCCAGTACTCTACCTGATTTTAGTAAAGATGTCATCTGGATGACTTCAATGCTCGTTATAATTTCTAAACACTTCTGTCTTTTTGCAAGGCACTTTAAATATATAATAATCAAATACTAATAGATATGTTACATAATTGACAGGCATAGCCTATGATTTTTGTAAGGAAGTGTATAGATTTTTAACTTAACAATAACACTGGAAAATTACAGTGGATTTAAATTAACAGGTCTTAAGTCCTGGTTAAGGTTTGATTTGTTTTGTTTTATGGCATATCAACCTTGATGGGTCATGACAAAGTTTTGAAATAAATTCATTCTCAATTTTTTTTTTTTTCATAAATACTTTTTTCTGTTCAACCCGTAGATGGGACCCTAACAGGTACTACCACTCCAGGTCAGAGTGGACCAGGGAGCAATGGTGATGAAAGGGTGCTGACCCAGAGTGTTAGAGTTCCATCTATGGGTTAAATAGAAAAAATGTGTTTATAAAAAAAATTGAATACCCATCAAGAATGAATTTATTTCAAAACTTTGTTGGCATTAAATGACCCACCGAGTTTGATATGCCATAAAATCAACAAAAACAAACAAAATTTACCCCATAGATGGGACCCTAACAGGTACTACTACTCTGTGTAAGGGTGAATCTGGGAGTAATGGCAATGAAGGAGTACTCCACACTCTATAGAGCTCCAAAATTGGAACTTCACCATTAGATGCAGTTTAACGTCATACCTAGAATACTAAGAACCTTAACTACCACCTTCTAACACATATATGATAAAAAGTGTTAGGGGTCTCCATAAGGGCAATAGGGATGGGACAATCATATAAGTACTAGGGCTTGATGTGATCAGCTCTGCTGATCGGGATTGGTACTATATTTGTACTAGGTGGTATTGAGATCATATCTACTGGAGAAGTGCAGCTCAGTAGGGAGTGTGAATCGTGCAGCTATCACGATTAAGGAATAGCAAGTAAAGTCATCAGGGTGGCCTAAAGTCAGTATCGGCCGGGCAGTGAGGGAGTCTATCCCCTTTTCACTAACACTAGTAGACTGTTTTTTTAGCGTCTGAGGCAGAGCGCCACACCTACCATCAGCTCCTCACTTTATCACACACATCCCTGTGCCACTCATATGCTGAGTTGACACACATATTTGTTTTGAATGAGTCCCCAGGAAAATGTATGGGTCCCAACTAAAGCCATATAACTCCTACCTTACCTTGTAACCTATCCTGTGTAATTCATTTCTAAGAAACTATTGAAATGTATTTACAGTTAGCTTGAAATGATGAGGGAAGAAAAAAGGAAAACACTGGGATGCATGGATATGATTTTACTGCATCCTTTTAGAGTTTTATGCATCAGGCACGCATCCTGTGTGCCTATCAGCATCTTTGTATCACTAAAACATTTTTTTTAGCTCTCTGGCAAGGTTGAGGTACTTTGACAAAATTTATACTTATGATCTTGCTGGAAAGGCAATGTCCACAAGTTCATTTCTTCTTGTTGATTACAACTACATCTAGCTTAAAAATTGACCTTGTGTTACATCCTGCTCATGTGGAGGGGGTTGGTAAATACATACAACTAACTAGGTTTGATCTTTCTGGTCAGAATTGGGTGATCTATTTTTATATAAAAATCATGTTATACAGTTCTAAGTGACAATCTTCCCTAGGTTGCAGGTTCAATCCTGACCACAGACGAGAATAACAGAATACGTAACATAGCTTAACACTTGTATTCAGTCATGGTTAACAGAATGAGAAAACAGTCTACCCCGGTGGATTGAATAAAGGGTTCAGTTTGAAATTCCGTGAAAGCTTCCAATTCCAACAAGAAGGTTTCTGAGTTCAACAAGAAACACCTGAAGAAGGCCAGAAGATACATTGGCTGAAACAACAAAGATGAGGACAACAGTCCAAAACATCTAAATAACCCAGTATCATTATTTCACATATTTTTTATCCTAGATAACTGATAATTGCTGGAGATTCAATCTCCAGCACTTTACATAGTATCCATTTATTTTTATTTTTTGGTCACCTAAAAAGTCACCATGATTTAAACAAATAAACAATATAAAACATTCAAAAGTTTCTTGTTTTTCTTAGGTGGAAGAGACTTGTCAGGAGTCCCATTTTAATATTTTCAGCACAATATATATTAATTATTACGTGCACAGCCTATAATATAAAATATTCAAAAGTTTCTCTTTTTTTTTTTTTTTTAAGATGGAAGAGACTTGTCAGGAGTCTTCTTTAATTTTTTTACCAAAATCTATTTTAACTTCAGTTAAGTTAGTTTGGTATTTGTGATTTTACTTTTTAAAATTCTGTTTTAATATATTTCGGTACTTCTGAATCCAGATCCCATTTTAAATTTTCAGCACAATATATATTAATTATTACGTGCACAGCCTACAATATAAAACATTCACAAGTTTTCTTGTTTTTTTTTTTAGGTGGAAGAGACTTGTCAGGAGTCTTCTTTAATTTTTTTTTTACCAGAAATCTATTTTAACTTCAGTTAAGTGTATTTCTTTAATCCAATTTCTTCAGATTTATTACTCCTGAGTAATTAGATCTACATATTAATTCATTTCATGTTTTTGGTTCTCATAAGTATTTACGAACCGCTCCACATGAGCAAGATGTGACACATGGTCAATTCTTAAGTGGAGTTTAACAGGTTTGAATTCATATTTCTTTCTCCTAGACTGGTGCCTAACCAAAGTTAAAGAACACAGTCTGCCTTACTATTTACCCATAGCTGGAGTGAGAATAGATGGATGCATACCATTCCCAAGGATATTAGCACTATATGAAATGCAAACGGCCTTATCCAGAATTTGAACTTTTGTGTCATTGAGTCCATTTCCTTTGACGATAACTATTACACCTCACACCTCCTCTTATAGAAAACTAGTACAAAATAAAAAACGACCTACAGGCGATGTAAAAATAGATTTTTGAAACCTATTGCCTGAGGAGTGGGAGTAAAAAATGTCAGCAAGTTTGTACCCTAAGTAAGTAAAATCATCAAATTCATTAAAGGATTAAAAATAAAACAAACTATATATAGATATATAATACCATTCATGTATTTATTAAAACTTGTTTTAAAAACAATGAGGACTGTCTAATGTTGCATGTTCAAATTTTGTGTATTTATTCTAGGTTATGACAATTTTGGGTAATGTGACGTAATTTTTGTTACAGACAAAAACCCGGAAGCGAATCTCCATTATTAATAGAGATGTTGATTACATTTAAATGATGTTCTTGCATTTCTAGTTTGGTATTTGTGATTTACTTTTTTAAATTCAGTTTTAATATATTTCGGTACTTCTGAATCCAGTTCCCATTTTAATATTTTCAGCACAATATATATTAATTATTACATGCACAACCTTAACCCTTTATGTTCCAGACTTTCTAAAAGTTTTCAGGTTTGGTCCTGGAGTTTTCTCATTTTTGTTACGTTATCTTCACCCTGTGGTCTGCAAGCCCAGTTCTCTCTCTTTTTTGGCTCACATCCCATTGCGGTGTAATGGTTAGCAAGCTAGTCTCGTAGATCTGTTACAACTGTAAAGCAAGTTTGATCCACACTGGATGCCCCTCAACTTGTGACCATGTATCAAATCTTACCCATAGGGTAAATTTTTTTTCTTGGCTCTTGTTTGATATAACATACTTTCATTCTCATTCACTTAAACAGGCAATCATGCTATGATTTTAAAAAAATTACTAGCAGGAAATGTCTTCACCCTGTGGTTTGCAGTTACCTCTTTTTCTAGCATTCTTGTGCTTATTTGATAAAACAGACTTTCTTTCTTGTTCACTTAAACAGACAATCATTCTATAATTTTAAAAAATTATTAGCTGGAAATGTGTCAATAAAATTCAATACATCTCCATATTATTCTGCATTAAGGAGCAATTAAAATAAAACAGGAATTCTTCCAAGCTGAAACCGTGTCAGTACTATTATATGGTTGCACCAGTTGGACTTTAATGAACTGCCTGGGAAAAAAGCTAGATGGGAACTACACAAGGATGCTACGTGCTATTTTGAACAAATCCTGGAAGCGGCACAAAACAAAACAGCAGCTGTATGGCCACTTACCTCCCATCTCACAAATCATCCAAGTAAGACATGCTGGACACAGCTGGAGAAGTAAGAACAAACTCATAAGTAATGTTTTCCTATGAACTCCTACTCATAGACACACCAGTATTGGCCAACCAGCAAAAACTTATATTCATCAAGCTCTGTGCAAACACTGGATGCCATCTAGAGAACTTGCCAAGAGCGATGACTGATAAAGACAGATGGTGAGAGAGAGTCATGGGAATCTGTAATATATTTATGAAATTATTCCTTTTGATTTTTCTTAAATATTAGTGCAAGGATGCTGGGGGGTAAGGGTCCTGCATCCCTGACACATAAGAATCTAAAAGAAAGCAGTAAAATTATATCTATACATCCAAGTGTTTTTCTTTTTTCTTCCCCCACCATTTCAAACTAACTGTAATTACAATTCAATATTTTCGTAGAAACGAATTGCACGCTCTATGGGGTACAAGGTAGGGGTTGGATGGTTTTAATTGTTTCCCCAGTTCATAAATAAAAACCTTACAATTTATTAAGAAACTTTAGTTGGGATCCATTAAATTTCCCGGGGGAATCATTCAAGTCAAATACGCGTGTCCCCTCCCCAGGACGCACTAAATGAAAAAGCTATCAGCATCACTGTTAGTGTATCAGACCATTTTTGATTTTTTTTTTTTTAATTATAGATATTAAGATCTTGAAATATAATTAAAAACTGAATAAAAAAAAACAGATGTTTTACTTTGATCTTAGAAGTTTTCATTCAAATTTTTCATATCCTTTTCTCTCTTCTATACAAGATATTTATATTATAATGGAGATTATGTGTCTTTCTTTAACTGTAACACCACTGACATCACAATAAATTCCCTTAGTTACCTACGTTATAATAATAATAATAATGCAATTTATTGCATACAGTGCTCAGGTGCACCACAACTCACCAAAGTCTCATGTATAGTACATAGAATAATGTACTAATGTCTGGAACATGAATAGCATACAGTAATAATATACATGTATGTGTGTGCATGTGTGCATATGTGTGTGGAGGGTGGTAACAGGTTGGCAAATTACAGGAAGCATGGTGGCTTTGAAAGATGCAGTGTTTCGACAGCCTACAACAGATGCAGGTAGTTTTATTCCATGCCTCAGCCTCAAGGATTATCTCAAGGATTATCAAATAATTATTTAATCCTAATTAGCATCTTATTTATTAACTATGTCTCTATTAAAGGCGAGTTGAATTTAATTTGTCTAAAAAAGCTCATGTTATTAATGCATTTAAAATCCTGCTAAGAAATAAACCTTTATATAGTATATGGTGTGGATAATTTGCATACTGGTTTTAACATAAACAGATTTAATAAATAATTATTCAGTATTAATGATTTCTAATATTATTGTTTTATTCTCAAACGTATTAAAAGCAATCCTATGCATAATTTTGTACAGAAATCAATAAAAATAAGTGTAATCTTTTTATATGCATTCTTATTTAGTTTCATTAGTCTTTCTAATCTAATCTAATATTCTATTACATTAAAACTCAAATATCTGTGCCGGTCGGAGGGTGTATATTTCTGCTAGTATTAATAATGAAGTTTGCTATATTTATAGTTAAAGAGTGCTCAATATCAATGATAGAGCATATGTAGATCTAAGAATAGCAGAGACACTGAATCAATGGTGATCATCAGACCAAGAGCCTTGGTTAGTTGGTTGTTTTGTTTTACAGCATATCAACCCTTTCCGGGTCATTTAATGCTAAATCGGGTTATTTTTGTTAAACAAAGAACTTAGGTTGCTTACAGTACCTGCTGTTGGTTAAGTGGTCACCCAATTTAGTATCGAACAGGTTCATTGCTACTTAACTTCAGTGATCTAGGCAATAACCTTGGTCTGATGATCACATAAGCAAGAAACAGTCACCAAGTGCCATTGACTTTGTACCTACACTAGTCTAACTTAGATCTATATCTAAGTTGGGGTAGCGAAGGCATGAACTCAATGGTGCTTGGTAACACAAGTTTCTCGGCTATGCAATTTTCAAACCAAGCACTGTTGACTTCATGTTTTTGCTACCCAATATACATGCTCTATTAATGATATTGAGCATTTTTCACTTATAAATATAGCAAAAGATACTATATATATATATATATAATATATATATGTGTGTGTGTGTAGAAAAACAAAGTATTCCAAAAAGATTAATTTATTCTTGATGGTGAAGTCAACATTAAAATATCTTTAATAAACCTTCATCAGGGCATTAAGATGGAAAGATTGTTGTCTGAACAGTGATGAATGTCTTTTTAAAAAACTGAAATGTTTTAATATCGACTTCATCATCAAGAATAAATTCATCTTTTTGGAATACTTTGTTTTTCTATTTTTCTATATATTGTCAGATTTATTTTCATATTTTACTTCCATATATATATATATATAACATAAAAAAAACTTAACTTAAAAACAATAAGAATTCCATTATTTTTAAACAAATTCATTTGAATATATATATATACATACAGTGATGCTAATAGCTTTTTGATTTAGTGCATTCTGGGACGCACATTTTGCTTTGAATGAGTCCCCGGGAAAATTCATGATTCCCTACTAAAGACATATAACTCCTACCTTGTAACCTATCCTGTGTAATTCATTTCTAAGAAACTATTAAAATGTGGTTAAAGTTAGCTTGAAATGGTGAAGGAAGAAAAAAGAAAAACACTGGGATGCATGGATATGATTTTACTGCGTCCTTTTAGATTTTTGTGCATCAGGGATGCAGGTTGCATACCTATCAGCATCTAATATATATATATATATATATATACATACATACACACACACACACACACACACACACACACACACACAACCTTGAGATTTATTTTGATTCCATTTATCTCAAAAGATTTATACACACACGTGCAACCACACATTCATAAACACATAAAAAATGCACAATGCTTTTTTCGATACAAACACTTACACATTCTAATATTTACACCGCAAAAAAGAATATTTGACGTCATATTTCAAACCGTTCATTTTTTCAACGTTCTTTTTTCTCAGATTTCAAATTTTAAACAGACCGATAAACAAGGACTATTACTCGCCTTTCTCTTTATTCTGAGATAAAAAAATTTTCTTATCACCTTCCACATACCAACAAAAGCCCTGAAGACGAGTGGTGAGTTTATTGGCCGACGCTGCAGTGTTTCGATCTATTAATTAGATATTAATAGATTGAAACACTGCAGCGTCGGCCAACAAACTTACCACTTAACTCATTTAAACCTGTGTTTTTTTTTCAATTTTTTATTATGCTACATACCGTCAGATTCACTTCCTTTTATTCACACACACATATATATATATGTGTGTGTGTTTGTGTCTGTATGCATGTATGTATGAGAGGAGTTCCAAAAGTAATGCCTCCTATTTATTTCCACAGAAACTACAACCTATACAGGGAGCAAAATAACATTGTTAGAGCAAGTTTTATGTATAGTCACTACCATTGGCTATGCATTTTCACCAGTAATTAACAGCCTTCATGAATAGAATTCATCTAACAGATACTACTAAATAATGCCTCCTATCTTATTATGTCCACACACAATGTTAGAGGCAGCTGTTGGTGACACGGTAGTAGAGGTTGAACTTGCCTATAATTTATAATTTTTTTTTTCTTGTTACAACTGCTGATAGCAAATGAGCAGCAGTATGAAAGGAGAGATGTGTTATTAAATTCTTTCATGGGCCCATTGAAATTCATCAATACTTGCTGAACGTTTATGAGGACCAAACAGTGAGTGTGAGTACAGTTAAGTGATGGGCAATGCATTACAGCAGTAGTGACATCAATGTAAGTGACAATCTACGTTTGACACACTGGTCAATCCACAAAATGAATTGTACCTCGACCAGCTCATCTGCACAAATCAGACAATGTGAACAACATTTTCATGACAATGACACCATCATAGCTTCTGTAGGTCGCCTCCAATGGTGCACCGCTCTGTCGGCTGGAGCGTTAGAATATACCGACTGCACCTCTGCAGTGGGGTAAGACTCCCCCCAAATGGGGCCACCTGTTGGCCGTGAGTGGTGACCCGTGATGCTTAAGGACGGCGTCTTGGTTGATGAGCAGTCCATGACCTGCAACACTCCACTTAGACCATTACTTAGGTTAGACGGGCGGTCGGAGAGGCCCCCTCCAATCAATCAGCTGGTCACATCAAGCCCTAGCACCTATATGATTGCCCCAACCCTATTGCCCTTATGGCAAGCCCCAACACTTTTTATCATATGAGTGGTAGAAAGTGGTGGCTGAGGGTCTACATGTCCTGGAAATGATGTTAAACTCTATCTGATGGTGAGGTTCCAGTTTTGGAGGTCTGGGGAATGTGGAGCACCCCTTCATCCCCATTGCTCCCTGGTCCACTCTGACCTGGAGTGGTAGTACCTGTTAGGGTCCCATCTATGGGTTAAATAGAAAAACATGAGTTTATAAAAAAAAAAAAATTGAGTATCCATTAAGAATGAATTTCTTTCAAAACTTTATCGGTATTAAATGACCCACTGAGGTTGATATGCCATAAAACAAACCAAACCAATCCAATGGTGCAGATTTTCATGAGCATGTTGGCTCTTGTTCATTGCTGGTGAAAATTTATAGCTAATGGAAAAATAGTGTTTGGTAGCTGAAATTTTGCTCTATCCAATGGTGTAATTGTTCTCTCTGTATCTGTTGTATTTTATATGAGAAGTGACTACCCAGTGTCACCAGGGTAGAGGGGGTGGGACCCTAGTGCATTGATTTATTTACTTTTGAGATTTACATATGCTGGACAATTTTAATTTAAGTAGAATTTCAATGCTATTTTTATGTATATCTTATTTTTTTAGATATTTTAAAATATAAATCAAATCTTCAGAATTCTTGCACAAAAAGCAAGAACTGGTGATATTTATTGTGTATATATATTTACTTTGTCATGAATTGTTTTATTTTCGTAGTTTCATCCGGACATACATAGATACACACCAACTGCCCTTTATATATGTATAGATGGGAATAAATAGAAGGCATTACTTTTAGAACACCTCACATATGTATATGTGTCTGTGTATCTATATGTGTCTGCGTATTTATATGTGTGTGTGTCTGTGTATCTATATGTGTGTGTGTCTGTGTATCTATATGTGTGTGTGTCTGTGTATCTATATGTGTGTGTGTCTGCGTATTTATATGTGTGTGTATCTGTGTATTTATGTGTGTGTGTAATGTACAGAGCCATAAGTGGCATAATGATTATTGTGGTTTGAAATGAACTCAGCAATCCAAGTTCAAATCCTGGGCAAGGCTGCATTTCACTTTGCTCTAATGCCCTTGGGAAAGGTATGAATCTATTCTCTCCTCAGCCACTAGCTATGGATACACAATAGGGCAGGCTGACCTCTCTAGCATTGGTAGAGCAACCAGTCTTGGAGAAGGAAAACTCTGAACTTGACACTCACCACCACTATGGTGTGGCTAGAAACTTAGCAAGTTTAAAAAACAAAAACTATCAAAAGGCAGATAAACCTCTCTATAGAGCAACAACCATTTAGGAACTCTTCACTAGAAGGAGTGGCAATCAGTAAAGTGTCTTCTCAATATCTATGTACGTATCAGAAAAAAAAGACCTGTTTCTTCAACAGTTTCTCAACAAATTGATACTAAAAGAATGTGGAATATTAAAAGATATAAATAACAAAAAAGGAAACAAAATAATTTAAATAAGGACCAAACTATGTAAAAATAACAACAATAAAACAAAACAAAATAAAAAATAAAAAACAACTAATGTGGTCACGGCTAGGATAAGCTCAGTCCTAATTAGTGATCATCCTCCACATATTACTACAACAAACTAACATTACGTTTTTTTTTTGTTTTTATGGACATTTTATATTGAGTAATGAGTGAAAATAAACCATTATCTTTTTCTTCCAACATACACACACACACACACACACATATACATGCGTGCTTAGAGTACTGATTATCGTCATAGGAAATGGAATAGCGACCCGGGTTCAAATCCTGGATAAAGCAGTTTGTATTTTACTTCACAGTAATGCCCTTGGGAAAGGTATGAATCCATTCAGCTTTGGGTAAATAGACTGGGTTCTTTAGCTTTGATTAAGTAACCAGTCTAGGAGAAGGAAAACTGAATTCAGACCAGTTTTTCTCCACTTAAAAATTG
>CM042138.1:46111350-46147512 GCA_023376005.1 Doryteuthis pealeii
AATGAATTTTCAAACAGGATTATTGATTTATATCAGTAGTTATGAAACTCCTTTTTTTTTTCTTTTTTTTTTTTTTTTTTGCTAGGGGGTGCATTTTAGAAGCAACAAATATATATTTTTTTTTTGCTTGGGAGTACATATATATATATATATATATATATATATATATATATATTCTAATGGTATACACAGGAATAACCTACTCGAGTTTCACCATAAGGATCTACTGGGTTAAATCCACTGAATTAATCAAGATATTGATTAATTCAGTGGATTTAACCCTGTAGATCCTTATGGTGAAACTCGAGTAGGTTATTCCTGTGTATACCATTAGAATAATAAATTTGCGTATTGAGCACTTTATATTTGTTATATCGCTGTCTTATCATTGTGAAACTTGTATCAACTAACCATTGTGGCCAATTTCACCAGTAAGTCACCATTTTCATATATAAAATCATATATATATATATATTGCTTGGAGTGCATTTTAGAAGCAAAATAATCTGTTTGTTTTTTTTGCTTGGGATGCATTTTAGAAGCAACAAATATATATTTTTAAAATGTGAAGACAGATTATCCATACATTCAATAATCCATACATTTAATATGATCAAATAACCATTCATAAAAACATTATCATCCCTAAATTATACATCTAATATTTTGTGATTCTTATTCATTTGAAATGATATATTTAGAAGTTGAAATAATTCAGATATCAGATTTTTTTTTTAGATTGTAACAAATGATAAATGATTAGAATATTTTTTTTATCTTTTTTATATAGTTTATTTCTTGAATGAAAAAAAAAATTAAGTAGTTTAATTTCAAATGTTATAGAAATATTTTTAAAAAATAGTTTAATTTCTACATCTGTTTATCCTAAGACTGTCATTGTTATGAGTTAATTAATTGATTAATTATGATTAATTGAATATTTTCAACAGAAATGATGTACATTAAAGAATTGACAAAAAAAAAATTAACATTTTTTTAGGTCCGAAAAAAACTTAAATTGAATTAGCTAAGAAAAGGTAGATAACTCTCACTTGATTTTCTGCAGATTAGTCTCTTGTATTGTTAAAGTTGTGAATGATTTCATATTTACTCAGTGTTTTGGGCTTTTTTTATTAGCACTCTAGGCAAGCACAAACTTAATCATGACCGTAAGCCTGTATATGTGTATTCTTGCATATATAGCACCAGTGTTAGAACCCCATATTTTAGGTGGCTATGTCAGTTTCTTAAGTTTGTTTTTGGAAACCCTATCCTGTATTTGTCCAGAATAGACCGCTGAAGAAATAACTACAGTAATATACAACAGAACAACATATATAGACAAATGTAATCGTTACATCATCATCCAATCATTTCCTTTTCCTTTATTTTTATTTTTTAAACTGGTTGGTTGGTTTTTACGGCATGTCGACCCCTTGGGTTATTTTATGCCAAATATTTTTAAACTGAAGTTACATTTTAGTTCCAAAAATTAAATATCAGCAATCAGCTGTTAGTTGTCATCTTCTTATAAAATAAATATATGGAGGCGTGTGGCATAATGGTCGTGGGAAATGGACTCGTCAACCCAAGATATGGCTGTTTACATTTAGGAAGCACGTGGTGTAATGGTTAAAGTCATGGGAAATGGACTCGTCACCCCGAGTTCAAATCCTGGCTGAGGTTATTGCATTTCACTTAGCGCTAATACCCTTGGGAAAAGCATGAATCCGACTCTCCCTCCAGCTATGGATAAATAGTAGGGCAGATTGGGCTCTTTAACCTTGGTTAGGCAATCGATCTAAGAGAAGGAAAACTCTGAATTCAAACCTGTTGAACTCCGCTTAAGAAATTGACCTTGTGTCGCATCCTGCTCGTGCGGAGGGGTTGGTAAATATATGGCTGTTTGCATTTCACATAGTACTAATACCTTTTAGAAAGGTATGAATCCATATATTCTCCCTCCAGCTATAGGTAAAATAGTAGGGCAGGCTGGGCTCTTCAACCTTGGATAGGTAACTAGTCTAAGAGAAGGTAAAACTCTGAATTTGAAAAACCTGAGGTCAGTCCTTTGTTTGGGTTTGTGGCATTTCTTGTGCACCAATTGTTTCCTATTAACTGTGCCCAAAAAAGTGCAGATGGTCCAACATCAGCCTTCACCACTATAAACAAAACACTGTGTAGGTTGTTCATTGGATGAACCCTCATGTGTCGAAATTGACAAGAGAGTCCAATATAAAAGAAATGAAAAAAAAAACAACTATCACAAGTGTGTGAACTGTAAAGAGTTAAAGACTTGGTTTTTAAATATAAATGTTAAATGGGAAGATAATGACTGAGACTTACTCTTAACTGTATGGTGAATGTAAGTATTACATTCACAAATTCTTATGTATATTGTATATTTTTTTAGACATTTTCCCAGCGGGATATTCTGGACAAATACTGTCAATTATTCCTGGTTGGACACCCTACTTTGTTGGAAAATGATTTGAAATGAAACCAGGAAATGTGTCATTTATCAAAATATTATGAACTGTGAATTAACAATCATTAAGGTAGGGATGTTCAAGCATGAAAGTTAAAGAAGGATAATGGATGTTTTTCATACATTTTAAAATTCTGATATCAGTGAGAAAGGGAAAAAATATGGGAGCAAATAAGTATAAAATTTCATATGGGAGAGATACACTGCATAACCAAAAATCATAAGCAAAAATAACAATGCAACAAGGACTGAAACGGTTGTTGCTGTCTCTGTAGTGAAAATTGGGGTATTTTGAAATAAAAAGGGTAAAAGCTCACTTCTAATTAAGACTTCCATAAACGGAAAGGAATCATTAGTAATAATTTTTGAATATATTAAAATCTCGGAAAATGTTGCACAAAATCGTGCATTTCTAATCATTCATTTTTAGATAAATTAAATGAATCTTTATTTAGGACAAAAATATTATGTACAACATGCCACCTTCCAGATGTTTAAAATTCACCATTAAATTTTGAAGTGAATAAAAAAAGGCCAATTGAATCAGACTTTTTTTTTTCATCAAATAAATATAATTTTTAAAACGAAAAAAGAAGAAAAAAAAAAAAAAGAAAACACTCTACAAAAATTATTTTTGAGTTTTAAGAAAATAACTTTTAAATTTCCAAATAACTTTTTTCGGGTTTTGGAATTTTTATTTTCCCGAAAAAACAGACCAAAAGAGCATACGAGGCTGGTTCCTGCTACTAATTTCAAGGGAATATTTCTTCTTTTTTTTTTTTAAGTTGAAAATTTCGGGAATGCATATCTTGAAGATAACTGAATGATGAATTATATCAACAAGGTCTTTCTATGTTAAGTGTCGATATTCATTTGTTAGTTGTCAGACGACAATAACGGCAAAATGTTCAACATATTGTCATTTATTTATTTAAAGGAATCTGTTATACCATATGTACCCGATATCCCGTAAGATTACTTAAACGAGGTCGTATTTTAAGGTGGGTCATACCAACAAAAAAACAAAAAACAAAAAAAAACGGTTTCCTCAGTGTTATTGTCAGAGGATGGAACAATGACAAGTTGAAGGATGACAGTGTTTTGTCAGACAGACACCAACCGAAGCCGTCAAAAGTACATCATCATCATCATCATTATTCACCCCTTGCGGGTTGATCAAACACACTGGAGTCTAGGGTCTCCAAGATTCTTATGAGTATTCTAGCCGATGATGATGATTGTTGTTAATAATGATAATAATAATAATGATAATGATAATAATAATAATAATAGTAATAATGATGATGTTGATAATAATAAATAACGCGTGTAAACCTTAATTGCTTGGCTTGCGTTAACTTTTTACGTGAATTTAAAAAAATAACTTAAAAAATTGAATCAATGTTTTCATTATGAATTCTGAACCACGTGCAATTTATGAATCAAAGAAAGAAATAAGATAGTTTTTGTTTTTAATTAAAACCTTTTTCATTTAAAACTTTTCATTATTCAATTAATTAATTATTGAGTGGATACTGACCGTTCAGTAACAAAATATCTTATTTGGGTGAGTAAAATAAAAAAAAATTGTGTGTGTGTCTGTATAAAAATGTTTGTTTATGCTTAATATTTGTTTTTATGTAAAAGCACACATGCACTTTATATATATATTCACAAGAACAATGAAATTACAGAAAAATGCAACGTTCACGAATTTTTTGATGGAGGGGAGGGAGGGTATAGAGGTCAAAAAATGATTTTTTTTTTTTTTTTTTGTGTTATAAAAATTAAATGAACACTCAATAAATGTGAATGAATGCTTGTCCGGAAACCACGTGAAACGAACAGGATCAACAACAAAATTCATTAAACGTGTGATTTGTTGTGGAATAACAAAAATAGATAAATAAATGAATAGAATAATAAGACTTTAGGTATACTCAAATGTTCGTCTGCTTTTCATTTTAAAAACGAATTAAAATTAACCAAATCGATTATTTAAGGTCAAATTTTTGTCTAAGTCGAAAAGTAGTAACATAATGAGCATCAGTATAAAATAAAATAAAAAAGCAAAATAATATTACACATTTATTATGAGAATAATAATAATAAATAAATTCGTACTTGGAAATTTATATTATAGGGATACCCCCCAAAATTATATTAAACATTCTCGAATTTAGGAACCTTAAGTTTGTTGAATTTTTTTTTAGACATTTATTAGTTTTAATTATTTGAACTTAACGAATTAGAAGAAAAAAATGAGCATAAAAAAAGGCTTCGTAAGAAGCAAGAAACGAAATTAGAAATGTCCTCTAACTTGAGGGCCTATCTATCTTTCTTACGATAAAAAAGCTAAAGTTACATGCTGTGTCTGTACTTAAAAGGTAAAACCATAGGAGAACGCTTCTTGATTACCACAGAAAATCATCTGTTTTCAAACTTACCGCTAAAATAATTTTAAAAGAGCGGTCTAAAGTTTTTCTTCTCAATTAATAGCCAAAACAAATAAACATTTGGAGGTTATATTACTATGTAGTATTGAATCAATGAATATATACAAGTTAAATGCGCAATTTAAAAAGGGGTTTTCGGTTCAATATTTGTTCTAAAGATAAATCACTCTAAAAATAAACTAAACAAACTGAAAATAAACAAATATTGAAGATTTTTCTATCACGACTTGCACTGTTATTTAGAATTAACATTTTCGTTTAAAATACCACATTTATTTTATATTTACTTTACATTTTTAAATATTATCGCAAGCTTGCGGTTGACTTGTTGCACGGTGGTGCATCCATACTTTATCTCTGTATATAGACTTTGTTACCTGATCTACTGTTAAGTATTTAACGAAAAATATTAAAAATGAAGGAATTTAGTGAAACAAACTACGGTTAAACTGTTTGAAAAAGAAAATAAAACTTTTTAAAAAGTTATTATTTGATACAAAATTAATCAATTTAAAAAGTCGGTAAAAATTTTCTTAGTTTGACGATATAGAATCTTTATTTAGTAACATTCCGTAAAACCGGGTCCCATGCTTCCCAGCGTTACGAGAGAGGCCCAGTCCGCATTTTAATTTTTTTTAAATCAAGTCCAGTGTAAAACTATTTGAACTCTTTGTACACCTACCAATACACTTTCTGTTATTCTCTCACCAAAATAGACAAATAAATTTAGTTGTAATTCTTTAAAAGAACCCGCTCAGTTTAGCCCGTTTGTTTTATTAATTTATTTTTTTCTTAATTGGTCACCTACACTTTTGTGAGACCAACCCTGCACCTCTTTCACGCGACCAACCTCTAAAAGCAAGAAGGAAAAAGAGGGGAAAAAATGACAAATAAAAAATATACGTAAAATTGTCTTAACAGGACTGAGGTTAATAATCTTGTTTTAGTTTTCTCGACTTACGTGTTGGCTGCTGTGCGTACCTACGTCAGGAATCGGTAACTCCCCGGACGAACGACAACGCCAACACTGGGATATATAAGTATATTGTGTGTGCATATACCCATAGGTGCGTGTGTGTAGGTTGTTGGTAGCGGCGGTGCAAGGTCTTCATGAAGAAATACAACACTTCTTGTGTAAGAAGAAAGAAAAGGTTGGATGAGTAAAAGCAGGAGCAGTCAAAGAAGAAGACGAAGATGAAGAAGACGAAGATGAAGAAGAAGAAGGCTGAGAGAGTAAAAGAAGAAAGATTGCTGTACCAACCAAACTATATGGTGAGGAGGGGGAGGAGGATGAGAAGAAAAAGAAGGTAATCGGAGTAATCAAAAGGTGATGTGTAGCTTCTTTCTTTCTTTCTTTCTTTACTATTTACCAATTACTTCTTATTACACTGTCCCATCTTGTCTTTTAAGAAACCCTCCCAACTGATGAAGAGGGTAACTGATATAGTCTCAAATAATAGCTCCGTGGTATAACACATTGGAATGGATGCAGTAAAGATCTAATACAATATCCTCTAATTATTCAATCTTGTTTGAAGAATTATTCCAAATATAAGCAAACTAGTATTTACTTAAAATGCAACCGATTTTCTATTTGTAGAAACCCTCGTTTTGAGAGACTGGCTTGAGAGAATGAAAGCTGATGGCAAAGCTAAAAGACCCCCCTCAATTAGAATTTAGTCAAGTGTCTATCCTATTAGAATGAGAATTAGAATAAAAGTTTGCTTTTCATTCATAAAAGTCACAGTTAATTTAATATATCAATTTTACGACATGAATTTGTCTTCAAAGGAAAATATTTAATCAAGTTTCTATCCTATTTGAATGAGAATAAAAGTTTGTTTTTCATTCATGAAATTCACAGTTAATTTAATCTATCAATTTTACTACATGAACTTGTTTTTAAAGAAAAATACACCATTGAGAAAATTCTACAAAGTTCACTTAATATGAATTTTATCAAGTGTATTTTTGTTTCGTTCGATGTTTAAAGCTTACTTGAATTAAAGTAATGTTAGTTTTTATTTGTTTAAAATAGAAGACCAGATTCGCAATAAACTGATTTCATAGTTTTAGTTTAATAAATGAGAAAACGGTTTGATAGATAAAAAGAAACGCGGCTGGTTTATCTTGATTTTTTTCTTGATGTATTTTTGTACAATGTACAGAAAATATAAACGCTATCGACTTGGCGCGAAACGGGCTTTACTTCCTTTTGGTGTTTGAAATCGTAGATCCCATCCCGACAGATTGTCATCTCGAACGCTAAATTCTGACATCTTTACATATGCAGTGATGCTGATAGCTTTTTAATTTAGTGCGTCCTGGGACGCAAAGATTTGATTTGAAGGAGTCCCTGGATAATTTAATGGATCCCAACTAAAGTTTCTTAATAAACTGTAGGTTTTTTTTTATTTGTGAAATGCGGGAAATGGACTTAAAGGTTTTCTTTGATAAAACAACTAAAGCATGAACCACATCCTGGGTAATTCGTTTCTAAGAAAATATTGAAATGTATTTACAATTAGCTTGAAATAGTGGGAAAGAAAAAAAAATAACAAAAAAGAAAAAACAGGAGTCCCTGAGACGCAATGATACGATTTTACTGCGTCCGTTTAAAATTGTATGCGTCAGGGACACAGGACGCGTACCTATCAGCATTTCTGATATGGTTCTTTTCTAGATCTGTTATAAATGATCAGGAGAGGTATTTCCTTCGGCCTCAATCATATCTTTCCTTGAGAATTTGCAGGTGGACAATGATTATTTCATGGAATCTGCAGATTGTAAATGGAACACTACAATGCAGATGACGAGCTTTCTTTTTGCTCCATGTTCTACTTCAGTTGTAAAATACTGTTTGCTGATTCACACACTTTTTTTTTTTTTTTTTTTTTTTTTCGATACCCGATTTTTGAACGACACCGTCTTTTATTATAAGCGTTATCTTCAAGCTTGAAAAACGTCCGCAATAATCGGTCTGTGCTTACTGTTCTTTTCAGATCAATCTCTATTGATTGAGGTCACATTTCACACTATACGATTCAGTTGCTTTAACTTTATGCTTTCTTTCTATCTTTTTTTTCTTCTTTTTAAAATTTTTTTTTAGCTATGTTTGGCCAAGGCTACAACAGTGGACACCCAGCTGTCCCTTAGCAGAGAAACAACCCTAAATCATAATGTATGGGGATTAAGATGAAATGAAAATAGAATTAGAATTTTAAAAAACAAAAACAAAAAACAAAAAAAAACTCCCATGGGGCCTTCCCCCAGAAGAACCCTCTGCGCATGTCCGACAAAAAGCAGTCCCCCGACTCCCAAAAGAATCTCTCAGCCATTTTGGTGCCAGGCCTTAACTGAGTGTAGTCGCTTCCTAGGCCAGGGTGATATCCCCTTGCCACGGTCGACTATGACCGGGTCAATAAAGCCTAAGTCATGAAGCCACCTTCTGCCTTCGTCCTTTTCCTTTCTTGTTCTTTGAATGCCTTCTTTTCAGTGCGACCACCAAAAAGAGATGGGGTTAAAAGAAAACCCGAGGAACACACAGCCAAGAATATCTCAGCTACCTGTAAAACACCCAAAACCACTTCTACCCCATAAATGTTTCCCCACCATGCTTAATGGTTATGATGGTGTTCTTGTGGTCCAAGTTAACTTTTCTTTCCCTCCAAACTCGGCGAGTTGATGACAAAAGGCTCAATTTAATCTGACCACAACACTTTCTCCCAACCCACCTCAGAATCATCCAGGTGCTCAATTGCAAACTTCAGATAGATATGTCCATGTGCTTTCTTGAGTAGCACTACATGATTTCGGTCCACGACGAAATCATGTTTAAAGGGGGGAAAGTTGACTTGGACTACCACCAATTTTCCCCGTGAAATTTACCCCCCATTATATTTAACATAATAAAACTTGCATAAAGGTTAATATTATCTTTAATTTTTTTATTCCCTCGAAAGAAGAAGCATTAAACAAACTCCTAATGATTTTTTTTTTAAATTCGGCTTACAAAAATAATGAAAATTATAAACGAAAAACAATGTTTACATTTTTGCACCGTTAAATCAATTGAAATTTAACGTAGCCAAAAACTTATAGTTATAACTAAAGGTTGTTTTTTTTAATTCTATGAAAATTTTTTTTTTTTTTTTTTTTACAAATTAAAAGACATCTTTTTCGCATTGGGAAACCTACCAATTATGCTTTGGGGCTGTTTCTTTGCTAAAGGAACAGGACGACTACATCAGGTCGAGGGAAATATAGATGGGGCCAAGTACAAGGAACTAACTACACTGAAAATTATACACCATTTCTAGATTTGTAAGGTGGCAAACTCAGAAAATCAACAAGGAGTGAAATGCTTATTTTCCCCATTGTATGATTGAATTCAAAGCTAGTATCGATCAATAATGCTATATTTCCAAATTAAACAAACATTTTATGAACACTGGCTTCGGCCTCTGGACAAATTAATCCCGTGATCCCAGTAACCCTGTAACAAATTAATCCCGTGATCCCAGGTGTTACCCTCCTGGTAACACATGTCCCCTCGATTTAAAGGAACCGAGCTGGGTTTATTGCCCAGTGTCAGAGGCGCCCCAAAAGAGGAATACCGACGGGATCAACGCATTTGCATTAGTAATCGTATGAACTTCGATTTGTGTCGCATCTATTGGAAAAATTCATTATCTGCCCTTGGCACCAGGGGCCGAGTCAGCTAATATCGTACATTGGCGTCCAAATTGAATTCCATGACTAAGTTAGTTGTAGTGTTGAGCAAATTGCAGCAAGACGTCTAAATCCAGTCGCTTCCAAAACTTCAGCAAATAACTCTGGCAGCAAACTCCATTAAGTTTGCAATTTGTATCTTTCTGAATATATGTTTTTATCTTCAATTGTTGTTGTCTTCTTCATCCGAATTTAATTGCCTACCTTTTAACCTGGGAAAATATATGGTGCACGGCAAAAAAGATCATACATCCTGCTCTGGCTGGAGGTTAAAGTAAATACTATCCCTGGCGTATGCACGCTCAAAGTATGGATGCCTGTAGTGAAATAAATACATTATTATTTTCAACCTATGCGATTTTTTTTTCTTCTTTTTACGCCAGTTTTAACTGATAATTTTTCACTGAAATCTGAGTAACAACAAGTTCCCTCATGTCTCCAGGACTCGGTGATGCTGATAGCTTTTTGATTTATTGCGTCCTGGGACGCACATATTTGCTTTGAATGAGTCCCCGGGAAAATGTATGGGTCCCAACTAAATTCGTCTAACTCCTACCTTATAACCTATCCTGTGTAATTCGTTTCTAAGAAACTATTGAAATCTATTTACAGTTAGCTTGAAATGGCGAGGAAAAAAAAACCAAAAAAAACCACTGGGACGCATGGATACGATTTTACTACATCCTTTTAAATTTTTTGTGCGCCAGGGACGCAGGACGCGTACCTATCAGCATCTGTGGGGACTCTGCTAAGTGTTCTATCTGATCTTAATAGTGCTGTAGTCAAGATGGTCTCCATTCTTCCTCTGATCTTCAGTTCCTGTGTGTTTTACATTCCAAGGACAGCATCTACAATTGGCATCACTTTCACGTTCTATAGCTTTTTTAGCTCTCTGGCAAGATTTAAGTATTTGTTTTGTAGGGATTACATCCCTTACCTGCCACAGTTTTACTATTTGACGCTAGGGTTCACAAAAGGTAAATACATCCCGTGTCTGCAAATAGTACTGCGAATTATAACTAGTTGGCTTAGTTAACGTAGTATAAAAAAAGAAAGTGCCAAAGTCAAAACTCCCTTTCGACCCCGACAACGCCTCGAGACAGACTCTACCTATTCGCCACAGACAGGATCCCTTTGAGCCCCCCTCCCCCCAAGAAAAAGAACTCGTGTCAATTCACTAAAGATTCTTCCTTTCACATTAGGACATAGGCTCATACTACTCTTTCTTGTATCACATTGTCATGTTTGTATTCACTCTCTTTATGTTTGTTCTTGTTAGCTCGCCGTTAATTTTTTTCGCATATATATATATATATATATATATATATTTAAGTAAAGAAATAACAAAAGACTTAGAGATTTAGCATTATAGTCTATTTCAGGGAGCTTAGACAAAGTCTTATGTTATTTCTTTACTTATATATTTGCTCTGTGACTCTAACATTAAGAACACACATTGGGCTCTCAAACTGCGACAGTTTTTTTTTTTAAATAAAACTCTTGTGTCGTAAGGAAGATTTCTTCTCTGGACTTTTGGATTATATATATATATATTATATATATATATATATATATATATATATATATTATATTTACCACCCCTCCACACGAGCATGGTGTGACACAAGGTCAATTTATTAAGCGGAGTTTACCAGGTTTGAATTCAGTTTTCCTTCTCTAGACTGGTTACCTAGCCAAGGTTAAAGAGTCCAGTTTGCTCTACTATTTACCCATAGCTGGAGGAAGAGTAATTGGATAAATACCTTTCCCAAGGGTATTGGTTAAATGCAAACAGCCTCGACTAGGATTTGAAATCGGGTCGACGAGCCCATTTCCTACGGCACTAACCATTAAACCATGCGCCTTTTTCCCCCGCATATATATCCACACGAGCATATATCATACTACACACACGCCTACGTTACAAAGTGTCCGGGTTCGTTCCAGCTCAACTAATAATAGCAGCGAGTTTTGGTACTCAAAACAACAAACATAGAAAACCAATGTTCAGTCGTCGAGACCATAGCTGGTACGCTACAGTTATCTTTCAGATTTCTTTTATTTTCACTATGTGGTCCGCTGGAACGGCAAAATTTACTAGATGATACGTTCTTTTCTTGTTAACTAATACAATACTTGGTCTTCTGGACGAAATCGGGTGATCCGTGTGTATCTCAAAGTCTCTGATGATTTTATGGGTCTCTTTTTTAAGGACATATTTTGGTTTGTGCATATACATTTAGTCATTATAGCCAAATTTTAACCTTTTGCACAATTATCAGTGGTTCACTTTTTCCATCCTAGTCGCGTATTCCTGTTATATACTCCTTTACTCGGGTGTATATAATGGCGAGAGAGACAAACAGACAGACGAGGGGATGATAGATGAGGGTCTCTTACTTGTTAACTTGTTAAAGTATTTTATTTAAAACAAAACCCAGTCCCGGATTCAACCGTGCGGTGGAGAACGACTCTCAGATCGAGCGGACCTATGCATCCGCTCACTCTGAATTTCTCGTCGCATCTAAACTAAACTAAAACTCTCTCTGGCGCGATTTTCGAGAGGTCAAGCATAACGGTTGGTAATTTTCCACTAGATCCCCGTTATTTGGAATTTAACGAACTCTGATTCAAAATATCTGACTACAGTACGTACACAATTCATTGACTATACAAGAATAATGTAACATTCCTTTTGTGCCACTTTGTTGCATTCGCTTATGATGGATTAACCGTTTTATCTCTGTCATCACATAATCGACACTTACTATTCTTCTGTAGATTAAAAAGTAAAGTAAGTTGAGTAAAGTCGACGGTGTGGCCTAATGTCGGTATCAGCCAGGCAGCGAGGGAGTCTATCCCCTTTTCTCTGGTGCTAGACCAAGGAGATTGTTTTTGCTTCTGAGGTGAAGCGCCACACTTACCATCAGCTTCTCACTTTACCCTGTACTGCTCATACGCTGAGTTAGCGAGGGTCGGTATTGACTCAGGAATCTTGCGATTCCTAGGCAAATTAAAAGATCACAACAAACAATCTGATCGTTAAACTATTAGAATAGCCAGTCTCAATTTATTTAGATTTGTAAAATTTCTCTGTATTCTCGCAATGAATGATACCTTTTACTGTTCTTTTTTAAATTTTGTGTTTTCTTTTTTTTTTTCTTTTTTCTTCTCTCACGCTAGGTAATTTTTTATTGGTAATTATGAATTTTTGTTTAGTAAATTAGAGTGTCCCAGAAAAAACAGAACACACAAATTTTGTAATAAAACTGTTAATTTTAACTAGGGAGTTTTAGGGTTAGGGTTTTGTTTTTCCGGGTCACCCTATACAGGGTGACCCAGAAAAAACAGAGCCCAAATTATTTATTTATTTTCCCATTAAACTAACCCCCACCCCCTAACCCTAACCCCCTAGTTAAAATTAAGTTTTATTACAAAATTTGTGGGTTCTGTTTTTTCTGGGACACCCTAATTTACTAAACAAAAGTTCATGATAACCTCTTGCTTTCTTAATATAAATAAAAAGGTAAACGTGCTGTAAATAACAATAAAGATGAGGACAACAGTCCGAAAAATCTGAATACAAATTGTTGTGCCTCATCACAAAAATTCACACATATCCCGTTTCATTTTATCAGAGATCAGATTTCCATACGGTCGTTAACCTATCAATAGCAATTCATGGTTTACCTATACGTATGTTGATGTTACTTTCAGACACTCCCTACTACTTGAAATAAACACCCCCAATATATTTCTTGTGACACGGAGCTTTAGAAACTAATGTCGGGTTAAGCTTTTGTATATTCGTATAGAATGGATAGTTGGTTGGTTAGTTTTTACGGCATGTCAACCCTTGTTGGGTCATTTTATGCCGAATACATTTTGTTTTATTCATTCTTGTTGGGTATTCAATTTTATTTTCAAACTCAATTTTTAAAAACATTTTTAATACTCATTTAAAAAAAATCTATTTAACCCATAGATGGGACCCTAACAGGTACTACCACTCCGGGTCATGGTGGACCTGGGAGTAATGGCGATGAAGGGGTACTCCACATTCCCCAGAGTTCCAGAATTCAAACGTCACCATTAGATCCAGATTAATGTCATACCCAGGACACTAAGACCTCCAGTCACCGCCTTCTAGCACATATATGATAAAAAGGGTTGGGGTTGCCATAAGAGCAATAGGGTTGAGACAATCATATAGGTGCTAGCGCTTGACATGACCAGCTCTGCTGATCGGAGAGAGCCTCTCCGACCGTCCGTCTAGCCTAAGTAAGGGTCAAAGTGGACTGTTTGCAAGTCATGGACTACCCAGCTACCAGGATTCCGCTCTTAGGCATCACGGGTAGCACATTGAGGGATTTTACCCTTCTATCCGTGCACCTATTGAGGGATTTTACCCTTCTACATAGCCGACAGGGCGAATGAATAGTGGGGTAGGGTGAGTTAAAAGTCCAATAATTCTTTTTGTCCAAGGATCTAGAGGCCCAGGTCACTGTTATGTTGCCTTTGGGTTTGTTTCTTTGTTTAATGCCACATCAAACTTGCTGAGTTATTCAATGCCAAAGCCATTCTTGTAGAAGAACATTAGTGGTACTATTTAACTCATAGTTGGGGAAGGGGGTTCATACCTTTCCTAAGGGTATTAGTCCGAAAGGGAACGCAATGGCACGAGTTCGAACTCGCTTACTACGATGCACCAGAAAAAGAAAAAAAACTGACTAAACTTTAAATATACTTCTAACATTTCCAATATTGTACACAATTATAATGGAGATTCTGTCTGTAACTGAAACTGCGTCAATGATTACGTCACAATACCCTCAGCAATTATCTAAGTTTATCAATGAGTATTTAATTTATTGTGAAAATCATTAATACATAGAATAAACCTTATTTATTAACGATGTTTCTATGGAAATCTGGGTTAGATTTGTTTCAAAACAGCCCATGTTATTAGTGTGCTTAAAATTCTGCAAACTGTCTTATATCATACTAAGAAATAAAGATTTACATAATATACGGTGTTGTTAATTATAATGGTTTCAACAAATCCGAGTTTAATAAATACTTACTTGGTGTTATTGATCTCTAATATTATTGTTTTATTCTCTGACGTATTAAAATCAATCGTAATAATGATTTTTTTATAGAAGCCTATTAAAATATAATTAGAATAAGTGTAATCTTTTTATATGCGTTCTTATTTAATTTTGTTAGTCTTTCTAATTCAATATATTTCATCACATTAAAACTTAAGCGCTTACGCCCGGAAGGTGCATATTCTTGCTAGTACATTTAATGACATTGGTATACTGTCAGTGAGTTATCTTGTATGTCTTTCCTTATCAAAATCCTTTTGGAAGTCTGCAATTGGAGTACTGGCGATAATAAGTTCAATTATCCGTTCCTGTCGCTCGGTCTCTGGTAATGAACACTTTTGTGCCAGTCGCCTTCATCTGTTCACAAAATCATCTCGAGACTCTTCTGCTTTCTGTCTATTTGACATTAATTTGAGACGATTCGCCCGAAAGTTTTATTTCGGTTTTGGTTGCTCTAGAAATGTACAGAAGATAATTTCAGCGAACTTTTACTTCCACCGTGAGTGTGGCGAAAGAAATAACTTCTCTCAAAGCCCAAAGCGGACGCAAACGTGTCTTGCGTGCAGGATGCCGAAAAGAGTGAGAGATATTGCCATTCCTGAAGTTAAGATTTATAAGATACCAGTCTCGTCTCGGGCGAGACAAAATTTGTAATATATTCAAATTTCGGCGGATCAAAAATTCGATGAAAAAAGGAATTTGAATTGTGCGAACAGCTGTCTTATAAAACGGTCGTAGGATTAATGAGTGAACTGACGAGGCTGCCACCATGTAAAATTTGTTTGTTTTTTGTTTTTGTTGTTGTTATTTACCATAATTGAATAGAAAGCGATGTTTCAGTATAATGCATTTATTGACGTTTGTACATAGTCGGTGAACAATCTGGTATGTTGAATATTGCGCCAGGTCTCGAAGTGTCCCAAGATATTACTACGCTAAGAGGTTTACGTACATTAGTGTGCGTAGGGAAAGTAGTTCCCACGATACTGTTACATCTTTCTCCTCGAAACTGTGCCAACTTTATGTACAAATATTTCAAACAACATGTATTCATTATCGTTGATCTTTTCGTCATCACAAAGATATTGCTGTCTGATCATGGCGTGATCATCCCTACCAGAGAACAACAAAATAAGTACATTCACACTAAGAGGCGCTCTTGTGCAACGGTTATCGTCGCTGGAAATGGAATCGATAACACGAATTCAAATCTTGACAAAGACGTTTGCATTTCCCTTTGTGCTAATGCCCTTGGGAAAGATACGAATCATCTGTCCTCCCAGCTATGGGTAAATAGTAGGGTAAACTGGGTAAGACAACCAGTTTAGAAGGAAAAAAAAACAATTCAAAACTAGTTTACTACGCTTTAGGCTTAAAAAAATAATCTTGTGTCACATCCTGCTCGTTGGGTATATACTCGTAATTAAAAAGACGTTTGCATTTCTCTTGGAAAGATACGAATCCATCTGTTCTCCTCCCAGCTATGGGTAAATAGTAGGGTAGACTGGGTGCTTTGGTAAGACAACCAGTTTAGAAGGAAAAAAAAATAATTCAAACCAGTTGTACTACGCTTTATGCTTAAAAAAATAATCTTGTGTCACATCCTGCTCGTGGTGGAGGGTTGGGTATAAACTCGTAATTTAAAAAAAAAGTCCTCATCTGGTAATCATCTCAACAAGTACATTCACACTTAAAAGAAGTCAGATTTTTTTTTTTAAATGTAAACTTAATAGTGAATACGTGATAGAACAACAGGCTTTTCGATTCATCAAAACTCACCAATGCCAGAAGCTTTTCCCCCTCCTCCTCCTCCTCCTCCCCCTGTTCTTTAGTTGTCTATGAGTATGGGTGGAGATAGATCGAGACCTACGTATACATACGATCACAGTACAGTAACCAGATGGTTCAATAAATTTTTCTTGGGTTGCAAAAAAACACGATTATCAGGCAAGTTCAGGTAGACCTAAAATCATGGATTCTGAGGGCTACTTGCCAGCAAGTAGCATTTGGAGAGTATCAGGCAAACTTGGCATATCCCAGTCCAGTGTGGTTATCATCTTCACGACCTCGGCAAAAGCATCTGAGGTTGCCGAATTATTATGCTCGTATTTCATAAGTACCCTATATATCAGATGTCTTGGATAGATGCTCGGAGCTCTGATTTCACAACTGTAGCCAAACAACTAATACACGTCACACGAGTTCTGACCACCTGTCGGTTAGGCTATAGAATACATTGACTGTACCTTTGCAGAGGGATAAGACCCCCCCTTCCCCAATGGGGCTATCTGTTGGCTGCGGGTGGTGACCCTGATGCTTAAGAATGGTTTCCTGGTGGCTGAGCAATCTATAACATGCAACACTCCACTTCAGCTCTTACTTTGACAGGGGAATCAGAAAATATGGTGGAGAGGTCCGAACCGATCAATCGGCTGGTCACTCAAGCCCTAGCCCTATAATGATTATCCCGACTCTGTTGCCTTAAGTAAACACCAACCTTTTTATCATGTATGTGCTAGAAGCGGTGGCTAAGGGCATATGGTCCTGGTATGACGTTAAACTGCATCTATGGTGAGGTTCCAATCTGGAGCTCTGAGGAGTGTGTAGTACCCCTTCGTTGCTATTACTCCCAGGTCGACTCTTACTCAGCATGGTAGTACCTGTTAGGTTCATCTATGGGTTGAATAGATAAAAGAGTTTTTTTTTGAGTTTTAAACAATTGAATACCCAACAAGATGATGAAGCAGAATGTCTTCGGCATAAAATAACCAAGGGTTAACATGCCGTAATTTCAACCACCAATGGGCTCTGGCTTTCCCGTCTTAAACAGATCTGCAATGTAAAAATATTCAAAATAATTATTTAATTAATAATCAAAGAGGTACGCACATTTATTTGAACTAAGTTTCATTTTATTTAGACTAAGTTTCAAAAATGTTTTTTAAAATTTTTTTTACTCTTAATAAATTGAGTTTACTTACTTATGATACAAACTCTCTGACATTGAATTTTTAACTCCCACTCCCTCGACAATATCTTTCAAAATTAATTTTTACACGCCCGGAGGTTTTTTTTGTTGTTGTTTGTTTTGTTAGTCCTATTAATTGCAATGCTTTTAAAGGGACTACTTAAAGATTTTAAGGTCTCTTCTACAGTCATAAATTAGAAAAGTGAAGACTTAAAATTCAGCGAATTTAAATCCTTACTGTTAAGTTACGAAGAAGCAGAAAATGTAACAAACTAACTGTATTTATGAAGTGATTGTCACATGTCTTAGTAATACACTGACGTTCATGAGAAGTTGGAGATGAAGAATTGTGAATTGTTCAATTGCGGAACCAGGACATCAAGCTTTGAATACGAATAAAATTCTTATTATTAATGGAGAATTGTGTGTTGTCTGTACCGAAACTATATTAAAACTCAAGTCGCAGTTCCTTAGTTATTTACGTCACATTATCCATGATTGATAACCTCAATTATTAATAAAACTGTTTTACATTATAATAATGTTGACCATTCTATATAATAGGATTACCACGTACCCACGTGTACGGGTTAGGAACAAAGCCCCATTAATAAACAATAACAAGACCTGTTAATATGGGAGCAACACGAACGAAGCTCATGGGGGCGGGTGCAAAAAATGCGTTGATCCCTCGACATACCCCCTCAAGGGGCGGCTCAGTCCTGGTAATAACCCAGCCCTGCCCCTTTTAATCAGGCGTAGGTGTTGCCTGGGGGAATACCCCTGGATCAACGATGTTCTAAGTCCAGGCCGCAAGCCACTGGAACCCCCGGTCAGGGGGGATATGCGACGGGATCAACGCATTGTTTTTCACCCCCACCATGAGCTATTCGGTTCGTGGAGATTAACAAGGTCTGTTATTATTTATTAATGGGGCTTTGTTCCTAACGTACACGTGGGGTTACGTGGTAAAACCTATTATATTAGATATCAACATCATTATAATGGAAAACAGTTTTATTAATTAATTGAGGTTAATTAAAAACAAAATCAGGATAATGTGACGTAAATAACTAAGGAACTGGACTTGCAGTTTAATATAGTTTCGGTTACAGACAAAACCACAATCTCCATTATAATAAGATTTTATTTCGTATTCAAAGCTTTGATGTCCTGGTTCCGTGCAACAATTCACAATTCTTTCATCTCCAGACTTCTTCATGAAGTGATCGTCACGGTATTACTAAGACATGTGACATCACTTCATAAAATACAGTATCAGTTTGTCTACATTTTTGCTTCTTCGTAACTTAACAGTAAGGATTTAAATTCGCTGAATTTTAAGTCTTCACTTTTCTAGATTATGACTGTAGAGAGACCTTAAAATCTTTTAGTAGTCCCTTTAGAAGCATGCATTAATAGGACTAACAAAACAAAACAACAACAAAAAAACCCTCCCGGCGGTGTAAAATTAATTTTTTGAAAGATATTGTCTGAGGGGAGTGGGAGTTAAAAATTCAATGTCAGAGAGTTTGCATAAGTAAGTAAACTCAAATTTATTAAAGAGTAAAGAAAAAATTTAAAAAACATTTTGAAATGAAACTTAGTTCTCAAATAAAATGAAACTTATCTCAAATAAAATGTTGCGTACCTCTATTGATTATTAATTAAATAATTATTTTGAAATATTTACATTGCAGATCTGTTTAAGACGGAAAGCCAGAGCCCATTGGTTGTTGAAATTACGGCATGTTAACCCTTGGTTATTTTATGCCGAAGACATTCTTGCTTCATTCATTCTTTGTGGTATTCAAATGTTTAAAAACTCATTAAAAAAACTCTTTTATCTATTCAACCCATAGATATACCCTAACAGTACTACCATGCTGAGTAAGATCGACCTGGATAATAGCCGAAAGGGTACTACACATCCTCAGAGCTCCAGAATTGGACCTCACCACTAGATGCAGTTTAACGTCATATCCAGGACATATGCTCCTTGCCACCGCTTCTAGCACATACATATAAAAAGGTGGGTTTTACTATAAGGGCAACAGAGTCGGGATAATCATATAGGTGCTAGGGCTTACGTGACCAGCCGATTGATCGGTTCGGACCTCTCCAACCATTTTTCTGATTCCTGTCAAAGTAAGAGCTGAAGTGGAGTGTTGCATTTATAGATTGCTCAGCCACCAGGAAACCATTCTTAAGCATCAAGGGTCACCACCCGCAGCCAACAGATAAGCCCATTGGGAAAGGGGGGTCTTATCCCTCTGCAAAGGTACAGTCAATGTATTCTATAGCCTAACCGACAGAGTGTCAGAACTCGTGTACGTATTAGTTGTTGGCTACAGTTGTGAAATCAGAGCTCCGAGCATCTATCCAAGACCATCTGATATATAGGGTACTTATGAAATACGAGGCATAATAATTCGGCAACCTCAGATGCTTTTTGCCGAGGTCGTGAAGATGATAAACCACACTGGACTGGGATATGCCAAGTTTGCCTGATACTCTCCAAATGCTACTTGCTGGCAAGTAGCCCTCAGAATCCATGATTTTAGGTCTACCTGAACTTGCCTGATAATCGTGTTTTTTGCACCCAAGAAAAATTTATTGAACCATCTGGTTACTGTACTGTGATCGTATGTATACGTAGGTCTCGATCTATCTCCACCCATACTCATAGACAACTAAAGAACAGGGGGAGGAGGAGGAGGAGGAGGGGGAAAGCTTCTGGCATTGGTGAGTTTTGATGAATCGAAAAGCCTGTTGTTCTATCACGTATTCACTATTAAGTTTACATTTAAAAAAAAAAAATCTGACTTCTTTTTAAGTGTGAATGTACTTGTTGAGATGATTACCAGATGAGGACTTTTTTTTTAAATTACGAGTTTATACCCAACCCCTCCACCACGAGCAGGATGTGACACAAGATTATTTTTTTAAGCATAAAGCGTAGTACAACTGGTTTGAATTATTTTTTTTCCTTCTAAACTGGTTGTCTTACCAAAGCACCCAGTCTACCCTACTATTTACCCATAGCTGGGAGGAGAACAGATGGATTCGTATCTTTCCCAGAAATGCAAACGTCTTTTTAATTACGAGTATATACCCAACGAGCAGGATGTGACACAAGATTATTTTTTTAAGCCTAAAGCGTAGTACAACTAGTTTGAATTTTTTTTTTTCCTTCTAAACTGGTTGTCTTACCCAGTTTACCCTACTATTTACCCATAGCTGGGAGGAGAACAGATGGATTCGTATCTTTCCCAAGGGCATTAGCACAAAGGGAAATGCAAACGTCTTTGTCCAAGATTTGAATTCGTGGTTATCGATTCCATTTCCAGCGACGATAACCGTTGCACAAGAGCGCCTCTTAGTGTGAATGTACTTATTTTGTTGTTCTCTGGTAGGGATGATCACGCCATGATCAGACAGCAATATCTTTGTGATGACGAAAAGATCAACGATAATGAATACATGTTGTTGAAATATTTGTACATAAAGTTGGCACAGTTTCGAGGAGAAAGATGTAACAGTATCGTGGGAACTACTTTCCCTACGCACACTAATGTACGTAAACCTCTTAGCGTAGTAATATCTTGGGACACTTCGAGACCTGGCGCAATATTCAACATACCAGATTGTTCACGACTATGTACAAACGTCAATAAATGCATTATACTGAAACATCGCTTTCTATTCAATTATGGTAAATAACAACAACAAAAACAAAAAACAAACAAATTTTACATGGTGGCAGCCTCGTCAGTTCACTCATTAATCCTACGACCGTTCTATAAGACAGCTGTTCGCACAATTCAAATTCCTTTTTTTCATCGAATTTTTGATCCGCCGAAATTGAATATATTACAAATTTTGTCTCGCCCGAGACGAGACTGGTATCTTATAAATCTTAACTTCAGGAATGGCAATATCTCTCACTCTTTTCGGCATCCTGCACGCAAGACACGTTTGCGTCCGCTTTGGGCTTTGAGAGAAGTTTTTCTTTCGCCACACTCACGGTGGAAGTAAAAGTTCGCTGAAATTATCTTCTGTACATTTCTAGAGCAACCAAAACCGAAATAAAACTTTCGGGCGAATCGTCTCAAATTAATGTCAAATAGACAGAAAGCAGAAGAGTCTCGAGATGATTTTGTGAACAGATGAAGGCGACTGGCACAAAAGTGTTCATTACCAGAGACCGAGCGACAGGAACGGATAATTGAACTTATTATCGCCAGTACTCCAATTGCAGACTTCCAAAAGGATTTTGATAAGGAAAGACATACAAGATAACTCACTGACAGTATACCAATGTCATTAAATGTACTAGCAAGAATATGCACCTTCCGGGCGTAAGCGCTTAAGTTTTAATGTGATGAAATATATTGAATTAGAAAGACTAACAAAATTAAATAAGAACGCATATAAAAGATTACACTTATTCTAATTATATTTTAATAGGCTTCTATAAAAAAAATCATTATTACGATTGATTTTAATACGTCAGAGAATAAAACAATAATATTAGAGATCAATAACACCAAGTAAGTATTTATTAAACTCGGATTTGTTGAAAACCATTATAATTAACACCGTATATTATGTAAATCTTTATTTCTTAGTATGATATAAGACAGTTTGCAGAATTTTAAGCACACTAATAACATGGGCTGTTTTGAAACAAATCTAACCCAGATTTCCATAGAAACATCGTTAATAAATAAGGTTTATTCTATGTATTAATGATTTTCACAATAAATTAAATACTCATTGATAAACTTAGATAATTGCTGAGGGTATTGTGACGTAATCATTGACGCAGTTTCAGTTACAGACAGAATCTCCATTATAATTGTGTACAATATTGGAAATGTTAGAAGTATATTTAAAGTTTAGTCAGTTTTTTTTTCTTTTTCTGGTGCATCGTAGTAAGCGAGTTCGAACTCGTGCCATTGCGTTCCCTTTCGGACTAATACCCTTAGGAAAGGTATGAACCCCCTTCCCCAACTATGAGTTAAATAGTACCACTAATGTTCTTCTACAAGAATGGCTTTGGCATTGAATAACTCAGCAAGTTTGATGTGGCATTAAACAAAGAAACAAACCCAAAGGCAACATAACAGTGACCTGGGCCTCTAGATCCTTGGACAAAAAGAATTATTGGACTTTTAACTCACCCTACCCCACTATTCATTCGCCCTGTCGGCTATGTAGAAGGGTAAAATCCTCAATAGGTGCACGGATAGAAGGGTAAAATCCTCAATGTGCTACCCGTGATGCCTAAGAGCGGAATCCTGGTAGCTGGGTAGTCCATGACTTGCAAACAGTCCACTTTGACCCTTACTTAGGCTAGACGGACGGTCGGAGAGGCTCTCTCCGATCAGCAGAGCTGGTCATGTCAAGCGCTAGCACCTATATGATTGTCTCAACCTATTGCTCTTATGGCAACCCCAACCCTTTTTATCATATATGTGCTAGAAGGCGGTGACTGGAGGTCTTAGTGTCCTGGGTATGACATTAATCTGGATCTAATGGTGACGTTTGAATTCTGGAACTCTGGGAATGTGGAGTACCCCTTCATCGCCATTACTCCCAGGTCCACCATGACCCGGAGTGGTAGTACCTGTTAGGGTCCCATCTATGGGTTAAATAGATTTTTTTTAAATGAGTATTAAAAATGTTTTTAAAAATTGAGTTTGAAAATAAAATTGAATACCCAACAAGAATGAATAAAACAAAATGTATTCGGCATAAAATGACCCAACAAGGGTTGACATGCCGTAAAAACTAACCAACCAACTATCCATTCTATACGAATATACAAAAGCTTAACCCGACATTAGTTTCTAAAGCTCCGTGTCACAAGAAATATATTGGGGGTGTTTATTTCAAGTAGTAGGGAGTGTCTGAAAAGTAACATCAACATACGTATAGGTAAACCATGAATTGCTATTGATAGGTTAACGACCGTATGGAAATCTGATCTCTGATAAAATGAAACGGGATATGTGTGAATTTTTGTGATGAGGCACAACAATTTGTATTCAGATTTTTCGGACTGTTGTCCTCATCTTTATTGTTATTTACAGCACGTTTACCTTTTTATTTATATTAAGAAAGCAAGAGGTTATCATGAACTTTTGTTTAGTAAATTAGGGTGTCCCAGAAAAAACAGAACCCACAAATTTTGTAATAAAACTTAATTTTAACTAGGGGGGTTAGGGTTAGGGGGTGGGGGTTAGTTTAATGGGAAAATAAATAAATAATTTGGGCTCTGTTTTTTCTGGGTCACCCTGTATAGGGTGACCCGGAAAAAACAAAACCCTAACCCTAAAACTCCCTAGTTAAAATTAACAGTTTTATTACAAAATTTGTGTGTTCTGTTTTTTCTGGGACACTCTAATTTACTAAACAAAAATTCATAATTACCAATAAAAAAATTACCTAGCGTGAGAGAAGAAAAAAAAAAAAAAAAAAAAGAAAACACAAAATTTAAAAAAGAACAGTAAAAGGTATCATTCATTGCGAGAATACAGAGAAATTTACAAATCTAAATAAATTGAGACTGGCTATTCTAATAGTTTAACGATCAGACTGTTTGCTGTGATCTTTTAATTTGCCTAGGAATCGCAAGATTCCTGAGTCAATACCGACCCTCGCTAACTCAGCGTATGAGCAGTACAGGGTAAAGTGAGAAGCTGATGGTAAGTGTGGCGCTTCACCTCAGAAGCAAAAACAATCTCCTTGGTCTAGCACCAGAGAAAAGGGGATAGACTCCCTCGCTGCCTGGCTGATACCGACATTAGGCCACACCGTCGACTTTACTCAACTTACTTTACTTTTTAATCTACAGAAGAATAGTAAGTGTCGATTATGTGATGACAGAGATAAAACGGTTAATCCCACCATAAGCGAATGCAACAAAGTGGCACAAAAGGAATGTTACATTATTCTTGTATAGTCAATGAATTGTGTACGTACTGTAGTCAGATATTTTGAATCAGAGTTCGTTAAATTCCAAATAACGGGGATCTAGTGGAAAATTACCAACCGTTATGCTTGACCTCTCGAAAATCACGCCAGAGAGAGTTTTAGTTTAGTTTAGATGCGACGAGAAATTCAGAGTGAGCGGATGCATAGGTCCGCTCGATCTGAGAGTCGTTCTCCACCGCACGGTTGAATCCGGGACTGGGTTTGTTTTAAATAAAATACTTTAACAAGTTAACAAGTAAGAGACCCTCATCTATCATCCCCTCGTCTGTCTGTTTGTCTCTCTCGCCATTATATACACCCGAGTAAAGGAGTATATAACAGGAATACGCGACTAGGATGGAAAAAGTGAACCACTGATAATTGTGCAAAAGGTTAAAATTTGGCTATAATGACTAAATGTATATGCACAAACCAAAATATGTCCTTAAAAAAGAGACCCATAAAATCATCAGAGACTTTGAGATACACACGGATCACCCGATTTCGTCCAGAAGACCAAGTATTGTATTAGTTAACAAGAAAAGAACGTATCATCTTCTAGATGTTGCCGTTCATATAGTGAAAATAAAAGAAATCGGAAAGATAACTGTAACGTACCAGCTATGGTCTCGACGACTGAACGTTGGTTTTCGTATGTTTGTTGTTTTGAGTACCACAACTCGCTGCTATTATTAGTTGAGCTGGAACGAACCCGGACACTTTGTAACGTAGGCGTGTGTGTAGTATGATATATGCTCGTGTGGATATATATGCGGGGGAAAAAGGCGCATGGTTTAATGGTTAGTGCCGTAGGAAATGGGCTCGTCGACCCGATTTCAAATCCTAGTCGAGGCTGTTTGCATTTAACCAATACCCTTGGGAAAGGTATGTATCCAACTATTCTTCCTCCAGCTATCGGTAAACAGTAGAGCAGACTGGACTCTTTAACCTTGGCTAGGTAACCAGTCTAGGAAAACTCTGAATTCAAACCTGGTAAACTCCGCTTAATAAATTGACCTTGTGTCACACCCTGCTCGTGTGGAGGGGTTTGTAAATATATATATATATATATATATATATATATATATATATATATATATATGCGAAAAAAATTAACGGCGAGCTAACAAGAACAATGTTATTACATGAGCAAACATAAAGAGAGTGAATACAAACATGACAATGTAATACAAGAAAGAGACTATAAGAAAGAGTAGTATGGGCTAATGTGAAAGGAAGAATCTTTAGTGAATTGAGTTCTTTTTTTTTGGTGGGGGGCTCAAAGGGACCCTGTCTGTGGCGAATAGGTAGAGTCCGTCTCAAGGGGTTGTCGGGGTCGAAACGGAGTTTTGACTTTGGCGCTTTTTTTTAAAACTACGCCAACTAGTTATAATTCGCTGTACTATTTGCAGACACGGGAGGTAATTACCTTTTGTGAACCCTAGCGTCAAATAGTAAAACTGTGGCAGGTAAGGGATGTAATCCCTACAAAACAAATACTTAAATCTTGCCAGAGAGCTAAAAAAGCTATAGAACGTGAAAGTGAGACCATCTTGACTACCGCACTATTAAGATCAGCTAGAACACTTAGAAGAGTCCTCACAGATGCTGATAGGGACGCGTCCTGCGTCCCTGGCGCACAAAAAATGTAAAAGGATGTAGTAAAATCGTATTTATGCGTCCCAGTGTTTTTTTTTTTTTTACCTCGCCATTTCAAGCTAACTGTAAATACATTTTAATAGTTTCTTAGAAACGAATTACACAGGATAGGTTACAAGGTAGGAGTTAGACGAATTTAGTTGGGACCCATATATTTTCCCGGGGACTCATTCAAAGCAAATATGTGCGTCCCAGGACGCAATAAATCAAAAAGCTATCAGCATCACCGAGTCCTGGAGACATGAGGGAACTTGTTGTTACTCAGATTTCAGTGAAAAATTATCAGTTAAAACTGGCGTAAAAAGAAGAAAAAAACTCGCATAGGTTGAAAATAATAATGTATTTATTTCACTACAGGCATCCATACTTTGAGCGTGCATACGCCAGGGATAGTATTTACTTTAACCTCCAGCCAGAGCAGGATGTATGATCTTTTTTGCCGTGCACCATATATTTTCCCAGGTTAAAAGATAGGCAATTAAATTCGGATGAAGAAGACAACAACAATTGAAGATAAAAACATATATTCAGAAAGATACAAATTGCAAACTTAATGGAGTTTGCTGCCAGAGTTATTTGCTGAAATTTTGGAAGCGACTGGATTTAGACGTCTTGCTGCAATTTGCTCAACACTACAACTAACTTAGTCATGGAATTCAATGTGGACGCCAATGTATGATATTGGCTGACTGGTGCCAAGGGCAGATAATTAATTTTTCCAATAGATGCGACATAAATCGAAGCTCATACGATTACTAGTGCCAAAAATGCGTTGATTCCGTCGGCATTCCCTTTTTGGGGCGCCTCGGACACTGGGCAATAAACCCAGCCCTGTTCCTTTAAATCGAGGGGACAGGTGTTACCAGGAGGGGGTGGCCTCTGAGATCACGGGATTAATTTGTCCAGAGGCCGAAGCCAGGGTTCATAAAATGTTTGTTTAATTTGGAAATATAGCATTATTGATCGATACTAGCTTTGAATTCAATCATACAATGGGGAAAATAAGCATTTCACCCCCTGCTGATTTTCTGAGTTTGCCACCTTACGAAACTAGAAATGGTGTATAATTTTCAGTGTAGTTATTTCCTTGTACTTGGCCCCATCTATATTTCCCTCGACCCGATGTAGTCGTCCTGTTCCTTTAGCAAAGAAACAGTCACAAAACATAATGTTTCCACCACCATGCTTAATGGTTGGGATGGTGTTCTTGGGATCCAAGTCAACTCCCCCCCCCTCCAAACATGATTTCGTCGTGGACCGAAATCATGTAGTACTACTCAAAAAGGCACATGGACATATCTATCTGAAGTTTGCAATTGAGCACCTGGATGATTCTGGGGTGGGTTGGGAGAAAGTGCTGTGGTCAGATGAGATTACATTGAGCCTTTTGTCATCAACTCGCCGAGTTTGGAGGGAAAGAAAAGTTAACTTGGACCCCAAGAACACCATCATAACCATTAAGCATGGTGGGGAAACATTTATGGGGTAGAAGTGGTTTTGGGTGTTTTACAGGTAGCTGAGATATTCTTGGCTGTGTGTTCCTCGGGTTTTCTTTTAACTCAATCTCTTTTTGGTGGTCGCGCTGAAAAGAAGGCATTCAAAGAACAAAAAAGGAAAAGGACGAAGGCAGAAGGTGGCTTTATGACTTAGGCTTTATTGACCGGGTCATAGTCGACCGTGGCAAGGGGATATCACCCTGGCCTAGGAAGCGACTACACTCAGTTAAGGCCTGGCTCCAAAATGGCTGAGAGATTCTTTTGGGAGTCGGGGGACAGTGCTTTTTGTCGGACATGCGCAGAGGGTTCTTCCGGGGAAGGCCCCATGGGAGTTTTTTTAATTTTTTTTTAATTCTAATTTTATTTTCATTTCATCTTAATCTCCATACATTATGATTTAGGGCCGTTTCTCTGCTAAGGGGACAGCTGGGTGACCACTGTTGTAGCCTTGCGCCAAACATAGCTAAAAAAAATTTTTTAAAGAAGAAGAAAAAAAAAGATAGAAAGAAAGCATAAAGTTAAAGCAACTGAATCGTATAGTGTGAAATGTGAACTCAATCAATAGAGATTGATCTGAAAAGAACAGTAAGCACAGACCGATTATTGCGGACGTTTTTCAAGCTTGAAGATAACGCTTATAATAAAAGACGTTGTCGTTCAAAAATCGGGTACTGAAAAAAAAAAAAAAAAAAAAAAAGTGTGTGAATCAGCAAACAGTATTTTACAACTGAAGTAGAACATGGAGCAAAAAGAAAGCTCGTCATCTGCATTGTAGTGTTACTTTTACAATCTGCAGATTCCATGAAATAATCATTGTCCACCTGCAAATTCTCAAGGAAAGATATGATTGACGCCGAAGGAAATACCTCTCCTGATCAGTTATAACAGATCTAGAAAAGAACCATATCAGAGATGCTGATAGGTACGTGACCTGCGTCCCTGACGCATACAATTTTAAACGGACGCAGTAAAATCGTATCAATGCGTCTCAGGGACTCCTGTTTTTTCTTTTTTGTTATTTTTTTGTTATTTTTTTTCTTTCTTTTTTCTTTCCCACTATTTCAAGCTAATTGTAAATACATTTCAATATTTTCTTAGAAACGAATTACCCAGGATGTGGTTCATGCTTTAGTTGTTTTATCAAAGAAAACCTTTAAGTCCATTTCCCACATTTCACAAATAAAAAAAAACCTACAGTTTATTAAGAAACTTTAGTTGGGATCCATTAAATTATCCAGGGACTCCTTCAAATCAAATCTTTGCGTCCCAGGACGCACTAAATTAAAAAGCTATCACCATCACTGCATATGTAAAAATGTCAGAATTTAGCGTTCGAGATGACAATCTGTCGGGATGGGATCTACGATTTCAAACACCAAAAGGAAGTAAAGCCCGTTTCGCGCCAAGTCGATAGCGTTTATATTTTCTGTACATTGTACAAAAATACATCAAGAAAAAAAATCAAGATAAACCAGCCGCGTTTCTTTTTATCTATCAAACCGTTTTCTCATTTATTAAACTAAAACTATGAAATCAGTTTATTGCGAATCTGGTCTTCTATTTTAAACAAATAAAAACTAACATTACTTTAATTCAAGTAAGCTTTAAACACCGAACGAAACAAAAATACACTATTGATAAAATTCATATTAAGTGAACTTTGTAGAATTTTCTCAATAGTTTTTCTTTAAAAACAAATTCATGTAGTAAAATTGATAGATTAAATTAACTGTGAATTTCATGAATGAAAAACAAACTTTTATTCTCATTCAAATAGGATAGAAACTTGATTAAATATTTTCCTTTAAAAACAAATTCATGTCGTAAAATTGATATATTAAATTAACTGTGACTTTTATGAATGAAAAGCAAACTTTTATTCTAAATCTCATTCTAATAGGATAGACACTTGACTAAATTCTAATTGAGGGGGTCTTTTAGCTTTGCCATCAGCTTTCATTCTCTCAAGCCAGTCTCTCAAAACGAGGGTTTCTACAAATAGAAAATCGGTTGCATTTTAAGTAAATACTAGTTTGCTTATATTTGGAATAATTCTTCAAATAAGATTGGAATAATTAGAGGATATTGTATTAGATCTTTACTGCATCCATTCCAATGTGTTATACCACGGAGCTATTATTTGAGACTATATCAGTTACCCTCTTCATCAGTTGGGAGGGTTTCTTAAAAGACAAGATGGGACAGTGTAATAAGAAGTAATTGGTAAATAGTAAAGAAAGAAAGAAAGAAAGAAGCTACACATCACCTTTTGATTACTCCGATTACCTTGTTTTTCTTCTCATCCTCCTCCCCCTCCTCACCATATAGTTTTGTTGGTACAGCAATCTTTCTTCTTTTACTCTCAGCCTTCTTCTTCTTCATCTTCGTCTTCTTCTTCATCTTCGTCTTCTTCTTCATCTTCGTCTTCTTCTTTGACTGCTCCTGCTTTTACTCATCCAACCTTTTCTTTCTTCTTACACAAGAAGTGTTGTATTTCTTCATGAAGACCTTGCACCGCCGCTACCAACAACCTACACACACGCACCTATGGGTATATGCACACACAATATACTTATATATCCCAGTGTTGGCGTTGTCGTTCGTCCGGGGAGTTACCGATTCCTGACGTAGGTACGCACAGCAGCCAACACGTAAGTCGAGAAAACTAAAACAAGATTATTAACCTCAGTCCTGTTAAGACAATTTTACGTATATTTTTTATTTGTCATTTTTTCCCCTCTTTTTCCTTCTTGCTTTTAGAGGTTGGTCGCGTGAAAGAGGTGCAGGGTTGGTCTCACAAAAGTGTAGGTGACCAATTAAGAAAAAAATAAATTAATAAAACAAACGGGCTAAACTGAGCGGGTTCTTTTAAAGAATTACAACTAAATTCATTTGTCTATTTTGGTGAGAGAATAACAGAAAGTGTATTGGTAGGTGTACAAAGAGTTCAAATAGTTTTACACTGGACTTGATTTTTAAAAAATTAAAATGCGGACTGGGCCTCTCTCGTAACGCTGGGAAGCATGGGACCCGGTTTTACGGAATGTTACTAAATAAAGATTCTATATCGTCAAACTAAGAAGAAAATTTTTACCGACTTTTTAAATTGATTAATTTTGTATCAAATAATAACTTTTTAAAAAGTTTTATTTTCTTTTTCAAACAGTTTAACCGTAGTTTGTTTCACTAAATTCCTTCATTTTTAATATTTTTCGTTAAATACTTAACAGTAGATCAGGTAACAAAGTCTATATACAGAGATAAAGTATGGATGCACCACCGTGCAACAAGTCAACCGCAAGCTTGCGATAATATTTAAAAATGTAAAGTAAATATAAAATAAATGTGGTATCTTAAACGAAAATGTTAATTCTAAATAACAGTGCAAGTCGTGATAGAAAAATCTTCAATATTTGTTTATTTTCAGTTTGTTTAGTTTATTTTTAGAGTGATTTATCTTTAGAACAAATATTGAACCGAAAACCCCTTTTTAAATTGCGCATTTAACTTGTATATATTCATTGATTCAATACTACATAGTAATATAACCTCCAAATGTTTATTTGTTTTGGCTATTAATTGAGAAGAAAAACTTTAGACCGCTCTTTTAAAATTATTTTAGCGGTAAGTTTGAAAACAGATGATTTTCTGTGGTAATCAAGAAGCGTTCTCCTATGGTTTTACCTTTTAAGTACAGACACAGCATGTAACTTTAGCTTTTTTATCGTAAGAAAGATAGATAGGCCCTCAAGTTAGAGGACATTTCTAATTTCGTTTCTTGCTTCTTACGAAGCCTTTTTTTATGCTCATTTTTTTCTTCTAATTCGTTAAGTTCAAATAATTAAAACTAATAAATGTCTAAAAAAAAATTCAACAAACTTAAGGTTCCTAAATTCGAGAATTTTTAATATAATTTTGGGGGGTATCCCTATAATATAAATTTCCAAGTACGAATTTATTTATTATTATTATTCTCATAATAAATGTGTAATATTATTTTGCTTTTTTATTTTATTTTATACTGATGCTCATTATGTTACTACTTTTCGACTTAGACAAAAATTTGACCTTAAATAATCGATTTGATTTATTTTAATTCGTTTTTAATATGAAAAGCAGACGAACATTTGAGTATACCTAAAGTTTTATTATTCTATTCATTTATTTATCTATTTTTGTTATTCCACAACAAATCACACGTTTAATGAATTTTGTTGTTGATCCTGTTCGTTTCACGTGGTTTCCGGACAAGCATTCATTCACATTTATTGAGTGTTCATTTAATTTTTATAACACAAAAAAAAAAAAAAAATCATTTTTTGACCTCTATACCCTCCCTCCCCCTCCATCTAAAAATTCGTGAACGTTGCATTTTTCTGTAATTTCATTGTTCTTGTGAATATATATATAAAGTGCATGTGTGCTTTTACATAAAAACAAATATTAAGCATAAACAAACATTTTTATACAGACACACACACACAATTTTTTTTTATTTTACTCACCCAAATAAGATATTTTGTTACTGAACGGTCAGTGTCCACTCAATAATTAATTAATTGAATAATGAAAAGTTTTAAATGAAAAAGGTTTTAATTAAAAACAAAAACTATCTTATTTCTTTCTTTGATTCATAAATTGCACGTGGTTCAGAATTCATAATGAAAACATTGATTCAATTTTTTAAGTTATTTTTTTAAATTCACGTAAAAAGTTAACGCAAGCCAAGCAATTAAGGTTTACACGCGTTATTTATTATTATCAACATCATTATTATTATTATTATTATTATTACTATTATTACTATTATTACTATTATTATTATTAACAACAATCATCATCATCGGCTAGAAGACTCATAAGAATCTTGGAGACCCTAGACTCCAGTGTGTTTGATCAACCCGCAAAGAGTGAATAATGATGATGATGATGATGATGATGATGTACTTTTGACGGCTTCGGTTGGTGTCTGTCTGACAAAACACTGTCATCCTTCAACTTGTCATTGTTCCATCCTCTGACAATAACACTGAGGAAACCGTTTTTTTTTTTTTTGTTTTTTTTTTTTTTGTTGGTATGACCCACCTTAAAATACGACCTCGTTTAAGTAATCTTACGGGATATCGGGTACATATGGTATAACAGATTCCTTTAAATAAATAAATGACAATATGTTGAACATTTTGCCGTTATTGTCGTCTGACAACTAACAAATGAATATCGACACTTAACATAGAAAGACCTTGTTGATATAATTCATCATTCATTATCTTCAAGATACGCATTCCCGAAATTTTCAACTTAAAAAAAAAAAAGAAGAAATATCCCTTGAAATTAGTAGCAGGAACCAGCCTCGTATGCTCTTTTGGTCTGTTTTTTCGGGAAAATAAAAATTCCAAAACCCGAAAAAAGTTATTTGGAAATTTAAAAGTTATTTTCTTTAAAACTCAAAATAATTTTTGTAGAGTGTTTTCTTTTTCTTTTTTTTTCTTCTTTTTCGTTTTAAAAATTATATTTATTTGATGAAAAAAAAGTCTGATTCAATTGGCCTTTTTTTATTCACTTCAAAATTTAATGGTGAATTTTAAACATCTGGAAGTGGCATGTTGTACATAATATTTTTGTCCTGAATAAAGATTTATTTAATCTATCTAAAAATGAACGATTACAAATGCACAATTTTGTGCAACATATTTTCCGAGATTTTAATATATTCAAAAATTATTACTAATGATTCCTTTCCATTTATGGAAGTTTTAATTAGAAGTGAGCTTTTACCCTTTTATTTCAAAATACCCCAATTTTCACTACAGAGACAACAACAACCGTTTCAGTCCTTGTTGCATTGTATTTTTGCTTATGATTTTTGGTTATGCAGTGTATCTCTCTCATATGAAATTTTATACTTATTTGCTCCATATTTTTCCCTTTCTCACTGATATCAGAATTTTAAAATGTATGAAAAAACATCCATTATCCTTCTTTAACTTTCATGCTTGAACATCCCTACTTTAATGATTGTTAATTCACAGTTCATAATATTTTGATAAATGACACATTTCCTGGTTTCATTTCAAATCATTTTCCAACAAAGTAGGGTGTCCAACCAGGAATAATTGACAGTATTTGTCCAGAATATCCCGCTGGGAAAATGTCTAAAAAAATATACAATATACATAAGAATTTGTGAATGTAATACTTACATACACCATACAGTTAAGAGTAAGTCTCAGTCATTATCTTCCCATTTAACATTTATATTTAAAAACCAAGTCTTTAACTCTTTACAATTCACACACTTGTGATAATTGTTTTTTTTTCATTTCTTTTATATTGGACTCTCTTGTCAATTTCGACACATGAGGGTTCATCCAATGAACAACCTACACAGTGTTTTGTTTATAGTGGTGAAGGCTTGTGTTGGACCATCTGCACTTTTTTTTGGCACAGTTAATAGGAAACAATTGGTGCACAAGAAATGCCACAAACCCAAACAAAGGACTGACCTCAGGTTTTTCAAATTCAGAGTTTTACCTTCTCTTAGACTAGTTACCTATCCAAGGTTGAAGAGCCCAGCCTGCCCTACTATTTTACCTATAGCTGGAGGGAGAATATATGAATTCACACCTTTCTAAAAGGTATTAGCACTATGTGAAATGCAAACAGCCATATATATACCAACCCCTCCGCACAATCAGGATGCGACACAAGGTCAATTTCCTTAAGAGGAGTTTAACAGGTTTGAATTCAGAGTTTTCCTTCTCCTAGACCGGTTGCCTAACCAAGGTTAAAGAGCCCAATCTGCCCTACTATTTATCCATAGCTGGAGGGAGAGTCGGATTCATACCTTTCTCAAAGGTATTAGCGCTAAGTGAAATGCAATAACCTCAGCCAGGATTTGAACTCGGGGTGACTGGTCCATTTCCCATGACTTTAACCATTACACCACGCGCTTCCTAAATGCAAACTGCCATATCTCGGGTTGACGAGTCAATTTCCCACGACTCTAACCATTATGCCATGCGCCTCCATATATTTATTTTATAAGAAGATGACAACTAACAGCTGATTGCTGATATTTGAATTTTTGGAACTAAAATGTAACTTCAGTTTAAAAATATTCGGCATAAAATAACCCAAGGGGTCGACATGCTGTAAAAACCAACAAACCAACCAGTTTAAAATAAAATAAAAGAAAAGGAAATGATTGGATGATGATGTAAAGATTACATTTGTCTATATATGTTGTTCTGTTGTATATTACTGTAGTTATTTCTTCAGCGGTCTATTCTGGACAAATACAGGATAGGGTTTCCAAAAACAAACTGAAATATCTACCTAAAAGATGGGGTTCTAATACATGCAAGAATACACATATACAGGCTTACGGTCAGGATTAAGTTTGTGCTAATAAAAAAAGCCCAAAACCTGAGTAAATATGAAATCATTCACAACTTTAACAATACAAGAGACTAATCTGCAGAAAATCAAGTGAGAGTTATCTACCTTTTCTTAGCTAATTTAATTTAATTTTTTCGGACCTAAAAAAAAAATTTTTTTGTCAATTCTTTAATGTACGTCATTTCTGTTGAAAATATTCAATTAATCATAATTAATCAATTAATTAACTCATAACAATGACAGTCGTAGGATAAACAGATGTAGAAATTAAACTATTTTTTAAAAATATTTTCATACATTTGAAATTAAACTACTTAATTTTTTTTTTCATTCAAGAAATAAAACTATATAAAAAAGATAAAAAATATCTAATCATTTATCATTTGTTTACAATGTAAAAAAAAATCTGATATCTGAATTATTTCAACTTCTAATATATCATTTCAAATGAATAAGAATCACAAAATATTAGATGTATAATTAGGGATATAATGTTTTTATTAATGGTTATTTGATCATATTAAATGTATGGATTATTGAATGTAGAATAATCTGTCTTCACATTTTAAAATATATTTTGTTGCTTCTAAAATGCATCCCAAGCATATTATATATATATATATATATATTATATATATATATATGGTGCTTCTAAAATGCATCCCAAGCAAAAAAAACAAACAGATTATTTTGCTTTAAAATGCACTCCAAGCAATATATATATATATGATTTTATATATGAAAATGGTGACTTACTGGTGAAATTGGCCACAATGGTTAGTTGATACAAGTTTCACAATGATAAAGACAGCGATATAACAAATATAAGTGCTCAATACGCAAATTTATTATTTCTAATGGTATACACAGG
>CM042138.1:46147712-46180512 GCA_023376005.1 Doryteuthis pealeii
TGAAGCATCCGGCTCGGAACCACAAGGTTCTAAAGCCCTACCGACTGCACCTCTGCAAAGGGGTAAGACGCCCCCCCCCCACCAAATGGACTACCGGTTGGCCGTGGGTGGCGACCTGTGATGCTTAAGGACGGAATCCTGGAGGCTGTCCATGACATGCAACACTTCACTTTGCCCCTTACTTGAGATAGATGAGTAGTCGGAAGAGGCCCTCTCCAATCAATCAACTGGTCACGTCAAGCCCTAGCACCTATGTGATTGTCCCAACCCTTATGGCAAGCCCCCAACCCTTATATGCTAGAAGGTGGTGGCTGAGAGTTTTAGTGTCCTAGGTATAACGTTAAACTGCATCTAGTGGTGAGGTTCCAATTTGGAGCTTTGGAGAGTGTGCAAGTACCCTTTCATCGCCATTTCTCCTATGTCCACTTTGACCCAGAGTGGTAATACCTGTTAAGGTTCCATCTATGGGTTAGATAGAAAAAGAAATGTGTTTAAAGAAAGTTTGAAGAAAAAATTGAATACACAACAAAAATGAATGAAACAAAACCTCTTCGGCATAAAATAACCCAAGGATTGACATACCGTAAAATCCAACCAACCAACTTTCCACTATCCCCTACAAAAAACAGAACAAATTAAATCTAGAAGGATTTCATCAATATTCATGACATTTTTACATAATTAAAAAAAAGATTGAAAAATCTAATATGAAAATTCTTTAAAAAAATGTTATTTGTTTTTGAATTTTTGTTTACTTTTCAATATGCCATGTCTTGAAGTTATTCTTAATGAGGATAAATAAAATTTGTAATTGAAAATTTTTTAAAGATAAACTATCTGTTCTAAGCAATAGGATTAAATGAGAATTAAACAAATACTGGATTTAAAAATTAGATAATTTTATTTTTTTATTTAAAATTTATTGAAAAAATATTTGTTTAAAACAAATGAAAGAAAAAAAATAGGTGCTGTAATGCCAGACTAGCACTGACATGTATAGGTTGGCAAGGGGTTTAATGTTTTAGGTTAAAAGGTAGTTGGTTATTCTTGGTGCGTGTTCTTAGGGTTTTGCTTTTAACCCCATCTTATTTGGTGGTCGCGCTGAAAAGGAATTCACGGAGAGAAAAGGAAGAGACACAGACAAAAGATGGTTTTATGATTTAGGCTTTATTCACGAGTCACCACATGGCAAGGAATTTTTTCCCTGGCAAGTAGTAGTGTCTTGTCCCAGACAAGGCCTAAGTCTGAATGGCCGAGAGATTCTCTTGGGGGTCGGAAGTAGGTCCTTTTTCCCCGCTCATGCTTGGAGGGTTCTTCCAGTGAAGGCTCATGGGAGGTTTTTTTTTTTTTTTTTTTTTTACTTGAATTTTATTTTAATCCCCACACATGTTTTACTTATGAAATTAAAAAATCATTGCTTCGAACTGTTATGCTATTTCCATTTGGTAATAAATGTGATGGATATTTATGAATGAATTTATGATAAAGACAACAATGATAAAAACTAATCCAAATAAAAATCGTTATATTAAGTTTCACTGTTAATATTTGAATTCCAATTTATTTTTGGTAACACTTTTAAAAACCTTTCAAATTATTCACTAATTCTTTATTTACAATTTTTTTTATTTATTTTATTTTTTTTTTTTTTTTTTTTCAGTCAGCCAAACCGAAAATTTTATTTCTGTGCATTTCATCACTGCAAGAAATCTTTGAAAATTTCCTCATCACAAAAGAAATGGTAATCGAATCTTCCTCTGAATCTGCAAGTAAGTAATTTAAAAAAGAAATAACAATTTCAGGTAATTTACAGTATTTGAATACATTATTAAACATGTATTTCCAATTTTCAGGACAAAAATAAATGTTGCTGTCAGTTTTAATGAGTTCAAAGATGCTGATAGGTAGGCGTCATGTGTCCCTGACGCACAAAAATCTGAAAGGACGCAGTAAAATCATATCCATGCATTCCAGTGTTTTTCTTTTTTCTTCCCTCACCATTTCAAACTAACTGTAAATACATTTCAATAATTTCTTAGAAATGAATTACATAGGATAGGTTACAAGGTAGGTGTTAGATGGCTTTAGTTGGGACCCATAGATTTTTCAGGGGACTCATTCAAAGCAAAGATGTGTGTCCCAGGACACTGGAGTTATACGAAGAGGAAATATACATAGGCAAGAAATTACGTCATAACAATGTTTTTTTTTTTTAATAGCATTTCTGTTTGAAAGAACGAAATGTTTGACTGGTGTGTGATTTGAAATTTTTCTTTTTATCAACTTCAAGTATGATTTAACTACCGTATATACTTGCGGATACATTGCACCCCTAATTTGTGGTTATCAAAGTGGGTATTTGCGGTTGACCTGCAGATAGGTCGCATTATAATCTGGCTAGTTACACAATCTATTCTAACATAAAACTTATCAAATATTCATCTTTGTTTCAAGACTTTGCTTACAAATATTTGATCTAGAACACTTTGCCATAGACTGTGATGTATAATGCAAACACATAGAAATAAGGGTTGGGTTTCTTAGTTCTATAATCGTAAATGATCATCAATAAAAAATATCAATAATTATATACTCAACTGTTACAAGCAGTATAGAAAACTTTAGAAAATGTTTAATCATTTAGGCATAAGCATGGTTATTTAACTATGTTATTGTATAGTAAATTTAAATTATTTAATTATTATAATTATTTTATCATTTTATATATGATTATAATTATATATAAATTTAAATTATTTAATTATTATAATTATTTTATCATTTTATATATGATTATAATTATATATAAATTTAAATTATATAATTAAAATAATATATACATTGCATGTGTATATATTATATAATATATATATATATATATATATATATATATATATATATATTTAAATTAAAGGGCAAATTTAATATATTTCATAGTAAATTTAACTATGTTATTGTTTAGATAAAAAATTTGACATAGTAATATTAGTTATGTTTTAACTAATTATTTAACTATGTTACAAACCGTATAGAAGACTTTAGAAAATATGTTTAATCATTTAGGCATAAGCATAGTTATTTAACTAAAGTTGTGCTGTTGAATGGATAGGTCGCACCACTAATTTTTGGCGGAATTTTTTATTAAAAAAGATAAGTGCTACCTCTATCTGTGAGTATATACAGTAGTAAAAAAAAAAGTAAAGTCGACGGGGCGGCCTAAAGTCGGTAACAGCCAGTCAGCGAGGGAGTCTATCCCCTTTTCAATAGCGCTAGACCAAGGAGATTGTTTTTAGCATCTGAGGTGGAGCACCACACCTACCATCTATCTATTATGATCAAGTCGCACTGAAAGCGCCAGTTCCTGCTAGATCACCTGTTCAATACTTAATTGGGTGACCACTTAAGCCACAGCAGATACCGTAAGCAACCTGAGTCTTTTGTTTATCAAAATGACTTGATTTGGCATTAAATGACCCAAAATGGGTTGATATGCCATAAAACCAACCAACACTTTTTATATCAGAATATTTTCTATGCTACAAACAAATAAGTTTATGAAAATCAAATTTAATTGCAACATGGAGTCCTTTTGTTTGAGTGTCCAATCCAAATTTCAAATTATAATCAATTTTTTCAGTTTGGGTGTTAAGCGTAATAGTTGAGGTAATCTGTCAGTATCAACAACGATGTCTGCTGAGGAAATAGAGAAATTCTATTCTGGAGGCATTACATGGACCATCATTATCTTGATTTACACAAGTGAATTCCTGTGATATGTAAAGTTCAATTTGACCTGCAGCTGCACACAGTCAATCACTACTCAGTTTATTTAGGATTGTCTCACGTAGATATGTCTTTCACAAATAACTTACAAGACAGTGAAACAGTGGTTAAGAACTTCAGCTCCTGGTTTTGTATTCAGAATTGTTGTCCTAGACTGGTTCCCACCCAAGGATAGAAAAACCCCAGTCTTATTCATAGCTGTTTGAATTCAATTTGGTTTTGTATTCAGAATTGTTGTCCTAGAGTGGTTCCCACCCAAAGATAGAAAAACCCCAGTCTTATTCATAGCTGTTTGAATTCAATTTGCATTAAGAGACGTAATACCAAAGATTTTGAATTTCTATTTCAGATGATAAAGAAACATACAAATTATGGTTGACCGAGAAATACAAAAAGTTTTGCCTTACTCTTGTGGATTTGTTAGAGCATGAAGATACGTCTGTAGTGGTAAGTAAACAAATATACAATTAATAATTGTTATAATAGTTAGATATAAAGTTTCTTTATTGTGTGTTCTCAGAGGGTCATACACCCCAGGCAACACCTGCCTTCTTAATTTAAAGGGACAGAGCTTGGTTTATTGCCCAGTGCCTCAGGTGCCCCAAAATGGAAATGCCAACTGGAATCTGGCATCTTTTTGCACAAGTCATTGCATGAGGTTTGGTTTGTGCATGGCTCCCAACATTTAAAACAAAAACCTTGTCATATCCCACCCTGATGGGAGGGCAGGAAAATAGAGTTGAATATAAAGTTTATTTTAACTCTTAACATCCCGTTAATAATTTCCTAAGTCAATTCCTATAACCATTTATCAAAAATGGGTAAAAATGGCTTTTTCATTAAAACTTACCTGTTATTTTCCTTAAATTAAAGACTTCTAAATTTGTTTAATATTACATTTAAACAAAGGCTATCATTTGGGGTAAATTAGGAAAATTAATGTAACTTCCGGACGGGTAGAATGAAGCGGTATAGGACATTAAGAGTTAAAAATTGCATTTAAAAGCAGATTCATTTTTTGAAAAAGTTTTTTTTTTTTTTTTTTTTTTCTTACGATTCTTCAGAAAAAATTTCATAAGATGAATCAACTAGAATACTGCAGAAAGTCTGACACAGTAGAGTACAAAATAAATAACATGGAGAGAGAGAGAGAGAGAGAGAAAAGGGAAAATAGGGGTGGGGTGGGGGTGAAAACGGTTTCAATTTGACCTGTATGTTTTATCTTTTTGTTCCTTTTTATTCCTCTTATTAATCTCTCTTCTAGATTATGATCTTTGCATCAATATATATTATCTATTATAGGTGCACTGGCCCCTATAATAGATAATATATATAATGATTAGCTCAGTTGAAAGAGCATTTGTCTAGGAATTGCAAGGGTTCCTGGTTTGATACCGGTCCTCACCAACTCAGAGTATGAGTAACACAGCCTGGGTAATCTGATCTGTGCAGTAAAACATCTTGGAGCTGATGGTAGGTTATGTTGTCTACCCCAGGGCAAATATTTAATTTTACTGTTTCATTTTACCAGTGTTGAATTGTTGCCTTGAAGAATCGCTAATCCACTTCATTATCAGAGTAAGAAGACCTTAGATTAAGAAATATCACCAAGGATATTTCAGGTTTACAGTTATGTTGAAAGCACCGGTTCCTAACCAGATTACTGAAGTTAAGCAGAGATGAGCCTGTTCAATACTTAGATGGGTGACCATTTAAGCAACAGCAGGTATTGTAAGAAGCTGGATGTCAAAATGGCTTGATTCAGCATTAAATGACTTGAAAACTGTTGATATGTTGTAAAACAAAACAACCAACCAACCAACCAACCAGGGTATTTCAGCCGCTGTTTCAGTGGTGAAAATCCTTCAGGTGACCATGTGCATGATTAAATACAGTAAAGGAGTTCTTTGCCTTGAAGGACAAGAATTGGTATCAGTATGGTAGAAAGGTGGCTTCACCCAGCATATAATCCAGCACCTCACTCCCTGGATTAATACTTGTTCTGATCCATAGCTCACTTCCTATATTCACGATGCTTCAACAAGCAAGAGGAGGTGGAAGCTTCAATGAAGGAGTTCTTTTCCTTGAAGGACAAGAATTGGTATCAGTATGGGATCACTGAACTGGCAGAAAGGTGGCTTCACCCAGCATATAATCCAGACCTCACTCCCCTGGATTAATACTTGTTCTGATCCATAGTCCACTTCCTGTATTCACGATGCTTCAACAAGCAAGAGGAGGTGGAAGCTTCAGTGAAGGAGTTCTTTGCCTTAAAGGACAAGAATTGGTATCAGCATGGAATCAATGAACTGGCAGAAAGGTGGCTTCAGACAGTGCAACACAATGGCATCTACTTTGAATATTAGGCTAATTTTGTTTTAAGAATAAAGGAAATTACTAAATATTTTTATTACTAAAATATTGCAAAATCTTTGATTCGCCCTTATATTTTCAGATATCAGAAAATACTAAAATCATGTATTGTAAAATGACCATTAATATGAATACAAATAGTTTTAATTTTTGTGCTACCAAATTTTATCTTATTTATCTATTTATTTATTTTTTTGTATTTATGAAAATACTGAGAATTTAAATATATTTTGTTGATTTTTTTTGTTTTACTTTTCTTTTCTTTTTGTTTTTCTTTTCCAGAATATCTCATTGCTTTGTTTGAGCCATTTCTTTAAATTAGAGCGAGAATATTTTTCATCTGGTGCACCGTCTCAAACAATTTGGCCTGTAAGTTGATCTGCATGCTTTACCTTTTTTTATTTCTTAGTCACAGTTTGAGGACAATTATTATAAGTTCCTCAACACCTTGTTTGCTCAAAAAACTATTCAAAATAAGTTGAATTGTTGCTATACTCACATAGACAAGAGACACCTGAAGAACGCTAGGGGCGAAATGTTGTGTTTTTATATATCACAATAAAAATGACGACTACAGTCCGAAAAGTCGAAATAATATACAACAGACCATTTTCAAAAAATATGTAGCAAAATATTTTTTAATGAGAAGGGAATTCCAAGGGAGATAACTTTTGCATATTAAAATTGATACACTGTTACCTTGACTTATAAGTTTAATTTGTTCCGCTACTAACTCAATTGCCTCGTATATCAAATTAATTTTCCCAGTTGAATTAAACTGAAATGCCATTAATCTGTTCCAACCACTCCCAACCCCCTAAATTTGTTATGTAAGAAAAATAGCACTATATTGTATATAAACATAGGGTAATTATATGGCAAATCATCCAGAAAAAAGTAAAATTGTCACCCACCCCTTCAATTTTTCTGAAATTTTTCCCAGGTGTGGACTATCTTATTAGATCTCCAAAATTTGAGCTGCCAATTCCAAAAATTAGCGGAGTTATGTCGATTTTTAGCTTTCCAAATTTGGTTGAAAAAATGGCAACTACTTTTATCTGTAAAATGAGTTTTTAGTAATAGGGAATACTACTAAAAATTGGTTTATAAAAGCATTTTTACCCATGAAATCCAAAAATGATACCAAAAAAGTTTTAAAGTCAACCACCTTTAAGTTATTGATGATTTCTGATTTTTTCCTATCAAGATATCCCAATGTGGCACTGCATCTATGACCAAAATTTTTTTTCTATTATTATTTCACATATATTGAACATTATTTGTACCAAAAAGATAGCTGGAAATGATGGGGGAAGAAAAAAATCACTTGGACATATGGATGCATTTTTTTCTGCGTCCTTTTAGATTTTTCTGCATCAGTGATGCAGGATGCGTACCTATTAGCATCTCTGAGGAAGTAAAGTGGTTATAAGAACTAAAGTTTTACCATAAGATCCAACCTACTTATCTAAAATGTTTTTAATTTTAAAATGAATCCTTCCAAATATTTTCTTTTTCTTTTTCAGAATGTTAGTGAGAAATTACTAGTTCATTCTTGTGACATTCAATCGATGCTTTCTCCAGTTTCTTTCCTCTTTGAAGATCATTCAGCACGTCACATTTTTCTCACGTCCATCATGTCGGGCATCGTTGCCAAACGTCAACAGGTAAATTCTTGCCATCATTTTGCATGCCCCCCCCCCTTTTGTTTATTCTAAACTAATAGTTTTCTTTCCTCAGTTTTTTTGTGAATTGTTACTGCATTAATTTTATTATTTTCTATTTATTGGTATTGGCACAAGGCCATTTTAAATGAGGGAAATGCCACATGTATGTGAGGTTGTGCACACAAATTGTGGTTATTTCCTATAATTCCAACCTAAAAAAAGGGGAACCACTCTTAATGAATTTTATCTGTTAATTAATCTATCCATTATTTTCCTATTAAACTAACCCTAAACCCAACCCCTAACCCCATCTTCTTTTTTCCTAGTAGATCAATAAATAAATAAATAATTTATCAGTCAGTCAGATTGGTTCACCTTTTTTTTGGTTGGAGTTATAGGAAAATAACCCAAATTGCTTAGCTTCATCATTTCCATTTTGTGATGATTTAGGTATAACACCGTTGTGGTGTAGTGGTTAACAAGCTAGTCTCGCGAATCCATTACTACTGAAAAGCGAGTTTGATCCTCGCTGGATGCCCCATATTTGTGACCTTATATCAAATCCTACCTCTAGGGTAAATTATATTTTTTTTGTGATGCTTTTAGGTATCAGGAATTGACTGTAACCATTACCCTTTTTAATGCAATAGGGAGGTGCTGTCAGAGGAAGGTTCTGTGTAGTAATATGTAATAATAGACCTTTGGCCATAAATGACCAAGGACACTGCCCTGTCAGTTGGGGCTGTAAAATGTACCAACTGCACCTTGGGGGGATTATGGTAGCTGAGCGGTTTATGACCTGGGTACTAAGTGATCCTGTGACATGCAACATTCCATTTCAGCCCTCTGGTCAATCAGTTCGACACATCAAGCCCTAGCATCTATATGATTGCCCTTATGGTAAGCCCCACCCCTTTTTATCATATATGTGCTAGAAGGTGTTGGCTGACTGTCTTCATGTCCTGGGAATGACATTAAACTCTATCTGATGGTAAGGTTCCAATTCTGGAGATTTGGGGAATGTGGAGCACCTCTTCATCACTATTGTTCCTAGGTCCACTCTGACCTGGAGTGGTAGTACCTGTTAGGGTCCTATCTATGTGTTAAATAGAAGAATGTGTTTATAAAAAAAAATTGTGTTTCTATTAAGAATTAATTTATTTCAAAACTTTGCTGGCATTAAATGACCCACCAAGGTCGATATGCCATAAAACAAAACCAACCATATTCTTTAAATTGCTCTTATAGCAAACACCCACCCTTTTTTATCATGTAGGTGCTAGAAGGCATTGGCTGAATGCCAGTCACAAGTATTTATCAATACACATTAAGTTAATGATAAGTATTTCTTAAACAAATAATACATATAAAAACTAGATTTGGTATTAAATGACCCAGAGGGGTTGATATGCCATTAAATCAAACAACGAACCAACCCATCAAATCTTTTTTTTTTTCTATTGATCTATGAATAATCCAGAAAATATTTTTAAAAATATTTTTTTTCTCTTGGGGTGTATGTAGTTATCTCCCTTTATCAAAGGAACTTTTTCTTGTCTTTAAAACAGTTTGTGTTTTTTCAAGTTTTTTCCAAATACTTTCCTTGGCCTTGTAGTTTGTACTGCTTGGTTTTTGTTGCAAAGTGGATTTAATATCACAACCTTCTGGAAATTGTCTACATTTTATATATTTGTATTGGATATATTTGTAAGAATTTTTGCTTGAAAATTATTTGTTAGTCATTAAAATCTTTATTGATAAAATTTTGAAAATTTTAATCTAAAAAAATAAGTAATTATTTTGTTCATTTTTCAGACATCAGAAACTTTTCTAAACAATTCCTTCTGTTGCTTGGAAATGATTTCCACAGAAATAAGTAAAGGTAAATTTCTTTTTCATTTCATCAAATGTTTAGAATTAAAAGATTTTTGATCAAACTTAACTCTTTGCCTATTTTAAGCTGCTCGCAGCAGTTCTCCTACCACTGCAATACTATGCATACCTCAACCAAGCAAAGAACAAAAACTGATGGTTAGTTCATTATAATTGAACAGAAGGACCCAGATTACAATAATAATAGGACTTTATCTGAATAGAATAAGTTCTGAGGTGAATAGATAGTGAACTTTGAAATATGCCATCATACAGATTAAAAAATACCAAGAAAATTTGGTACAGCCGTGGAGGGGAATTTGGTGGGCAAAGAGTTAAGATTTTGTATTTTCTTTAAATCACTGATTATTTACAACAATTAAATGAATTGATAACATCTGCATTGTTTTAAATTCTAATTCAAACATCACAATCTAAATTTAACTTTAAATCTTATTTATTTTTGTTTAAATCATTAAATGTTTAATGGTAAATTAATGGTCTGCAAGATAAACTTTGCTGACCTCACTGAATAATAATGAGGGAATCTTAAATCATTGTGTGTGCGTCAACTGTCAATTTGAATTCAATGTTTTATATATACTAGCAAATATATGCACCCTCCGGGTGCAAGTATTTAAGTTTTAATGTAATGAAATATCGTATTAAATTAGAGGCAGATAAAAAGATATGTAACAGAGAGGGGGTATAATAGAAAAATAGAAATGAAACTTATTCTTCCATCACTCCCGTCTTTCATTGCTGAATTTTACTTATTTAACTATTTAGTTAAATTAGGAAATAAAGAATAAAATGACAGTTATTTTTCTTGTTAATGGATTTCATTTAAGATTCATTGAAGAGATTTTTGCTTATATTCATTAAAATAAAACCAAACAATTAGAAATCAATAATACTAAGCACATATTTAATAAAATCAAATTTTTAATATCAATATGCAAATTAGCCTTCCCATTCACACTGCAAACCGCTATTTTTTGTATATATAAATACAATAGCATGTTATTCGTATGCAGATATGGACAACACTAATAAAAAGGTGAAGCAATTTTATTAATAATTGAGGTTTAAATATAAATAAAATCACGGAGAATGTGATGTAAATAACTATGTTAATTGTGACTCGATTAGTAATATAGTTTCGGTTACAGACGGAAAAACACACAATCTCCATTATAATAAGATATATATATATATATATATGACTATTATATGCTCCCCAAACCTGGTAGAGCTCTCTAGAGGAGACTTTAACGAACTTTCACCGTTTAGTGTAAGGCAATACTCACCCGTTGTTTACGGATTTGAGTTCTTTGGTGATCGTAACATATATCTACTGATGTATGTATTTATCAGTTAAATGTTTGCTTCTTACTGGCAGTTACTGACGACCGAGGTGAAAGGAGTCAGACTGATGAAAAGTCAGTTGGGTTTCACTCCTGGCTAGAAGTATCTGCTAAGTCTAGCCACACTGATAAGACGTAAATGTCAAAACACAGTGTCTGTGGATGCCATATATATATATATATATAGAGAGAGAGAGAGAGAGACATGCTGAATTTACCTCAGACTTTACAGTGACAACTTTTGAAATATTTACTAAGCTTGTCTGGTACAAGGCCATCAGTGAGGAGCAAACTCATTACAGTAGTAATAGTTTGCAATGTATCAAATAATATAAGATTAATTTATACAGATATCCAGAAAATATCCATCTGTTTTATATTAATAAAATAGCCTACCTAGGGAAATGGCACTTTAGACATTTTTAAAGTTCTTCCCAACACTCTTTCCAATTTCCAAAACGTGAACATCAGAAAATTAACTCGGATAAATCTTCTTTTTTCTTTTTCTTTCTATTTTTTCTTTTTTAAATTGAATTTAAAAAAAAATACCTATTGCATACTTAAAGGAAAGATTAGAACTTTTTTTTTTTTTGTCATTTTTTATTGCTATTTGTAAAATTCCTAGAATTATGTTTTGTTAATTATTCCATATTGTTTTGAATTTAAGGTTTGGCTTCTGAAGAAGAAGAAAAAGTGAGTGAATCCAAAAAGAAGGAAAGAAAACTGCTGAGTAATTGTTGGACAGAATTTTTAAAGACTCAGGTAAACATAGAAACGATTGTCTATTCTCAACAATAAATCATCCTCTGTGTGTTGTACTTCATTTTAACACATGCTATCCCTTCATTATAGCAGCAACAGCAGCATTTAATTTTTTTTTTTTTAATTTTTATGATTTATGTTCACTACTAAATGAAAAAAAATGTACAGAAAAACAATTTTTTGTTTTTTTAATATGTTGCATGGAATATAAAATGCCATGTCCTTTCCTGAACTTTGGTGATCATGACTCTCTACAGCTTCCTTTTTATCAGTTATCATATCTGTTTTTGGGAGAAATAGTTGAATGGTTTTCCTGTTACCTTTTTTTTAGACTTGTTGTCTACTAGCATGGCTTGAGAGCCTTTATTATTGTTATTGATAGTTTTTTTTTTTATAAAAGTGGTTTCATGTCTTTTCAAAGGGCATTAGTGCAAAGTGACTGCAGACATCTTCAATCTGAAATTGAACTTGTCTCAATGAATCCATTTTCTATACCAATAACTACTCTGCCACATTGCACAATTTACAAAGTATGCCTCTTTATGGGGGAATTGTGTGCTGTAATATGTTTGAATGTTTTATTTTTTCATAGAATATAAATAATTAAAAAGCATAACAAAAAAAAAAATGGTTATTGGCTCACAAACTAGTCTCATTGGTCATTAATACGTTTGAGTTTGATCCTCACTGGGTGCCTCATATTCAAAAACTAATCTGAGTTTAGTAGATAACTATTGTTGTCACCTTTCCATATACAAAGGACAATGGCATAGTGACCCCCCCAAAAAAAAATTATTATCTGCATCTGCGCAAGTGGCTGAGCAGGCCAATTCTTGAGTAACAGTCTTTGGTGCACTGACTGCACACAAACTGTGATACTTTCTGGGGCTGTTATTTTCGCTCTCTCCTTCTGGCTCTCTTTGCTGTCGAGGCTACTCTCCTCTCTGCGCCTTGTTTAACATTAAGGTGTCAGGACGCTAGATTTTCTGCATCTACCTCCCAAGTGTTTGTGTCAATGTGGCATATCCTCATGTCTCTCCCGCATACATCTTTAAAGCGTAGGCGTGGTCTACCTACCAGTCTGGAGCCTTTTACTAATTCGCTATACAAAAGATCTTTTGGGATGCAGCCATTTTCCATCTTCCTGACATTACCAAACCAGCGAAGGTGTCTCTCGCAGAGGATGGAGAACATGCTCTTCATGTTGGTGCAATCCAGCATGTCTGTATTGGGCACTTTATTCTGCCAAGGATGTGCCAGTAGATAACTATAGCAACAATTTACCATTGAAACAAAATTCTATTTTTTATTAATCTGTTAAATAAACCCTCCCCCATTTCTGTCTTAATGTTTTTGTTTTCTTTTTTTGGTTTAATGAGAAAGAAAAATGTAGATATAATTTAGCATTTAATAAAACCTTGTGAGCATTTTTAAGGGCCATTCTTTGGCCTTAAAACAGAAGCACTTATCCAGTGGAATTGGATTCTTGATAAAGAGTCCCTCGATAATGAATCCTTTGGTTACTCTGGTAATCGTATAAGTCCTTCCTGAGTATTGGTAAAGGTCAGGTAATCTTATGTCCGTCTTCAGTGAGCGCATTTATAATTATGACCAGTAGGGGCTTTAAATAGTGTGTCTTACACGCAGTATGTTTAGTGATTGGCTACATGAGTCAATCACATAACCTTGGTTAGTCATAAATCCAGGTGGGTAATTAGAGCACATTAGAAGAACTCCAACAGTGAGCATTAAAAAAGATAAATTATGAACAGTGTATGATATATATATATATATATAAAAAAAAATGTCTGATTTCTTTCCCCTATTTGCAGCTGCCAATGAATTTATACAAGCGAGTGTTGGTGATCCTTCCAGACAAAGTGATTCCTTGTCTTACAAATCCTTTAAAACTTGCAGATTTTCTTACACATTCTTACAGCAGAGGTAAATATTTTTCTGCATTTTCTTCTTTTATCCTATATCAAAAGTTAGCTTCTTTTTACAGAAATCTTATTTGCTTATTTACAGTCAAAATTGCTACACTTTTATCTTCCTCCATTTTAAGAAAAAATATAAAGTTGATGTTAACATCCATGGGACTCAACTTTCATGTCCATTTTTTACTCCTAAAAAGAATTAGCTAGATTCTGTTTTTAAGATAGTCCATTTATTGATTTATTTATTTTGATTTTAAAACTGTTGAGTATTTGGCCGCCATCCTTGGTCAGTTGTAAAAGAACTTAAAGTAAGTAAGTCCTGAAATCTAGAATCCTTCGGTGAGTGAATAATTCCCGCAATACAGAATCCTTTGAGGTCCAGTGAAGTGTCTAGGTGTTCTCAGACCTTCAGTATATATAACAACATCAGCAGCAGAGCGCTGTCAGTGACTGGTTAATGGGTTGGTCACGTGACACTTGGCGAGTCTATAAATAGAAGTGACCTTTTGACGCACGCCTTATATACTAAAACTCCAACAAAAACTCACGCAGTAATGCTGATAGATTTAGTGCGTCCTAGGACACATATTTGCTTTAAATGAGTCCTCGTGAAAATTTATGGGTCCCAACTAAAGCTTTTTAACTCCTACCTTGTAACCTATCCTGTGTAATTCATTTCTAAGAAAATATTGAAATGTATTTAGTTAGCTTGAAATGGTGAGGGAAGAAAAAAGAAAAACACTGGGATGCATGGATACAATTTTACTGCATCCTTTTAGATTTTTGTGTGTCAGGGATGCAGGATGTGTACCTATCAGCATCTCTGCTTGCATATCACGCAACTTTCTGAGACAAATAGAAAACTTTTCCTGGTGGAAATTGTAGGCATAACAAGTAAACTAATGATGATAATGATTTGTAAACAATTATAGCTTCAAGTAATTATTCTTAAATAATACTTATATGGTTTCAATTATTCCTATTGAATACTAGTAATTTTCAAACAGATCTATTTGACACAGGGATACTGATAGCTTTTTAATTTAGTGCATGGATTTGATTTGAATGAGTCCCAACTAAACTTTCTTAATAAATTGTAGAGGTTTTATCTATAAACAACTAAAGCCATCTAACCCCTTAGCTGAAAATGGTGGGGGAAGAAAAAAAAAAAACATTTGAATGCATGGATACAATTTTTCTGCGTCCTTTTAGATTTTTATGCGGCAGTGACGCAGGACATGTACCTATCAGTATCTCTGCACATAGATGAAACTCTAACAGGTAATGCCACTCCGAGTAAGAATTGATCTGGGAGTAATGGCAATGAAGGTGTCACTCCACAGAGCTCCAAAATCAAAGCTTCATCACTGGATACAGTTTAGTATCATACTCAGGATACCATTGTAGGGGATTATCTTCCTTTTGCCGGAAGAGTTATCTTCTCGCTGCGTTGCTGTTTGTTCCCACTAGGGGGACCCCTGGTAGTTAAGCGCGTTCATTGAAACTTGTCTTCCTCTTTTAGCTGGATCTTCTCAAGAACTGCTATGGGCTAGAGTCTATCTACCCCCCTTCTCAGTGGGGATTTTGCCTCCCCCTTATATTACTGTAAGTCCTTTATACAGCATGGACTATCCTTTAGTTCCATGTCTGTGACATTTATATGTTAGGTACATTTGGGTATCTTGTTTATACCTAAATATTGTATATGTATTTACATGTTCTATTCTCCTGTACATTATGTATCTTATCGTTTCCGTGTGCTGTTATATATATTAAATGTTTTGTCTCACAACATGTTGGAATTGTATGTTCAATTAATGACTTTGAATCTTACACCATTAAGCTCAATTTAAAGCCACATCCTATGGCTGGGTTTTTGTATGATTTGTTTAAGACAGCACACAGCATCCTTGTGTAGTTCCCCATCTAGCTTTTTCTCTAAACATTTCATTAAAGTCCAAATGGTGCAGCCATGCAGTAGCATTGACATGGCTACAGCATGGAAAAATTTAATTTTCTTTTAAACCAAAGAAACCAGGATTTATTATTTCTAGCAGAATTATATACAATCAAAATATTAATTAAACTATCATCCATAAATAAGAACATTTACACTAAGCCTAGGCCAACTATTTACACACACAAATGGTGTCACCCTCAAATATTAGGCTAAAATTTAGGTCTCGGAAAGTTGCATGATATACTACTATTTATGGTACAAATATTTTTATCAGCTTTTAAATACCGACTCTATAACAAAGTCAAAATTCTTGTTACTATATTTGTATATCTATCAATAATTTTAAAAAGAGTTGTCATTCCATGAGTTATTTCTGTTGTTTTTACTATAAATAAAATATTTTGACTACCATTTCCCTTTTAAAGCCTCTCTTTTTTCTTTAGACATTTAATATCTGCTTGATTTCATAGGTAATTCCTTATAAAAGTTACTTTCATGGCATATTATACTCCAGGTTTGCTCATTGTGCAACTGAGAGCTAGAACTGGAGGCTTATTTTAAACATTTTTGATCGCTAGAACTGGAGGCTTATTTTAAACATTTTTTGATCGCTAGAACTGGAGGCTTATTTTATTTTAACATTTTTTGATCGCTAGAACTGGAGGCTTATTTTAAACATTTTTGATCGCTAGAACTGGAGGCTTATTTTTAAACATTTTTTGATCGCTAGAACTGGAGGCTTATTTTAAACATTTTTTTGATCGCTAGAACTGGAGGCTTATTTTAAACATTTTTTGATTAGAACTGGAGGCTTATTTTAAACATTTTTTGATCGCTAGAACTGGAGGCTTATTTTAAACATTTTTTGATCGCTAGAACTGGAGGCTTATTTTAAACATTTTTTTGATCGCTAGAACTGGAGGCTTATTTTAAACATTTTTTTGATCGCTAGAACTGGAGGCTTATTTTAAACATTTTTTTGATCGCTAGAACTGGAGGCTTATTTTAAACATTTTTTGATCGCTAGAACTGGAGGCTTATTTTAAACATTTTTTTTTTAAACATTTTTTTGAAACTGGAGGCTTATTTTAAACTGATCTTTAGCTTATTTTAAACATTTTTTGATCGCTAGAACTGGAGGCTTATTTTAAACATTTTTGATTTTTTTTTTTAAGAGCTTATTTTAAACATTTTTGATTGCTAGAACTGGAGGTTTATTTTGAACATTATTTGATCCAAGGAGAGCAAAGTGAATATCATTTAAATAAAGGGTTTGGTGAGACCTGTAAGTAGTGTGAATGTTTCTGTTTCAATATTATGTAGATCATATCTTTTACCAGAAATCTTAATTAACCTATTTGTTTTGTTTAATACTTATGAGTGTACATAACAATATTACTTATTTTCATTTATTTAACTTTCAACATATTATACTCAGGTATTGGTCAGGTCAAATTCTTATTCTAAGTATTTTCAAAAGACCTTCAGTTATGGCTCTCAGTTGTGCCATGAACAAGCCTGGAGTATAATACACCAGGGTTACCTTCCAAAAATTATTTTTTGGGGCTGGGGACTTTTTGTGGGGGTTGGGCTATTAATTTACCTTACCCATGTGTAGGACCTACTTCATGAAACTGATTATTTGACCCATACAGCACACAGGGAAATGTGGTTAGAGATTCCTTTTTCTTTACACTTGAAGATGACTGTAGAATAGATTGGTCAATATGTTATGGTAAAAACAAAATACACACAATATTTTTAAAAAATTCTTGATTGAAAATTTCTTTTCTTTTTTTTTTTTCTTTTCAGGTGGAGTCATCAGTCTTTTGGCTTTGAGTGGAATTTTCATTCTAATTGACAAACATAATTTGTAAGTAAATCTAAATAATCAGATTTTATAAAATTGATGACATGATACAAAATTTTAATTCATAAGATTTTATTGAATGAAGTTAAAATGTGATAAGACTCTTGTTGAACCATTTTGGGACAGAACTGAAAGAGAAGAAACAAAAAAGTTATATTTGGTTTGGACAAAATTTATTCAGTTAAAGAAAACATAATTATAAATAAATTACTAATTTTTTTTTTTTTATATCATTAAGAGAATTCAGTGAAATAAATGATAATCCAAAGGTTTTAATATCTGTCAGAAACGGTGAATGAGTAAAAGCTTCCCAGTCAAATTGTGACAATTCTTGCCTGGTACTTAAAATATTAGACTTAATGTTTTTCTCATTGAATATCCATAACCTTTCTAAAAATTAATTTCAAATGCATTTAATTAGTAGCTGCTTTACTTGATTATTCCCTTTTTAAAAAGCTCATAATAATAAACGTCTTTCAAAGCCCCCCCCCCCCCTGTTGCTAGTGGAGGTTCATTTTCACAATGTAAGTATCCACTGTTCATTACTTATCATTATTGAAGTAAGTCAGTTAGACAGTCAACAATTGGTTTGAGCAATGTGATTGACCAAGCACCACTGTCAAGACAACTGGTATTTATGGGAATTCACCCATGCATTTGGGTGAGTCCATTCCCTGAGTCCTGATTGGCTGTTTGGTTTGTAGGATCCTCTGAGGCTCCATAAATCCTGCCACTTTTCAGTGGTCTTTACGGCATCTCAGAATCGTATTGAGTTACGACTGTTTGCCGTCTTGGCTTGCCAATTCAACGGTAATTGGACTTAGTATTCTATAATCATGACTTACAATCAAGTCATGTTGAAAGCACCGGTTCCCACTAGATTACTTGTGTGACCATTTAAGCAACAATAGGTCCTGTGAGAAACCAAATATCAAAATCAATTGATTAAAAGCAGAAACATTTTCTTAACAGTTTAATATGGGAATTGCCACTGATGTGTAGCTGTTATATACCTCTTTTATTCTTCTGGCCGGATCTGCTTCTTCTATCTTCTAATGGTCTGGTATATCTTCTACAGGTCTCGTCTGGTCTTTCTTATCTGGGGATTCCGTGTCTGGTTCTGCTGGGGACCATTTCTTATCAGAAGCCTTGTGTCATTGTTAGCTTTTAGTAATAACAACAAGACTTCGATTTACCTTGATGTTATTTTATTCCGGATCCCCAGAACCAGACAAAATGCGCGCGAGAGTCACATCTTGCTAGCTTCAGTCCTAACTCTCAACTAACTTACTGAGTTGCCCACCTTAAACCGGAAGGGGGCTTTCTATCGGGTTCCGTTCTCACGATTCTATCCCCAGAAAGCAAGGTGAGAGTGAGGTCAAGCATTGTCACTCACTCTCAAGGCCATCAGCTGTACTGATCGCCATAAGGATTTCTATACTACCTTAAAAAGTAATAGGGATCCAATTAATATGTAACATAGCTTCACATAAGTTGATTATCTTCAGTGTCCTCTATACATTGGAAACCATTCATACCTTCTCCATTATCATCAAGGCATGTCTCTTGGAAAATCTTATTCTAAAGTAGAATAAGATTTGGACAAATTTAGAAGGCATGTATGACATCTGAGTTCCTCATATTTATTATGTATTTGAATCCTGATATTTTATACGCAAGATAAAAATACATTTTTCTACATTTTATTCCAGAAATTACCCAGAATTTTATCCAAAGTTATATTCCCTCTTGAATCCATCTATTTTCCACACAAAGTACAGAGCACGATTTTTCTACAATTTAGATTTCTTCTTATCCTCCACGTAAGTTTTTATTTTTTATTCATTAATTCTTTTTATCTACATTTATTTGCCAAAAATATTTGCTATAACTTATTGACAACAATCCTATTTATTAGTAAGATAATTGGATTATTCAGACTATTGTTCTTATCTTTATTGTTATCTATAATGTGCCCTCTGGCCTTCTTCAGGTATTTCTTGTTGAACATGGGAGCCCTTTCAAACTTTTACAGATAACAATAAAGATGAGGAAAATAGTCTAAATAATACAAATTATCATGCCTCATCTCAAAAATTCAGAGAACAAGTGAAAATGAATTGTTCTATTTGATTTCTATTTTCAGTCATCTACCAGCCTACATGACTTCGGCTTTTGTCAAAAAACTGGCCCGTATTTCACTACATGCCCCACCTCATGGCCTTATGTGTTCCATTCCACTTATCTACAATCTTATTAACAGACACAAACTTTGCAGAATACTCATCAACAGAACAGAACAACAGCAACAACGTAAGTAAAAGTTTTAATATAAATACCTGTAAGAATTTGAGAAACCATAATTATTTCATTATTGTGAATGTGTGACTTGCACTACTCCCCTGACTTATTCGGTCCAGTACACTGTGAAAAAACTTGTAATACACACACTAAAAATCAGATATGATATACCCATAAACTTAAGGGGCTTTAAATGTCAACAGTATGGGCACTTGATTTAGTATGTTCTGGGACACCCATATTTTCTTTGAATGAGTCCCCGTGGAAAAGTTATAGGTCCCAACTAAAGCCGTCTAACTCCTACCTTGTAACCTATCCTGTGTAATTCATTTTTAAGAAACTCCAAGCAACAACTAAGATAAATATAGAACTCTCATCTAGAAGCTGGTACAACTAGGAACAAATGACTGACCCAAATTGAAAGAACTACTAACATCAAACCCAACACTCATTACTGTCAATGGACTATCACAAGTTTTTAACTGGAATAAGTGCCACAAAGGGAAAATTACAGATCTCTGAACCTGCCAATCAATTCCCCAAATAAATCAAACCCCTCATCAACAAAAAAATAAAATAATTAGACAAGATTATACAAACAATGATTAAACAAAAACCTAAATAGATCCTCAGTAATTGATACTGAAACTGACAATATAATTGCAAACCTCAATCAACCAAATATTATAAATGAACAGCTTCACAAAACAGCATCTAGGTCATAATTATCACCGGTATATCATTCAGATAAAAGGAAATGTCTGTAATTAGCGAATATACCTAGAGTTATCTCCCTTGGATTATTATACTAATAATAATAAGCAGTGTTACATGTATATGAGAAATTAGAAAAATATAGTTTAACTGGAAATTTGCCTTTGAGTATTAAAGTATTATTTTTCTGCTTTCAGGATTTACAACTGATCCTTACGATCCAGACGAGAAAGATCTAAGTAAATGTAATGCAATTGAAAGTAGTCTATGGGAACTCAAAGTAAGTAATCTAAAGGTTGTTTTTTTTTTTAATTTTTTGAAAATTGAAATTTATCTTCCATTCTGTGAATTTAAACTTGGTGTGACTTACAGTAATGTTTATATTGTTGCAAATATTTTTCAGACTTTACAGCAACATTACAGCCCAGCAGTTGCCAAAAAAAGTCAAAGGGTGGATCATTTGAAAAATTCTCAAATACCAATGGCAGATTTACTAGAAACTTCACCAGATGATGTAAGTAAAAAAAACAAAAAAAAAAACAATGTTTTTTTTTATTGTGGATTAATTGACAGACCTCATTTAGCGCAAAAACTATTTAAGTTGAAAAAAAAAGGGGGGGGGAGATTGTTTTGGCATCTGAAGTGGAGCGCCATACCTACCATCCTTTACTGCACAGATTCCTGTGCTACTCATACGCTGAGTTGGCAAGCTAGGCCGAGATTTAAGATAAAGCAATGATTAAAAGAAGACATTTAATGTCGTCGATTAGCAGTTTTTTAATTTTTCATGTATTTTTTAATAAATTTATGTCTATTAGTTTGTTCATAATCACCTTAAAAAGCATACATCATCTACACATTAGATATTTCCAACTTATAAATTATGTAGATTTTTTTATTTAAACAAATTTTATGTATGGGGTTTGAAAAAGGTGATTTATAACACACACACACACACACCTTCTTACCATGTTTGATTAGAAGATATTGTTTCTATAACCAGACTTATTTTTTTTAAATTTCAGGTGTTTTCAAGAGAATTGGAATATGGTCAGAAGATTAAAGAAAGTCCACCAATAAATTTATTTCGACCACCAGGAATTCTAAACAGCCAAGATAATAAATTGTCATTTTGGTGTATGAAATAAATTTACTTGTAAAAATAAAATAAATTTTCATCAAGGCGTTCTTGTGACCTTGTCTTTAAAACTGATACATTTTATTTAATATATCTTCCTTGGTGGTAGGGATTAAATACAGGTAAAATTTCTTTCTTTTTCTTCTTAAAAAAAAAAAAAAAAAAAAAAAAATGCTTGAAAACATTCTTTAGGCGTAGTTGATCTGAGTAACCAGATAGTTTGCTCAGGTTGTAAGTACCCCAACAATCAATCAAGCAAGGTTAGAGTAGCCATAGAGGCGAGATTGTCATCACAGAGTCTAGTGTACCTTGGCAAACTCATTATTTCTGTTGTGGAAATTGACTAAACATTTATATTGCTTAAAGAAAAAAAAAGTGGTGGCCTAATGTCGGTATCAGACAGATAGCAAGGGAATTTATCCCCTTCTCACAAGGAGATTGTGTTTTTTCATCTTAGTTGGAGCGCCACACTACTGCTTAGTTGGTGTAATTAGGAAATGTTGAGAAGGAAAAAGATTCTTCTTCAAATTTTGACTCTGGGGGGAAAACGTTAACATCAGCAGAGGCACATAGTCCCAATACCCTTGGGAAAGGTATGAAACCAACTTCCCCTACAGCTATGGGTAAATAGTAGGGCAGACTGGGCTCTTTAACCTTGGTTAGGCAAGTCTAGAAGGAAAACTCTGAATTAAAACCTGTTAAACTCCGCTTAAGAAATTAACCTTGTATCACATTGTTCCTGTGTGGATGGGTTGATAAATATATATATATAAGAAAAAATAAAATGAAATAAAATTTAAAAAAACCATTCAACCTGAATTTTTTTCTTTTATTAACATCTATAGAAGATTAAGCTATGAAAACGAATAAAGTAAAAACAAAAATGCACAGAATAGCAATATTGTACCTTATTTGAACCTAAAAAATAAGGCAAATGTAAACATAACTTAATTCTACATTGAATTTAATTTAAAAATCATTTACCCTGCATCTTCATTAAAGGGAGTCAAATGACCAAAAAAAACGTCTTCAGAATTTTAAGAAAAAAAATTTTTTTAAAAAAGAAACCTCATCTTTTATTGCTTTAAATCCTGAAAATTTTATTAAAATTTGATAATTAGCTGATTTTAGGGAGAATTTAAAAGAAAAAGGGTGCATGTATTCGTATATACTAGACAAAATGTGACCCATTGGATCACTCATTGAGCTCTGGGTAGATAATTGGGATTAGGGAAAAGTGAGTTTGCAAAGTGAATTAAATTTTTTAAATAAATAAATACAGACGGAGATTTAAAAAAAAAAAAAAATGACATTAAAATCATTTTGTAAGATTTCTAAGAAAGGGAATGTTTGACCTATTTTAAAATTGGGCATTCTGCAGCTGAAACTTAACATACAAATATATTTCATATTCTACAATCTCTGTCTCTCACTATACTCACAGAGAAACTAACATATATAATGAGGAGGTAATCAAGATATACATAGAGAGGGGGGAAGTGACAAGCAGAATGTGAAGGAAGAGACGGATCAGTTTTTGACTTAATTGCAAGTTACGACTAATTAGAACCAATTAAAATGGATCTTTTTTTTTTCAAACATAACTCAATCCTAAAACTAAGGGATATTTTAATATGAATTTTGTGTCATTAAACTAAACAGTAAAAAGCTTTTAGGAGACAAACATTGATTCGCTCAGCTTTAGTATAATAATAGATTAAGTAGTTTCAAAATTTGGGGTGTAAGGGAGATAAATGCAAAAAATCAACACGAACAATAAAAAATGTTAAATAAATGAAAATCTATGGAAGCCTATACGGTTAAATTATACAGTGTATTCTTTAAAAAAGGTCATAAGGGCAAAGACCTTTTTTTAATGTTTGATGATCCTTACATGAAAATAAGATCATTAATAATAATTTTTTAAACATATAAAAATTTCAATCAGAGAATCAGAGTCAATACTTTTCTTTTCTTTACTTTTTACATCAATTCAAAGAAAAAATATTTTTTTTAAACTAAAAAAAAAAAAAAAAAAAAAAAAAAAAAAAACTACAAAAATTATTTTTAGAGTTTTAAGAAAATAACTTAAATTTTCAAATAACTTTTTTCAGTAATTGAATTTTTTGTGTGTTCTTCAGAATTTGATTTTTCGAGAAATGTAAAAATTAGAGATGGAAATTTTTTTCTTCAAATGGCCAATTCATTTTGAATTGATCAAAAACTGAGATAACTTGACCATAAGTTACCTCACTTGTTGCACATTATATATATGTGTGTGTGTGTGTGTGTGTGTGTGTGTGTGTAGAGAGAGAGAGAGAAGTAGAATCTAGAAATATGAAATTTAAAACTTAAAATTATGAGATTTATATTTTAAATGAATTTTATCTGTTAATTAGGTATAGAACATTTTTTCTATAAATGTTCATATGGATGCAGCGAACAGTAATATTCATTTTAAAGAATTTTGATTTATTTCCATTGAATCAGTTTGATTGAAACGATTCAGTAATTTGAAAAAAAAAAAAGAATTTGTTGATTAATAATTTAACACTGCAAATTTTATTAAAATTAGATAATTCCCTGATTTTTGGTAATTTTTTGTTTATCAATCTGGGTGAGTGAATTGTCACTATTACCTACCATAGATGTGGGCAGATCACATTAAACTTGTTTAAAAAAGGTTTCCCTTCTCAAAATAATGTTTCACAAGGTAAACAAGTTTTACGCACTGTGTGTTTGGAACGAGAAAAAAATATTTAAATAAATTTCGTCAATTTAGTCATTTTTTCTGTTCATAGTGTATTTAATGTTTTTGTTATTGATTTCTTAGAAGAAACCTTGTTTTTAATTGTTCTGAATACGTTATAAAAGCGTTTGTGCATCATAAATCTTCACTTAGCCATTTTTTAGCGAAATTTAATTGTTTAAAATGTATTAAAAATAAATTACATATGTAAGTTTTGTTTTTTTTCTGATGTTTTTTTCTGTTGCTTTTCGACTTAGACAAAAATTTGACCTTAAATAATCGATTTGATTAACTCGTTTTTAAAATGAAAATGAGACATTTTGGCAGTGCCTAGTGCCAGGGCTTAACATGACCAGCTGATTGATTAGAGGGGGCCTCTCCGCCCAACCTTCTAGTCGAAGTAAGGACTAAAGTGGAGTGTTGCATGTCATGGACTGCTCATCCACCAGGGTTCCATCCTTAAAAGCAACATGGGTCGCCATTGTGTGTGTGGGAGTGTTTGCAGAGGTGCAGTCGATAGGGCTGTTACCGGTTTTGTGGTTAAGATTCGTACCTGATTTTCGTCAAGACATGAATGTAGTCCACTAGGAATGTCCAATCTGCCGTATCAAATGTACCCTTTTAACACAATGAAACTTGAATAATGGTTAATATTATCTTCAAAATTTTTGGACCATTCAAAAATACCATTAAAAAAAAAAAAAAAAAAACATGATTTAAAAAAAATTTCAGCTAACGAAAATAATGAAAATTATGAACTAAAACAATGTTTACAATATTTTCGTACCATTAAATCAATTAAAATTTAACGTAGCCAAAAACAAGTTATGACTACCGGCTTTTTAAGAAATTCTATGAAAAATCAACTAACAGTCAAATTTTCACGAAAATTTCGGTAATTATTTACCTGTTGATGAAATTATGTTTAAAATAGGTTTTTCCTAAAATATATTCGGGGAAATATTTTTTTTATTTTATGGAATTTGAAAAAATAAAGCGATAAAAAACGATTTTTAAATTTTTTCTATAAAGATAAGAGTCTGAATAATTATATCAGAAGATTTTTTAATAAGTTTCTATACGAAATATTTTTAGAAAAAAAAAAAACAAAACAAAAAAAAAAGCTAAAAAAAATGCCATAATATTGACATTTATTGACTGTTTGAAAACGAGATGCTGTTCTGTAGAAAAATCAAAAATTAACTTTCTCTTTTTTCAGAAATTTTTCGTTTTTGATAAAAAAAATTAACTTTAGACCGGGACTAAGTGAAATTATCATAAAAATAAACGGAGGTCTACATTGGACACTTTGTGTCTGATATTATAAAATTGGATATTCAATTCGCCGAATCTTACTTGAATTCCCTAAGCCTCCTCCCAAAACAAAAGAGATGCTTTTGATTAAAGTTGTTCAAATAACGTTGTCTAAAACATTCAAGTTAATAATAAAAAAAAAGTTACTTACTTCTTTTATAACTTCATGTCCACAAAGTAAAAACAATCGGCTTTTTTGTTGTTGTCGAAGTGATTTTACCGGTGTCAAGTGAAAAACAGAACTACCAAAAGAAAAGGAACAAATACTATCACAGCGTAAAACGTACCAAAATTTTTAAAAAACAAACTTTCCAAATCTATACAATATAGTTATGTAACAATTAATATGCTAATTATGTTAACTTAATTAAAATCATAAAAATATATTTCCTAATTAAAAGCTTGCTTCTGCCACTTTTATTTTTCATCTTCGAGAGATCTTTGTGATATTTAGTTAACTTGTTTGTGGCAAAGCCTCGCTGATATTAAATTTCTTTAGATTCTTCATTTTCTTCATCTCACACTTTGTAATCTAACTAATATCTCCGTCATTTACTCTTACTTTGCCGCTAAGTGCCTGCCAACAGTTAGCTAAAATTTTGACGTACGAAAAAAATGGTAGATTAACAAGAATTTTTTGTCAGGAATTCATTGGTAAAATACAAAGTAAGCAAGAATATTGGGTCAAAGGGATGTAAAATGTGCCAAATATTTCGGGTGTGGTACAGAAAGTAAAGTACCAACGAATGTTGAAAGTACCAAATTTGGCACGAACATAACAAACTTGAGCGGCTCTGATGAAAACCAATAACAATTTGATTGATTATCTCCCTTGACATGTTAAGTTATTATTAGAGATAAAATACAGGGAAATACAAAATAAAACGTACATTTTCATAAACTGAAAGATATTATCACGAAAAATATATTTTTGGCAAGACGAAACATGGAATTATGTTTATGAAATGGACTCATTTATTTGCATATTTTTGTATGGTGTTAAACTGAAGAATGATGTGTGATAGGGTCTGTCACTGAGAGAGAGAGAGAGAATAGTTAGAAAATTATTTTATAATTAAAAAGTTATTTCATATGTTAATCGTAAATATCTCATACTGAATCCATTGTGATGTTGGATCCAAGTTGCATAGACTTTGGTTAGGTGGATCAAAGTTTGTTTATTTATTTGTAATAAAAATGTTTGGGCCTTTTAATTGGTTAAAAATGTCATTTTTTGGTCACATGGTAAGTTTACTATTGTTATATTATGGACATTTTGTCTTTTTATACATGGGCTCGTTTCTTTCTGCGCGAAACGTCCTTTCAATTCCTTCCGTGGTAACCTGTCTTGATTAACAAGCCTGCACTTTTTGTCAACAAATGTTTATTTCTTTTGGCTGTGACAAATTCTAGCAGTAATCAACGCAGAGAGATAGAAAGAAGGTTAGAATAACAGAGTTGCTTAAATTAGATATGCTAAGCTTGTCATTCACCTGTCCACTGGCGGCTTGGAGAGAATGACAAACAGAAAGAAAGGCCGTTCTATTTTCAATAGGATAATTCTGTTATGTACTGGCATCAAATTCTATATGTTATATAGCGGCTTCAAATTCACGGCCCTACTTCGTGTATCTGTATACGTAGCGGGTATCATCACTAACCACTAGACGATATATGTAGTAGTCGCTTAATGAAATCACAACACATGGGTATTGTAAAAACTTTGAGTTTATTTCTTTCTTCCTCGCGTGGTGGGTGGCAAGCGTTGACAATGACTACTACTATTGTTGGGATGACTGGCGATGTTGAGGTAAAGGGGTGGCTGTTGCCGTCTCACCGCCCTTGGCCGCGACGGACCGTGAGCGTCGGTCACTCACTGTTCTCTGTCTCCTGTCGGCTCGAAACCGTTTGGCCTTTATAGCGATAGATACTCCTACGCATCTTTATCTTTTGATCTGATAACGGACCGTTGTTATATATTTCTTTATCTTCTCCCTGCTTCTTTGACTGGAAAGCCTCACTTCCTGTTTTTTAACTTCTTTGTTCACTTTTACCGGGAAAAAAGTCCTTTGTCAATTTTGTCGTCTTTTCTTTGTTTCGATCCAACCGGAAAATCCTACTTCCGCTCGTACAATATACAACAATTCTACGCTGCATCGTGGTGTTCTGCCTTAATAGACCCTTCATGGTCTGATTTTCACTCTCCTCTAGTTATCAATAATTACAAAATAATCAGCTGATTATATTCTTACATCATATTTTAATTCCATTGTATAATGCCATATTGCCAGACTGGAATTTTTAGCCAAAACAATCTGACATTTCTCTGCTAGTATTTGTAATTCTCCTGAGAATATTCAAACCCAGCAATTCTCTGACGGAATTTCAACAAATATTTTAAATAAAATGCATTCCAAATAAATTCTTTCTTTCAAAATATTTGTTCAAAACATTTCTTTCCTTCTTCCATCACAACTTATTTTTACTAAAACTGATCCTTCTTTCAAACCTTAATTATCCAAGCCCCCCCCCCCCCCAATAATGTAACACTATTACGTCCGAATGCAGTTGAGATTAAGAGATCTGCCCAAAAAGGTCAACGTTCAATCAAATCTGAAATTTTCAAGTCCAAGATTTTTTCCTTTTTTTTTTAGGTAGCTGTTCCACAAGTTGTTCAGACTATGTTTTGATTTGCTCAACAGATTGTGTGCACTTGAAGAAGATTGTAGAATGGACTGGCTTAAAAAAAGAAATTGAAACGTTAATAAGAAATAAGATCAACAGGCCGACCAGGTCGGTGATGTGAATGAAAGTGAAAAAAATATCTTTTTTACAGCCAATTATATGCTGCTTTTCTAGTGTGTGTAATTGTGATTAATTAAAAACAAATAACATTAGATGAAAACCCAAATCAGAGAAAAAAAAACTCAGTTTTTTTGTTGTTTTTTTTTTTGCTCCCATTAAAGTTGGTGTCCATTGCTTTGTAATGCACAAAACATATTGTTATTCAATGTCAAGCATACTTTTCATGCATAGTGTACAAAGATTTTTATAAGTTTCTATACGTGACTTATTTTAGTGAAAAAAAAAAGAAAACATGAATTATGAATTCTGCTAAAAAATGTCATAATATTATTCTTTTTGAAACTTTTACTTGCTTTTTTAATTGAATTGTTAAGAACAAAAAATTTCAAAGAAATCTGATATAATTATTCAGACTCTTATCTTTATTGAAAAAAATTAAAAGATCTTTGTATTGCTTCATTTTTTCAGATCTAATAAAATGAAATTGGGAGGGGGGGGGGGCCTCGTAAAAAATATTTCCTCTAATATATTTTAGGAAAGACCTATTCTAAACATAATTTCATCAACAGGTGAATAAGTACTGAAATGTTTGTGTAAATTTGATTTTTCATAGAATTAAAAAAAAACCTGTAGTCATAATTTGTTTTTGGCTACATTAGATTTAAATTGATTTAATGGTGTGAAAATGTAAACATTGTTTTTGTTCATAATTTTCATTATTTCCATAACCTGAAATTTTCTTTCAAAAATCATCCGAAGTTTAAAAAAAATATTTCTTCTTTTGAATGATCCAAAAGATTTTGAATATAATATTAAGCTTTATTTGAGTTTCATTGTCTTAAATATGAGGGGGGGTGACACATCAGATTGGACATCCCTAGTGTACATAACCCCAAAATATGTTCAAAGAGAAAAGAAGCTAGTTTGAAATTGTTTTGTTTTTTTATTGTCTTTTGTTTTTGTAAGAATCTCTGTACAGTGTACATGGGTAATTTATGAGGAAGTGCGTCCCGGTCTCCTGCCTCAGAAATTGCTACCCGGTGACTATTAAAATAACGTCCCCAGCTATGTCGTCTCAGATTTTCTTTTATTCATGTTTGTTTAATGTCTTGTTTTTAGTTTAAATAAACAAGAATTACAACAAAAATCTATCTATATTATTTTGTTTATCTATCTATCTCAGTCTGTTCCAAACTATATATCCATCTTCATATCTAAACAAGAATTACGACAAATTTCTATAAATGAACAAGAATTACGACAAATTTCTATAAATGAACAAGAATTACGACAAATTACGATAAATAAATAAGAATTACGCCAAAAATAGAAGCCCCCCCCCTCTAAAATACATTTAACGCCCTAAGTTGGTTGTTTTCTTTCAAGTAACACCGGCATAGCTGGGGACGTTATTTTAATAGTCACTGGGTAGCAATTTCTGAGGCAGGAGACCAGGACGCACTTCCTCATAAATTACCTGTACATGTAGTAAAAGTTAATAAAGTTAAGGCTCCGTTTTCTAATGTTAATTAAATGAAAATTTGAGCAAGGACGTTCTATTAATAATAAATTATCTATTATAAGTATTACAATAATTTTGAAAAAAAATTAATTATGTATTAAATTTTTGATTGCAACAAGAAAATATCATAAAGTTAGTCATAGAATATGAAAATGATTTAAATGTAATATATATAAAAAAATAAACAGTGTGCAATATCTGTGATAGAGCATATTTTTGTAAGTTAGGATAGCATAGATATAACCAGCAGTACTTGGTAATCATCAGACCACTTAGTCTGATGACAGCATAGGTGAGAAACTGACAGTCATCAAGCAACATTAACTCTATGTCTACCTATACTATCCTTTTTTCGGTTATTTCCTATAACTCCAACCTAAAAAAAAGGGGAACCACTCTGAATGAATTTTATAAATTATTTATTTATTTATTGATCTACTAGGAGAAAAGAAGACAGGGTTAGGGTTAGGGTTTAGGGCTAGTTTAATGGGAAAATAATGGGTAGATTAATTAGCAGATAAAATTCATTTGAGTGGTTCCAGTTTTTTTAGGTTGAAGTTATAGGAAATAACCCTTTTTTCTTATGTTAAGTCTTAACTCTTTGCCTACCAAATTTTCTTGGTATTTCCATTCAACTGGTTCCTTATTGCAAAAGGATCAAGTACCAGTCTCAGGGTTGGTTCACAGACAAAACAGAAGATGGCAGGAGTGATTTTTCTGTGTAAACAAGTGACACATGCGAGAGTCGCAGCCAGCAGTTTACGGTAGGATCGCACTGCGGGAGAGCCGCTGCGAGCGGCTTCATGTAGACAAAAAGTTAACATCAGAAAAAAGGCTTCTTAAGTGTGTATCAAATAAGTTTGTCATTTGCTTTTGTTTTTCTTTCTTACTGAACAGAACAGTCACGTTACAAATTGGAAATAAATCCAAATTTTCAAAGACTTAAAAACAAAATAATTAGAGAAATAAATAGATAGATAAAAAGGGCTGATGACCGAATGGTAGCTAGTTGACGTAATTTTAGGATTTAACTGTTCCATTCAGTAAAAAATTAACCAAACGACTGAAACTTATCCTGGATGTAAATATTACCTTATTACAAGGTGTGTCATAAAAGTATTGAGATTTTTGTACTTTTTGACACACCTTGTATTCTGAAAAATTTTTTTCGGTCAATTTTGCTCAAATATAGTCGTAAATGCTGTCTAAAGATGATGTAAAATCCGTCTTTTACTAAATAAATTCACCCCCCACCCCCCACCCCCGCGTTGAAAAAGAATTTATCAAAATCAAGGAATTATCCGATTTTAATGAAATTTTCAGTATTGATTTATGAATGAATTTTATAATGCATCAGTTATTTTATTTCAAAACTTTCTGATTTAATTAGGTATTTCTGCTATGGTAAATTAATATATAAAATTCATTTCAAATATGAATCGCATGATGTTAAGTTTAAAATGTCATATTTTCAGATTCTAAAAATATATTCATTTAATAACTACTTTAATTTATTATCATTTTCTAATAATTTTTGTAGAAAAACTATTGAAAATTTAGAAAATTTAAGCAGAACAAATATCGATGTATATTTTTTCTTTTATAGATAATAGCCAATTAACTAATTATCGAAAAGAGTAAAAAAAGATCTCCAAAAATTATTTTTTTATTTTTTATTTTAAATTTATATTCCAATTTTCGGTACTTATTTTCTACCAGTATGACACCCTTAAATTTTTTTTGTTCAATTCACACCTTCGGGTTTTTGACTTTTTATTTATACTGTAATTAGTTTCAACTTTGTATATAACTCCACCGATATTTTGCGCCCCCAAAATAAGGGGAGGGGGGTCAAGGTAAAGTAACCCGAAAAAAAAAAATCAGAAAGTTTTGAAATAAAATAACTGATGCATAATAGAATTTATTCCTTGATGAATTAACACAGAAAATATCATTAAAATCGGATAATTCCCTGATTTTTGGTAATTTTTTTTCAATCGGGAGGGGGTGGGGTGGGGTAATTTGTTTTGTAAATCACAGATTTTTCAGCAAGGCCTACCTACATTATATTATATTCTGTAGTACGCATTTCACCCTAACGTTGCAATAATTACTAGCTACTGGCAAAATGAGCCTAAAATGCGTTTTTGACAAAATGACTTTAGCACCCCCCCTACAAAAAATAAATTACCAAAAATCAGGGAATTATCGGATTTTAATGAAATTTTCAGTGTTTATTTATCAATGAATGATCTTTATAATGCATTATTTATTTTATTTCAAAACTTTCTCATTTTTTTCAGGTCACTTAATTTTGACCCCCCTTATGTTGGGGGCGTAACATTTTTTTCAAGTTAGTCTTATATTGTACTAATTACAGTATAAATAAAGAGATAACAGACCGAAATTATGAATAGAAACAAAAAAAGTATTTCACATTTTAAATGAATTTTATATATTAATTTTTCATGGCAAAAATTCTAAAATAAAGTTTTGTAATAAAATAACTGATGCATTATAAAATTCATTAATTGTTAAATCAATACTGAAAATTTCATTAAAATCGGATAATTACCTGATTTTTGGTAAATTTTTTTGCAATCGCGAATGTTACAGTAAAATTGTAAACAAGCACTTAAAAACCATCGAAAAAGAGACAGAAATTG
>CM042138.1:46180712-46260712 GCA_023376005.1 Doryteuthis pealeii
AACCCTCTGCGCATGTCCGACAAAAAGCAGTCCCCCGACTCCCAAAAGAATTCTCAGCCATTTTGGTGCAGGCCTTAACTGAGTGTAGTCGCTTCCTAGGCAGGGTGATATCCCCTTCCACGTCGACTATGACCGCGTCAATAAAAGCCTAAGTCATGAACCACCTTCTGCCTTCGTCCTTTTCCTTCTTTTCTTTGAATGCCTTCTTTTCAGTCGACCACCAAAAGAGATGGGGGTTAAAAGAAAACCCGAGAACACACAGCAAAGAATATCTCAGCTACCTGTAAAACACCCAAACCACTTCTACCCATAATGTTTCCCCACCATGCTTAATGGTTATGATGTGTTCTTGTGGTCCAAGTTAACTTTTCTTTCCCTCCAAACTCGGCGAGTTGATGACAAAAGCTCAATTTATCTGACCACAAACCTTTCTCCCAACCCACCTCAGAATCATCCAGGTGCTCAATTGCAAACTTCAGATATATTCATGTGCTTTCTTGAGCACTACATGATTCGGCCCACGAAATCATGTTTAAAGGGGGAAAGGACTTGACTACCACCAATTTTCCCCGTAAAATTTACCCCAATTATATTTTAATAATAAAACTTGCATAAAGGTTAATATTATCTTTAATTTTTTTATTCCTCGAAAGAGAAGCATTAAACAAACTCTAATGTTTTTTTTTTAAATTCCAAAATAATAAAATTATAACGAAGTTTACATTTTGCACCGTAAATCAATGAATTTTAACGTAGCCAAAACTTTAGTTATACTAAAGGTTGTTTTTTAATTCTATGAAATTTTTTTTTTTTTTTTTACAAATTAAAAGACATCTTTTTCGCATTGGGAACCTACCAATTATGCTTTGGGCGTTTCTTTGTAACAGACGACTACATCAGGTCGAGGGAAATATAGATGGGGCAAGTACAAGGAACTAACTACACTGAAAATTATACACCATTTCTAGATTTGTAAGGTGGCAAACTCAGAAAATCAACAAGGAGTGAAATGCTTATTTTCCCCATTGTATGATGAATTCAAAGCTAGTATCGATCAATAATGCTATATTTCCAAATAAAACAAATTTTATGACCACTGGCTTCGGCCTCTGACAAATTAATCCGTGATCTCAGAGGCCCCCCTCCTGGTAACACATGTCCCTCGATTTAAAGGAACCCGAGCTGGGTTTATTGCCCAGTGTCGAGGCGCCCCAAAAGAGGAATACGACGGATCAACGCATTTGGCATTAGTAATCGTATGAACTTCGATTTATGTCGCATCTATTGGAAAAATTCATTATCTGCCCTTGGCACCAGTCAGAGTCAGCAATATCGTACATTGCGTCCAAATTGAATTCCATGACTAAGTTAGTTGTAGTGTTGAGCAAATTGCAGCAAGACGTCTAAATCCAGTCGCTTCCAAAACTTCAGCAAATAACTCTGGCAGCAAACTCCATTAAGTTTGCAATTTGTATCTTTCTGAATATATGTTTTATTCTTCAATTGTTGTTGTCTTCTTCATCCGAATTTAATTGCCTACCTTTTAACCTGGGAAAATATATGGTGCACGGCAAAAAAGATCATACATCCTGCTCTGGCTGGAGGTTAAAGTAAATACTATCCCTGCGTATGCACGCTCAAAGTATGGATGCCTGTAGTGAAATAAATACATTATTATTTTCAACCTATGCGATTTTTTTTTCTTCTTTTTACGCCAGTTTTAACTGATAATTTTTCACTGAAATCTGATAACAACAAGTTCCCTCATGTCTCCAGGACTCGGTGATGCTGATAGCTTTTTGATTTATTGCGTCCTGGGACGCACATATTTGCTTTGAATGAGTCCCCGGAAAATATATGGGTCCCAACTAAATTCGTCTAACTCCTTATAACCTATCCTGTGTAATTCGTTTCTAAGAAACTATTGAAAATGTATTTACAGTTAGCTTGAAATGGCGAGGAAAAAAAAAAAAAAAAACACTGGGACGCATAATACGATTTACTACATCCTTTTACATTTTTGTGCGCCAGGGACGCAGGACGCGTACCTATCAGCATCTGTGAGGACTCTTCTAAGTGTTCTATCTGATCTTAATAGTGCTGTAGTCAAGATGGTCTCACTTTCTGTGTGTACGTCTCATACTTTCACGTTCTATAGCTTTTTTAGCTCTCTGGCAAGATTTAAGTATTTGTTTTGTAGGGATTACATCCCTTACCTGCCACAGTTTTACTATTTGACGCTAGGGTTCACAAAAGGTAAATACATCCCGTGTCTGCAAATAGTACTGCGAATTATAACTAGTTGGCTTAGTTAACGTAGTATAAAAAAAAAAGTGCCAAAGTCAAAACTCCGTTTCGACCCGACAACGCCTTGAGACAGGACTCTACCTATTCGCCACAGACAGGGTCCTTTGAGCCCCCTCCCCCAAAAAAAAACTCGTGTCAATTCACTAAAGATTCTTCCTTTCACATTAGCATACTCAACTACTCTTTCTTGTATCACATTGTCATGTTTGTATTCACTCTCTTTTTATGTTTTTGTTCTTGTTAGCTCGCCGTTAATTTTTTTCATATATATATATTATATAATATATATATATATTCCTCTATATATATATATAATATATATAATATATATATATATATATAAACCCCTCCACACGAGCAGGGTGTGACACAGGTCAATTTATTAAGCGGAGTTTACCAGGTTTGAATTCAGTTTTTTCCTAGACTGGTTACCTAGCCAAGGTTAAAGAGTCCAGTCTGCTCTACTGTTTACCATAGCTGGAGAAGAATAGTTGGATACATACCTTTCCCAAGGGTATTGGTTAAATGCAAACAGCCTCGACTAGGATTTGAAATCGGGTCGACGAGCCCATTTCCTACGGCACTAACCATTAAACCATGCGCCTTTTTCCCCGCATATATATCCACACGAGCATATATCATACTACACACACGCCTACGTTACAAAGTGTCCGGGTTCGTTCCAGCTCAACTAATAATAGCAGCGAGTTTGGTACTCAAAACAACAACATACGAAAACCAATGTTCAGTCGTCGAGACCATAGCTGGTACGCTACAGTTATCTTTCAGATTTCTTTATTTTCACTATTGAAACGGCAAAATTACTAGATGATACGTTCTTTTCTTGTTAACTAATACAATACTTGGTCTTCTGGACGAAATCGGGTGATCCGTGTGTATCTCAAAGTCTCTGATGATTTTATGGGTCTCTTTTTAAGGACATATTTTGGTTTGTGCATATACATTTAGTCATTATAGCCAAATTTTAACCTTTTGCACAATTATCAGTGGTTCACTTTTTCCATCCTAGTCGCGTATTCCTGTTATATACTCCTTTACTCGGTGTATATAATGGCGAGAGAGACAAACAGACAGACGAGGGATGATAGATGAGGGTCTCTTACTTGTTAACTTGTTAAAGTATTTTATTTAAAACAAACCCAGTCCCGGATTCAACCGTGCGGTGGAGAACGACTCTCAGATCGAGCGGACCTATGCATCCGCTCACTCTGAATTTCTCGTCGCATCTAAACTAAACTAAAACTCTCTCTGGCGCGATTTTCGAGAGGTCAAGCATAACGGTTGGTAATTTTCCACTAGATCCCCGTTATTTGGAATTTAACGAACTCTGATTCAAAATATCTGACTACAGTACGTACACAATTCATTGACTATACAAGAATAATGTAACATTCCTTTTGTGCCACTTTGTTGCATTCGCTTATGATGGGATTAACCGTTTTATCTCTGTCATCACATAATCGACACTTACTATTCTTCTGTAGATTAAAAAGTAAAGTAAGTTGAGTAAAGTCGACGGTGTGGCCTAATGTCGGTATCAGCCAGGCAGCGAGGGAGTCTATCCCCTTTTCTCTGGTGCTAGACAAGGAGATTGTTTTTGCTTCTGAGGTGAAGCGCCACACTTACCATCAGCTTCTCACTTTACCCTGTACTGCTCATACGCTGAGTTAGCGAGGGTCGGTATTGACTCAGGAATCTTGCGATTCCTAGGCAAATTAAAGATCACAACAAACAATCTGATCGTTAAACTATTAGAATAGCCAGTCTCAATTTATTTAGATTTGTAAATTTCTCTGTATTCTCGCAATGAATGATACCTTTTACTGTTCTTTTTAAATTTTGTGTTTTCTTTTTTTTTTTTTTTTTTTTCTCTCACGCTAGGTAATTTTTTATTGGTAATTATGAATTTTTGTTTAGTAAATTAGAGTGTCCCAGAAAAAACAGAACACACAAATTTTGTAAAAAAACTGTTAATTTTAACTAGGGAGTTTTAGGGTTAGGGTTTTTGTTTTTTCCGGGTCACCCTATACAGGGTGACCCAGAAAAACAGAGCCCAAATTATTTATTTATTTTCCCATTAAACTAACCCCACCCCTAACCCTAACCCCCCTAGTTAAAATTAAGTTTATTACAAAATTGTGGTTCTGTTTTTTCTGGGACACCCTAATTTACTAAACAAAAGTTCATGATAACCTCTTGCTTTCTTAATATAAATAAAAAGGTAAACGTGCTGTAAATAACAATAAAGATGAGGACAACAGTCCGAAAATCTGAATACAAATTGTTGTGCCTCATCACAAAATTCACACATATCCCGTTTCATTTTATCAGAGATCAGATTCCATACGGTCGTTAACCTATCAATAGCAATTCATGGTTTACCTATACGTATGTTGATGTTACTTTTCAGACACTCCCTACTACTTGAAATAAACACCCCCAATATATTTCTTGTGACACGGAGCTTTAGAAACTAATGTCGGGTTAAGCTTTTGTATATTCGTATATAGAATGGATAGTTGGTTGGTTAGTTTTTACGGCATGTCAACCCTTGTTGGGTCATTTTATGCCGAATACATTTTTTTTATTCATTCTTGTTGGGTATTCAATTTTATTTTCAAACTCAATTTTTAAAAACATTTTTAATACTCATTTAAAAAAAATCTATTTAACCCATAGATGGACCCTAACAGGTACTACCACTCCGGGTCATGGTGGACCTGGAGTAATGGCGATGAAGGGGTACTCCACATTCCCCAGAGTTCCAGAATTCAAACGTCACCATTAGATCCAGATTAATGTCATACCCAGGACACTAAGACCTCCAGTCACCGCCTTCTAGCACATATATGATAAAAAGGTTGGGGTTGCCATAAGAGCAATAGGGTTGAGACAATCATATAGGTGCTAGCGCTTGACATGACCAGCTCTGCTGATCGGAGAGAGCCTCTCCGACCGTCCGTCTAGCCTAAGTAAGGGTCAAAGTGGACTGTTTGCAAGTCATGGACTACCCAGCTACCAGGATTCCGCTCTTAGGCATCACGGGTAGCACATTGAGGATTTTACCCTTCTATCCGTGCACCTATTGAGGGATTTTACCCTTCTACATAGCCGACAGGGCGAATGAATAGTGGGGTAGGGTGAGTTAAAAGTCCAATAATTCTTTTTGTCCAAGGATCTAGAGGCCCAGGTCACTGTTATGTTGCCTTTGGGTTTGTTTCTTTGTTTAATGCCACATCAAACTTGCTGAGTTATTCAATGCCAAAGCCATTCTTGTAGAAGAACATTAGTGGTACTATTTAACTCATAGTTGGGAAGGGGGTTCATACCTTTCCTAAGGTATTAGTCCGAAAGGGAACGCAATGGCACGAGTTCGAACTCGCTTACTACGATGCACCAGAAAAAAAAAAAAAACTGACTAAACTTTAAATATACTTCTAACATTTCCAATATTGTACACAATTATAATGGAGATTCTGTCTGTAACTGAAACTGCGTCAATGATTACGTCACAATACCCTCAGCAATTATCTAAGTTTATCAATGAGTATTTAATTTATTGTGAAAATCATTAATACATAGAAATAACCTTATTTATTAACGATGTTTCTATGGAAATCTGGGTTAGATTTGTTTCAAAACAGCCCATGTTATTAGTGTGCTTAAAATTCTGCAAACTGTCTTATATCATACTAAGAAATAAAGATTTACATAATATACGGTGTTGTTAATTATAATGGTTTCAACAAATCCGAGTTTAATAAATACTTACTTGGTGTTATTGATCTCTAATATTATTGTTTTATTCTCTGACGTATTAAAATCAATCGTAATAATGATTTTTTTTATAGAAGCCTATTAAAATATAATTAGAATAAGTGTAATCTTTTTATATGCGTTCTTATTTAATTTTGTTAGTCTTTCTAATTCAATATATTTCATCACATTAAAACTTAAGCGCTTACGCCCGGAAGGTGCATATTCTTGCTAGTACATTTAATGACATTGGTATACTGTCAGTGAGTTATCTTGTATGTCTTTCCTTATCAAAATCCTTTTGGAAGTCTGCAATTGGAGTACTGGCGATAATAAGTTCAATTATCCGTTCCTGTCGCTCGGTCTCTGGTAATGAACACTTTTGTGCCAGTCGCCTTCATCTGTTCACAAATCATCTCGAGACTCTTCTGCTTTCTGTCTATTTGACATTAATTTGAGACGATTCGCCCGAAAGTTTTATTTCGGTTTTGGTTGCTCTAGAAATGTACAGAAGATAATTTCAGCGAACTTTTACTTCCACCGTGAGTGTGGCGAAAGAAATAACTTCTCTCAAAGCCCAAAGCGGACGCAAACGTGTCTTGCGTGCAGGATGCCGAAAAGAGTGAGATATTGCCATTCCTGAAGTTAAGATTTATAAGATACCAGTCTCGTCTCGGGCGAGACAAAATTTGTAATATATTCAAATTTCGGCGGATCAAAAATTCGATGAAAAAAGGAATTTGAATTGTGCGAACAGCTGTCTTATAAACGGTCGTAGGATTAATGAGTGAACTGACGAGGCTGCCACCATGTAAAATTTGTTTGTTTTTTGTTTTTGTTGTTGTTATTTACCATAATTGAATAGAAAGCGATGTTTCAGTATAATGCATTTATTGACGTTTGTACATAGTCGGTGAACAATCTGGTATGTTGAATATTGCGCCAGGTCTCGAAGTGTCCCAAGATATTACTACGCTAAGAGGTTTACGTACATTAGTGTGCGTAGGGAAAGTAGTTCCCACGATACTGTTACATCTTTCTCCTCGAAACTGTGCCAACTTTATGTACAAATATTTCAAACAACATGTATTCATTATCGTTGATCTTTTCGTCATCACAAAGATATTGCTGTCTGATCATGGCGTGATCATCCCTACCAGAGAACAACAAAATAAGTACATTCACACTAAGAGGCGCTCTTGTGCAACGGTTATCGTCGCTGGAAATGGAATCGATAACCACGAATTCAAATCTTGGACAAAGACGTTTGCATTTCCCTTTGTGCTAATGCCCTTGGGAAAGATACGAATCCATCTGTTCTCCTCCCAGCTATGGGTAAATAGTAGGGTAAACTGGGTAAGACAACCAGTTTAGAAGGAAAAAAAAACAATTCAAACTAGTTGTACTACGCTTTAGGCTTAAAAAAATAATCTTGTGTCACATCCTGCTCGTTGGGTATATACTCGTAATTAAAAAGACGTTTGCATTTCTCTTGGGAAAGATACGAATCCATCTGTTCTCCTCCCAGCTATGGGTAAATAGTAGGGTAGACTGGGTGCTTTGGTAAGACAACCAGTTTAGAAGGAAAAAAAAATAATTCAAACCAGTTGTACTACGCTTTATGCTTAAAAAAATAATCTTGTGTCACATCCTGCTCGTGGTGGAGGGGTTGGGTATAAACTCGTAATTTAAAAAAAAAGTCCTCATCTGGTAATCATCTCAACAAGTACATTCACACTTAAAAAGAAGTCAGATTTTTTTTTTTTAAATGTAAACTTAATAGTGAATACGTGATAGAACAACAGGCTTTTCGATTCATCAAAACTCACCAATGCCAGAAGCTTTTCCCCCTCCTCCTCCTCCTCCTCCCCCTGTTCTTTAGTTGTCTATGAGTATGGGTGGAGATAGATCGAGACCTACGTATACATACGATCACAGTACAGTAACCAGATGGTTCAATAAATTTTTCTTGGGTTGCAAAAAAACACGATTATCAGGCAAGTTCAGGTAGACCTAAAATCATGGATTCTGAGGGCTACTTGCCAGCAAGTAGCATTTGGAGAGTATCAGGCAAACTTGGCATATCCCAGTCCAGTGTGGTTTATCATCTTCACGACCTCGGCAAAAGCATCTGAGGTTGCCGAATTATTATGCCTCGTATTTCATAAGTACCCTATATATCAGATGGTCTTGGATAGATGCTCGGAGCTCTGATTTCACAACTGTAGCCAAACAACTAATACACGTCACACGAGTTCTGACCACTCTGTCGGTTAGGGCTATAGAATACATTGACTGTACCTTTGCAGAGGGATAAGACCCCCCCTTCCCCAATGGGGCTATCTGTTGGCTGCGGGTGGTGACCCTTGATGCTTAAGAATGGTTTCCTGGTGGCTGAGCAATCTATAACATGCAACACTCCACTTCAGCTCTTACTTTGACAGGGGAATCAGAAAATATGGTTGGAGAGGTCCGAACCGATCAATCGGCTGGTCACGTCAAGCCCTAGCACCTATATGATTATCCCGACTCTGTTGCCCTTATAGTAAACACCAACCCTTTTTATCATGTATGTGCTAGAAGGCGGTGGCTAAGGAGCATATGGTCCTGGATATGACGTTAAACTGCATCTAGTGGTGAGGTTCCAATTCTGGAGCTCTGAGGAGTGTGTAGTACCCCTTCGTTGCTATTACTCCCAGGTCGACTCTTACTCAGCATGGTAGTACCTGTTAGGGTATCATCTATGGGTTGAATAGATAAAAGAGTTTTTTTTAATGAGTTTTTAAACAATTGAATACCCAACAAGAATGAATGAAGCAAGAATGTCTTCGGCATAAAATAACCCAAGGGTTAACATGCCGTAATTTCAACCAACCAATGGGCTCTGGCTTTCCCGTCTTAAACAGATCTGCAATGTAAAATATTCAAAATAATTATTTAATTAATAATCAATAGAGGTACGCAACATTTTATTTGAGAACTAAGTTTCATTTTATTTGAGAACTAAGTTTCATTTCAAAATGTTTTTTAAATTTTTTTTTACTCCTTTAATAAATTTGAGTTTACTTACTTATGATACAAACTCTCTGACATTGAATTTTTAACTCCCACTCCCCTCAGACAATATCTTTCAAAAATTAATTTTTACACCGCCCGGAGGGGTTTTTTTTGTTGTTGTTTTGTTTTGTTAGTCCTATTAATTGCAATGCTTCTAAAGGGACTACTAAAAGATTTTAAGGTCTCTTCTACAGTCATAATCTAGAAAAGTGAAGACTTAAAATTCAGCGAATTTAAATCCTTACTGTTAAGTTACGAAGAAGCAGAAAAATGTAGACAAACTGATACTGTATTTATGAAGTGATTGTCACATGTCTTAGTAATACACGTGACGATCACTTCATGAAGAAGTCTGGAGATGAAAGAATTGTGAATTGTTGCAATTGCGGAAACCAGGACATCAAAGCTTTGAATACCGAAATAAAATTCTTATTATAATGGAGATTGTGTGTTTGTCTGTAACCGAAACTATATTAAAACTCAAGTCGCAGTTCCCTTAGTTATTTACGTCACATTATCCATGATTTTGTTTTTAATTAACCTCAATTATTAATAAAACTGTTTTACATTATTAATAATGTTGACCATATCTATATAATAGGTATTTACCACGTACCCCACGTGTACGGGTTAGGAACAAAGCCCCATTAATAAACAATTAACAAGACCTGTTAATATGGGAGCAACCACGAACCGAAGCTCATGGGTGGCGGGTGCAAAAAATGCGTTGATCCCGTCGACATACCCCCTCAAGGGGGCGGCTCAGTCACTGGGTAATAAACCCAGCCCTGCCCCTTTAAATCAAGGCGGTAGGTGTTGCCTGGGGGAATACCCCCCTGGGATCAACGATGTTAGCTTGTAAGGTCCAGGGCCGAAGCCACTGAACCCCCGGTCAGGGGTTAGATATGTTGATCATATCTACATACTAAGAACATGCAATTATATTTATATATAGAACAAAATAGCGATTTACAGTGTGAATGGGAAGGCTAATTTGCACACTGATATCAAAAATTTGATTTTACTAAATATGTGCTTGGTATTATTGATTTCTGATTGTTTGGTTTTATCGTAATAAATATGAGCAAAAATCTCGGGGGTTAAATCTTAAAAGAAATCCATTAACAAGAAGAAATAACTGTAATTTTGTTCTTTATTTCCTATTTTAAGTAAATGGTAGAATTAGGAAAATTTAGCAGTGAAAGACTGGAGTGACGGAAGAGTAAGTTTCCGTTGTTCTATTTTTCGATTATACCCCCCGCTCTGTTTCAAATCGTGTTATCTGCATTATTTAGTTACATTAGCCTTTCTAATTTAGTATAATATCATATTATATTAAAACTTAAATACTTGCACCCGGACAGTGCATATATTTGCTAGTAAATTTAAAACACAAAAGAGATGCTGTGAAATTTGTGAAAATGATACAAAATATTGCAGAAGGAAAAAAATTCTGTTAAATCGAAGTTAACAGACCTAAATTTCACCATCGTATGTCACCCCGCAGAAAGAAAAAATACCAAAAATCAGGGAATTAACTGAATTTAATGAAATTTTCAGTGTTGATATATTAATGAATAAAATATATAATGCACCAGTTATTTTATTTAAAAACTTTTACATTTTTTTCAGGTCGGTTAACTTTGAGCCACGGGTCTTTGAGAATCTGTGTTACGCCTCAAAGATACATGGTTCAAAGTTAACTGACCTGAAAAAATGTAAAAGTTTTTAAATAAAATAACTGGTGCATTATATATTTTATTCATTAATATATCAACACTGAAAATTTCATTAAATTCGGTTAATTCCCTGATTTTTGGTATTTTTGTTTTCTTTCGGCGGGGTGACATACGATGCTGGTCGTTAAGTTCGATTTAACCAAAAATTCAGCAAAATTAATGACTGGTGATACGAGGGAAAATAATTCCTTCTTATTCACAGCGCGTACCTCTGAAAATGTTAACAATTTTGATAAAAATGTTGAAATGAATTCCTGTAATATGTTAGTAGATTGTGAAGCTACAGCTCTTATAATCACAGATAAATCCAAATTTATCAGACTAGATAAAAATGTTGACATGTCGAAACATTATCGAATTAGCGGATGGCAGCTTTTCAAATGGAATAGCCTATGCCAAAGGCAATGCCGTCATTTTCCTCATAAACAAAAATAATTCTCATTGTGGTGTAATGGTTAGCAAGGTAGTCACGCAGTCCGTTACTACTGAATAGCAAGTTCGATCTTCGCTGGATGCCCCATAATTGCGACTTTGTGTCACATCCTACCCATGGCCAACGTTTGCATTTCACATAGCGCTAATTCTTTAAAATAAATATTACCATTGCTGCCTACCATAGCAGAAATAATTTATATACCTATTTAATAGATTCATTTGAAATATGAAACGCCTAATTTAAAGTTTCAAATTTCTTATTTTTTAGATTCTAAAAACAAATCGTTATTTAATAAAGAGTCTACTTTAGTATTATTATCTAATAATCTTTGGAGAAAATTCAATTGAAAAGTTAGCCTCCCACCCTTTTAGACAGAACATATATCAATGTATAATTTTTTCACTGATATTCTAGAAGCTAATTATATACAAAAACAACAGTAAAAAAAATCTCGAAAAAATAAATAAAATTTTTTTTTTTTTTTTTTACATTTAACTTTCCGATTTTCGGTACTTATTTTCTACCGGAATATCCCCCTTAATTTTTTTCGTCTATTCACACCTTAGGTCTTTTGTTTTTTTTATTTATACTGTAATTAATTTCACCTTTATATAACCAAACCGATATTTTGCGACCCAAAAATAAGGGGTGGGTTAAAGTTAAGTGACCTGAAAAGATCAGAAAGTTTTTAAATAAATTAACTGGTGCATTACAAAATCCATTCATTGATAAATCAACACTGAAAATTTCATTAAAATTGGAGAATTCCCTTATTTTTTGGAAAAAAAAATTAAATCAGAGTTGGGTTAAATTTATTTTGTAAAATATGGATTTGACGTAATGTTTGGCACTACCTATGTTATTTGATATTACATTTAACGTTGTTCTCGAAAACTTTTAGCTTCTTTAAAACCGTTAAGGGTTTGTGTTCTTTGATGTGACGGACAGGTGTAGATGTCTTTGTTTGACAATCGAAATTGAATCTTTTGCAGTAATGATCATAGCTAAACAATCACAACAAAACAATAGATTTAAAAAAAGAAAGAAAGAAAAAGCCTCTTTGAGTTTATGGTTCTAATTTGTAAACTGTTTCTACATGAGTGTCTTTTATCAGAATGAATGACAATGCTCCGTGCTAATTGTTTGTGGAAATTAAAATAAAATTTAAATTAAAAAAAAAAAATAACAAACTCCCATGAGCCTCCACACCGGAAGAACCCTCCGAGCATGTGCGAGAAAAAGGATCCACTTCCAACCCCGAAGATAATCTCTCGGCCATTCTAACTTAGGCCTTAACTGGGACGAGACACTACTACTGGCCAGGAAGATATTACCTTACCACATAGTGGCTATGGCCCGTGAATAAAGCCCGAATCCTAAAACTATTTTTTGTCTTTGTCTCTTCCTTTTCTTTCCTTTTCAGCGCGACCACCAAATAAGATGGGGTTAAAAGCAAACCCTGTGAACACACACCAGGAATAACCAGCTACCTTTAAACCTAAAACATTAAACGTCTTGCCAGCTAACAAGTCTTTTAGCTGAATGAGTAACAGTACTCCGTGCTAATTGCTAGGCTATATTTCAGGTTTGTAAAATATATGAGAATTACTGTTAGCTGTTTATTTAGTGAAAGCGTGTATTAAGTGTGGTGACCATTGTGGAAGTAATGATTAAAAGTAACAATGTGTTGATACAAAAGAAGACAGAATAACAATAAGTTTCTCACTGTTATTTATACATGTGTCGCGAATGAATGGTGTCTTTTGGCCGATTTGTTATTTTAAGAACTTAAACTGTTATCATGATAGGGTTCCCGCATATATCAGGATGATGTGGGTGTCGTTTATGAAAAAGTGTCTGGATAAGTCTGGGGAATTTATATACTAGTATGAAATCGTATAAAATTGCATTACTTTTTTTACTCAGTCTCATACTTTTCTATGGGTCAATTTAAGAAAAAGAAAAACCCCAAGACACTAACACATTTGTTTGTTTTTGTTATTTTTTTCTAAAAGGATAAAAGTTGGATTTTGAATAAACAATGCTTTTAATCTTATGGTTGTATTGTTAGTGAAGTAATGATTAAAAGTAACAACGTGTTGATACCAAAGAAGACAGAATAACAATAAGTTTCTGTAATGTTATTTATATACGTGTCGCGAATAAATGGTGTCTTTTGGCCGATTTGTTTTAAGAACTTAAACTGGTTTGTTTTGTTTTACAGCATATCAACCTCAGTGGGACATTTAATGCCGACAAAGTTTTGAAATAAATTCATTCTTAATGGATACTCTTTATTCTTTTTTTTATGAACGAACTTTTCTATTTAACCCATAGATAGGACCCTAACAGGTCTACCACTCCGGGTCAGAGTGGACAAGGGAGCAATGGTGAATGAAGGAGTGCTCCACATTCCCCAAACCCCCAGAACTGGAACCTCACCATCAGATAGAGTTTAACGTCTTTCCCAGGACATGAAGACCCTCAGCCACCGCCTTCTAGCACCCATATGATAAAAAAGTTTGGGGCTTGCTATAAGGACAATATGGTTGAGGCAATCATATAGGTGCTAGGGCTTAACGTGACCAGCTGATTGATCGGAGGGGGCCTCTCCGACCGCCCGTCTAGCCCAAGTAAGGGCCAAAATGGAGTGTTGCATGTCATGAACTGCTCAGCTGCCTGGCTTCCATCCATAAGCATCACGGCCAACAAGCAGTTCCATAGGGGGGGGTCTTACCCATCTGCAGAGGTGCAGTCGGTGTATTCTAAAGCCCCGGCTACTTAAACTGGTATCATAATATGGGTGTTGTTTGTGTGAAAGTGTTTGGATAAATCTGGGGAGTTGATATAGTAGTTGTGGGTTGACGAAACCGAATTCTAATTGGCTAAATTGACAGGATTTTTTAAAACAGAGTTAGTGTTTTAAACAGCAGGGAGACATCGCCACAGTCGATGGTAAGCTCCTAAAATTAGTAGACCAGTTCAAGTACCTAGGTAGTAATATCTCATCCACTGAAAACGATATTAATGCACGTATGGAAGGCATAGGCTGTTTTAGACAGATTATCAATCATATGGAAATCTGATCTCAATGATAGGTTAAAACGACAATTCTTCCGAGTCGTAGTTGTGTCAGTGCTAGTGTACGGCTGCACCACCAGTACCCTAATGAAGCGCCTAGAGAATAAACTAGATAGGAGTTGCACAAGAATGCTGTGTGCAGTCTTAAAGAAATCGTGGAAACAACATCCCACAAGAAAGCAGCTGTGCGACCACTTTCCCCCTATCATACAAGCCATCCGAGTAAGACGAACGGGACACTTCTGGAGAAGCAAGGACGAACTCATAAGTGAAGTTCTCCTGTGGAAACCTACACATGTGGGCCGCCCAGCAAGGGCCTACATCGATCAGCTCTACGTGGATCCTGGATGCTGCGCATAGGACCTTCAGGGGGTGATGACAGGGATGGTTGGTAAGAGATTGACATTGATATCCGTGATACCAGCACGACTTCTTGTTGATGATGATGATGAAGAAATTAACAGTGAACTGTCATATGTACGTTTAATATACGTGGCATATAACAACAAAATAACGTAATACGTACAATATGTTCCATGAACAAAGTGTAAAGAAGGGGTACCAAATATTGGTTTGAAAAGACTTACAATGACTTCCACCGTTTTAATGGTAAGGTGTAATAAATGGTGAGAAATTTAGAGACTAATTGTCTCTATTCTGTTCTATGAACAGAACTAGAAAACATGTCCTGTTTCGCTCTACGATATAGGACTGAAACGAATAGGTCTTATCTCTTCGAAGACCGGCGATAAAAGAGAAAGTTTCAAGGGGCTGAATTATCATGTGACAAACGAACACGTGATGTAAGAACCCACACCCAAAATCCAAGGACGGGCAATTATTTTTGTCTCCCTGTAGTTTTTTCTACACATGCTGTTAAAATTTTAGATCATTTGAACGAGGATTTGTTGAATGACTACGCTCTGTGCCTAGTCATTCAACAAATCCTCGTTGATATGGTGTGGTTTAGTCGATTCATAGTGTTAGTAAAAATGAGAACAAAAGACGTATTTTAACGGAGGCACTGAACACACGTGCTTACACGTTGGTTTACTTCACTGAACAGAATGATACAAGGATGAACAAAGACAAAGGGAAAAACGAAATGCGCGCAAATACTTGTGGCGCCAACAGTCGTCGCGTTGTCATTTACCACGCAGTTCTGGGAACGCGACTTACAGACAGTAGCCTCATATACCTAAGGGACTATTTTATTTTGGTAAAAATTAATAGGATGCGTCAAATTATTAGATTACGAAATGATATATTTTTCTGAAACACCCTGTAAATCTCATAAATGATATAAAGAAAATGTTTGAAACTCCCGTCTATTTCTGCTCGAGTTCAAAGTTTTCCCCAATGTGAGTTGCGTCAATGTTGACGTAAACAAAAATAATAAGGTGCATCGCTATAGAAGAGACCAAAGACTGTTAGAAGAAAAATGAATGAATACATTTGCTGCCATTTTAAGGTTCCGCCATGACGACAGCTGGGCAAGAGATCGTGACAGATCGGTCGGATGCGGTGTTTTATTGAAAACACTGATGAAAGAAATGACTGTCGTGAATGTCGTCGTTTGAGTCCGCTGAGAAAACGGACCGGCAAAGATGTGTGTTTGGAAGTTGTTCGCAAAACTTCCATCTATTAATTATAACACTTTTTTATGACGTTAAAGTCATTTAATGGTAGATCTATTAGAGTTGTGTATTTTGTTGAAGGTTTTATATTAGGCACTGTCAAAGATGCCGTAAAATCCGTATTTTACAAAATAAATCTGCTCCCTCCCTGTTGAAAAGAATTGTGTGTGTGTATAAAAAAGTCCGTACATGATTGAAGTTTCTAAGAGATATGAAAGTTTGTGAGAACCTTCATTATGCCGAGATGTGTGTAAACCTATTCTTAGATAGATAACAATTATTTGAGGTGGGTGCAGAGATGTACCCTCGTCAAATATTACCTTCATTGGAATTTATTTGGGCGCACGTGTGAATGGCCAAATAAGCCAATCACGGCCATCCTGGAGGTGACGTTATACCGGCTATAAAAGTAAGAACCCTAAAGGATGCGGTGTGTTATTGAAAACACTGATGTCTCTTTGCCACCGGCCAACACAGGTCTCTTCTGCCACTGCTAGCCGACCGGCCAACACAGTAACAGAACGCTTCGTAATACAGCCCAAGACGGTGAGATCAAAGCAGTGCCTTCCTCCAGTATCAAAGGGCTAAGAGCGGACAGCCTAATCGCCTACTATACACAAAATACACTTCTAGCACCCATATGATAAAAAGGTTGGGGCTTGTTATAAGGACAATAGGATTGGGGCAATCATATAGGTGCTAGGGCTTGACGTGACCAGCCGATTGATCGGAGGGGGCCTCACCGACCGTCCGTCTATCCTAAGTAAGAGCCAAAGTGGAGTATTGCAAGTCATGGACTGCTCAACCACCTGGGTTCTATCCTTAAGCATCGCGGCCGCCACACACGACCAACAGGTGGCCCCATTGGGGGGGGTCTTACCCCTCTGCAGAGGTGCAGTCGGTTCATTCTAATGCCCCAGCCGACAGGTCGCAATTCACTTGAGGTACGTTGGGGACTAAAAATCCTCTGTCATAGAGGGACGGTCGGCCATTCTGTGAGTAAAGAGAATGAGGTCTTCCCGCTCTTTTAAAAAGATTTTGATATTTATTTCTATGGCAACATCATCTAGCAGTCCTGTCAATGGGGCCACCTATTGGCGACCAGTGATGTTTAAGGACGGAACCTAGTGCCTGAGCAGTCCATGACATGCAACACTCCACTTTGGCCCTTACTTAGGCTAGACGGGCGGTCGGTCGGAGAGGCCCCCTTATATCGATAGCACATTTGTGATTGTTGCGATCCTATTACCCTTTTGGCAAACCCACAACCCTTTTTTTTTATCGTATGTGCTAGAAGGCGGTGACTGAGAGTCTTAATCCTGGGTTTGACGCTAAACTATCTAGTGATGAGGTTTCAACTCTGGAGCTGTAAGAGAGTGTTGAGTACCCCTTCATCGCAATTGCTCCCATGTCCACTATGACCCAGAGTCTGTTAGGGTCCCATCTATGGATTAAATAGATAAAAAATGAGTTAAAAAATTATTACCCAACAAGAATGAATAAAACGTTTTCGACTAAAAATAACCCCACAGTTAATCCAGAGAATGCTCGGTGAAGTTAATGATGTTAAAGATGATTTTAAATAAAGCTATGAATATGCATTGCACTACGACCCTTTTTAAAGTAATAAAAAACTCTTTTGGTATATAAGGTGTACTGGGGACCACAACTTAAATGTATAGACTCTTCATGGCCGTGTGGATTCGGTCGACCAATCAACACGCTTGAATATATGGTTGGTTAACTATTTAATGGCCTTGGTGGAAAGGCGTTCAGTTGCTCGTACTTAACACGGACGAATGAATCAACAACCAAGAACTTTACTTAACACTGAGGAACACAAGGATTCCACTCAAAACGGATCAAACTTAATGCCACAACGGATCTCCACTGTAAAGTGCTCTCATCTGCACCCTAAAAATGGCCATAAGTATCTTAACATAGTCTCTATCGTACTTGGTGGAAAATTCTACTACAAATTTAATCTACTATGAAATCATAGGTTGTCTAGTGGTATTGCAGTTCTGGAACAATATCAATCAATGTTCAAGTGTATTATCTAGTGTGACTATGTGAAGTGATTTGCTGCAATTTATAGTATAGTAGCATGGACAGTAGTAGCCAATATTATCCTTGTACTCCACTTGTACAAGGTCAGGCACAAGGCCCTATTAACGTGGGACCTCCCACAAGCCGAGACCCATGGGTGACAGGTTGAAAAATTGTGTTCATCCCGTCGGCATTCCCCCTCAAGTTAGGCGCCTCAAGCACTGGACAATAAACCCAGCCCTGTCCCTTTAAATTGAGGGGGCAGGTGTTGCTGGGGGGGGGGCTGGGATCAACGCTATTAATTTAACCTAGGCGGCCAAAGGGTGTTTGACCTTTGTGAGAGTAGCCAGTGAGGATGGTAGTATTAAGTTTTGCCGGTGAATTAAGACTTACATCATCCATATAAGAACATTATTCTCCCAGTAATACTTGTTTTAATCTCTGACCAGTGATAATCCTCCTTTATCTTAAGGATTTGTGGTGCATTTTATAGTAAAATAATTAGCACCGCATTTACATTATCTCCATTATATGATTCAGTTTCTATATTTTTACGCGTTTATGTATTACTGCAACCCAACACAAATGGCACATCTTAACGCAATTTGTGTTAGCGCAATAACGTTAAGATTTTTGGTTGGTGAATGCAAGTATATATATATATATATATATATATATGTATATGAGATTAAAATAATTTGCTATAGAAGCATTGTTGAGTAAAGTATATTATTATTTATATTTTTTTGCTTGAAGGCAGTTACAATGCGTATATCGTATAAAATTCGATAATCAATGAAAATAATCATGACAAGCGAACTGGGCAAATATCGCCCCCTACGTAGAACATCGTACAGCTGTTTCAACTTTATTAAGTCTCATCAGCGATATATATTTACGATTTCCCTCCGACAAAAATCGAAACCGGGAACTCCGCACGCAGAATCAGAGACTTTACCACTGGGCCACCGATACGCAGCAAACGATACATGCGAAATTAGCTTGTCATGGGTAAATACGTCACTATTACTACTACTATACAAAGTAGAGTGGACGTTGAGAAGATCGCAAATTTAGGCCTATGCTCCTGCGTGAGGAATGAGATTAAAACTTAAACAATATTAACGTAGATTCATGTGTGGGCTACTGTACGTAAAAAATATAAACAAATACAAACGGATGAGTTTGAGTTAGCATAATTTTGTTATAGACAACTCTGTTTTTTATGTTTTTATGCTAACAAATTCTCGGAAAATGGTTATCTCTCATCTGACAGCTTTTTTTTTATTGGTTCTGTTGCGGGCCTCCGTAGAAAAATATCACCCAGTGAAAAACCACACTATAAAAGCAAAGACTAAAAAGGTATTAGTTTTATAAAATACTTTTTTTTTTATTTTATGAGTCAAATTTATTTATTCAGTATTTTTGCATAATTTAACTTGCAGTGAGTGAAAGAGTTTTGTCGTAACCGGCGGCCATTTATTCGCCACAGGAAGTACTTCAAAGAACCAGGCGACTGTTGCCACTAAAATCAAGCATATACACAGCGTCTACATTCAGACGGACTGGTCGAAGAGGATCAATGTGAGGTAATTGTTTTAGCCAACTGATGAGGGTCATTTCCAGCTAACTCAGTCATGCAATTAAACTGTCCTTTTCAGGACAAAAAAATTCTAACTACATATTCGAACTGTCCTTTCAGGACAAAATCCAACTACATAAAAACAACTGTAACACACCTCCCTTGATCTCAAATAAAATCGCCCGGTCGACGACAACCAGCTCGCAGTAGCCCACCTAAGCTAAAGCCTGTGCCGACGACCAACCAGCTAGCAGCAGCCCAGCTAGCCTAACACCTGGATCAATACCCAGGCAGCTAGCAGCAGCCTAGCCAGCCTAACACCTGGACCAATACCCAGGCAGCTAGCAGCAGCCCAACTAAACTCACGCTTGGGCTAGCGATCTGGCCAACAAATCATCATGTCCTTTTCAGGACATAAATCCGACTACATACGAACTGTCCTTTCAGGACACAAAAATGCAACTATTTGTATCATTGAATAAAATTGGTGATTTTTAACATAATCACTTTGTTTTGTTATCCTTATCTTAGCTGTTGTCATTTCTTTCAAATGTTCGTAAGCTAGACATCATCGTCGAGAGCGCAACAGATTAATCTACAGATGTCAATTTTAAACTTCTAAAAAAACAACGTTTAACCTGAATTTCTTTTCTCTCTTATTAACCACATCCTTAGAAGATTAAGTTACGAAAACGAATAAAGTTAAAAACAAAAAAAAAGGCTTGAAGAGCAATTGTGTACCTTATTTTACCGTTTTTTGAACTTCAGAAATAAGGCATCCGTATAAAAAGAAATGGATAAAACGTTTTAAAAAATGTGAACAAATCTAATTCTCCATGGAATTATCTTTTTTTTTAAATCATTTACCTTCATTGATGGAGTCAAATTTACAAAATTATTGAAGACTACTTCAGAATTTTTAGAGAAAAAAATGTCTTAAAAGAAAAAAAACATCTTTTATTGCGTTAAATATCGAATTTTTAAAAATTAAAATCCGATGATTTTTGAGGAACTAAAAAAGCACAATCGGTGCTTTAGCATATGCATGTCAAACTAACTAGTCCCTAGGGCTGCACAGATTACATATGTCTGTTATGAGGGCCCCACATGACAACCGAAGTCTTTAAATACTTTTTCTACATTAACAGAACAAAGCGATGATTGCTATCATTAATTTAACTAAAAGCCAATGAATACATATCTAAAAAAAAAAAAAGAAAACAAAAAAAAAACAAAAAAACATTTTTGTTAAAAAGAAAGGAAAAAAGACTATTACTGACCGAGTTCAAATGATAAAACGTACAAGTGTCACTGCCACTCTCAATTATAGCCATGTGTTGATTAAATGCAGTAGAAGGCAAGAGGAAAGACTCACTCCCTTTCATTGACTGAGTTAGTCTCCTTCTTCTGCAAGTCAAAAAGAATGAGAGACAATGCTTTGATAACAGACTGTCTCTTAACATATTGCCCTAATGAAAATAAACGACCGTTTTCGCCCAAGAATTTTCGAAAAAAAAAAACTTTTTAAAAAACCTGGGGTACTATAAAAGCGTTGTATGAGAGCGTAGTCTGCGTGCAGGCCGCACATGTGCTTGCTGAGGGACGCATGTTTGACATACCAGCTCTAGCAGGTGTGTGTTTTGGGACATCCCTATAACTATTCAATTCATTTGAGAGAGAGAGAGAGAGAGAGAGAGAGAGAGAGAGAGAGAGAGAGAGAGAGAGAGAGAGAGAGAGAGATTTAAAAATTGAATTTTTATTTATCTTGAAAGAATGATAAGAATAAAGAAAGGTAATTTATGAGGAAGTAAATTACCTAAAGAAAGTTTAAAGGAAACAAACTTGAAACTGAATTCACCTTTTAAATAAAAAATAGTATATCTCAGAACCCTAAAATGTATTCTATTCATGGTATATTTTCTTATTTTATTTTTTATTTTATCATTTGAACCGTACGCTATCGAACTCAGATGTTTTATTAACTAAAATACCCCCCCCCCATAACATTGGCTCCGAATTTTAATAAAATCCTAATTTCAGTTTCACTGTGAGTTCAATCTACGAAAATAATTTTCTATTGCTGATGATGTAACATTGTTTTGTTTTTAAACTGCCGCTGCCTTAAGTGTCATTAAATCAATACTAAAAAATCCTTATTTAAATATAATATATATTAAAACGAAAGAACTGATAAATAAAAAGATAAGTAGTTTCTTCAGTAATATTTTAATCGCAATAAATAAACTAAAAACAAAACAAAACAAAAAAAACGACCCATTTTTAAAGCAGACAAAAAATCATTAACGATTATGTGATATAATTATTTGTGGGTTGAGTTGATAACTGATTGTATATTGTTACATGTGTACATTGATTATGTTAGTTTTTTTGTTGTTTTGTTTTTGTTTTTATCCATAATTCATTTAATTGATCATATCAAAGTGATCGGAGTATATCGCAACAATTTAAGCAATCAACTTAAAACCAAAATTTAATTCACTAAAATAATTCATATTTGAATTTGATTTTCGCCGGTCTCCTCTCTAACACACTTGAATTCGTACAAAATCAATACTTTTAGATTAATACATAAAAGTAAAAACAAAAACGAATGTGAAAATGATAATATCTATATTTTGCTTAATTATTTTTTTTATGTTGATTTTAAGAATCAAAAATCGTTTTCAAAAGGGAAAATTGTAAACAATTAACTTTTCTTTTTTTTTTTAAATATTCAAATCATAAATGCTTGATTTATTTCGTTGACTTGAACAATTCGTAGCAGGAAAAAAATCCTATAAAAGCTAAGAAAATTTTAGTTATCTTTTTAAAGCAGGCTTTTTAAGGTCTTTACATTTCTTTAGTAATAAAATCTCACCACGTGTACAACAAAAAAAAATCACTCACGACTATATTATTATTTTATATACTTTTGTTTAAGGTATGCCCTCAGTCGTGGCTCGTTGGTCTAGGGGTATGATTCTCGCTTTGGGTGCGAGAGGTCCCGGGTTCGAATCCCGGACGAGCCCTAAGATTTTTTCTCACCCTTAACGTTTAAATAAAATCTTATTATAGTAAATGTGTATATATACTTCATTTGGATCCGAACACCGAATCGTCATTTTTTAAAGTAAAGTCTTCATTCTTTTAAAGTTTGAATTTTCTCTTGTTACACTTTTAGTTTTATTTATTTTAAAAATATTTATCACAAGTGCAAAATGTGTTTATTTTGCTTAGAGATTTTCAACGTTTTGAAGCTTTATGTATTATTTTTGTTGTTAATGTTATTATGATTAGCAGAGAATTAATTACGGTTTTATTTACTACTGCATTCTAAAGTTTACTCCAAATAAAGTTGAAGCCTCTCAAAATTTAGTGATATCTCTCAACACTATTTGATTTTATAACCACTAGAATTCTTTTTGAGTATTAAAACTTTTTTTTTTCTGTAATTTCATAAGTTCATTAACTAATTATAAATAATATAACAAAAACCATCTTAGTTTGGAAAATGTAAAAAGGTTGAACTTTAATTTAAACATATTGGATTGAGACTGGAAAAACAACGGAAAATACTTTTTATTTTTATTTTTTTCTCCAAAAGTTTGAATTAAACACCATATTCTAATTCTTTAAAAAGTCTTTTTTTTGTTTGTTTGTTTTTTATATTATTGATATTGATTTCAATAAATGGCGAAAGAAATTGATTCTCTAGGAAGTGATTGGTTAAGTTCAATAAAAGTCCTTTTATTTCCCACCCAAAATAACTTTGATAACAGGTGAAAAGGGTTAATTACCATTTTGTCTATTAGAATATTAGTTCATATTTGATGGAAACTTTACTTGTTATATTGTAAAAATCAATTATACAATAATACTCTTCCGTGAAAGAAACTTTTTTAAACGAAAAAAAAAAAAGAACTTTACGTACGATTCTTTTTTTATTACACTCAGAAAATAAATAGATAAAATGAAAAAAAAAAACAACATTTCCGTTTTTCACAAAAAGATTTTCAGATATTTGTTTTATTGTATTTAATTGTTCAATTTTTAGTGAATCATATTCGAAGTTCCTCGAATAACAATAATGGCTAAACTTTGCAAAAGCATTATTTATAGAGGAAGGAAAAGAAGAGTGTGTTGCTCCAAGTGTGCGATGGGAGGTGGGTGCTTTGAAAATCAATAGTTGAAATTCTAGTTTTGTCTGTCATCATTTTTAAATCAATTCGGATATTAAAAGAAAAACATTGAGTGTAGCAGTGAAGCATATTGTGTTCTTTTAAAGGACATTGACAAGATCAAAATTTATTTAAAAACAAAATTGAATATGCTATGCACATTCACTCATCTATGGTTGAAATTTAAAAAGAAAAACAAACTTAAAAAGCGATAAAACTAAATTATCTTATTTCTTTTTTAACAATATAAAATTTCATAATTAGAAATTAACAATAGCAACCTTCATTTAAAAAAGGTAAGAATTACAAGTAGTTATTAAACAGCAGTTTTAATTATTCTGCTAATTATGCAAAAATTTAATTTCATCCAAGCTAATTTTATTCTTTAATTTTATTTTTTCTATCTATTTATGTATCTATCTATCATAATTCTGTCAATTATATAAAGTTTCGTTTCATTGAAGAAAATTTTTAACTAAAAATTAAAAAAAGTTCATTAACTTTTAAAATCGACCTGAGTTTATGGCATAAAATGGTATATCCCCGACAAGAAAATAATCGGTGAAAAATGGAAAATAAAAAGTGATTATTTAAAAAGATTCCCGCTTTTAATTAAATTCGTACTACTATTACCATTAAAAAAACCGAAAGTTTGATAAATAACTCGAAGGTTATTAAGATCTAAAAGTATTTCGTCAATTGCTTCGAGTAAGTACGCGAAATGTAATCGGAAAATTTATTTCGTATAAAGTTTTATAATCAATATATTATTAAGTAATTAACGGATATTTATATTAAAACTAAAAAAAAATATTTTTTTAATGTTCAAGTAAAAAAAAACTAAACTATTCTATTTTTATTTTTATTTTTTTACGGCCTGAGAGCGGAAACAAAGAAAACTAAATCTCTTGCTTTAAACTCAATGGGAGGTTAATATGTCGAGTATTCGTTTTCATTTTTTCGTAAATAAATGTGGATTTTTTTAAAAATACGAACAAGAATTTTGTTATAAAGATGGATTTAGTCATGGTTCATTATTAGTTTTTATTTTGCTTCTAAAATAAATAAATAAATAAATTCCTAAGTATATAAAAATGATATGTTATTTAATTTGTGGACATTTTTGAAGCTTAGATGAGCAGAATGTCAGGATGGCCGAGCGGTCTAAGGCGCCAGACTCAAGGTTTATGCAAACCTTAACCAGAAGCATTGAGTATTCTGGTCCACGAATGTGGGCGTGGGTTCGAATCCCACTTCTGACATGGTCGTTTTATTAAATTTTTTTAAGAATTATTGTTTTATTTTCTATGCTGATATTCTTGAATTAGTTTAACTTTCTGACTCAGTTCGTTTAAGTTAGGGTTTTAGGTTCGAATCTCGCTTCTTGCATTGAACGTAGACTTACTTTATCTCAGGTTTTTATTTGTATTTTTATGTTATTAAATTATCAAACAATAAACTCATTTGTTTTGTGTGACTGAGTAGTGCGCATACCTTATTCTTTACTTAAATTCAATCAGTCTTCAGTTTTAAACGATGCAAATTCGACTCGTATTTAATTTTTTTGACATAAATCTTTTTAGATTTTTGATTTAAAAAAAAAGATTTTCTAATTGATGACATGTTTGTACTTGTAGGAAATTGAGGTCCGTATTATTGGAATGTCAGTGATGTCACATAAACGTGTGAACTCATCACGCTTATTGAATCATTCATTCTTTGAGTTTTTCTGATTATGTAAAAATCATAAAACTATTAATCTTTTTAGGGATAGGCATTTTTGTCGTCTGCTATGAATTTTAAAAGCGAATTAAAAATAATTAAATATATTATTTAAAATCAAACTTTGTCTAAATCGATAGGTAATATTCTTATTAAAAAAAGAAAAATATCATTACATATGCAGTTTATTTTTTAATACATTTAAAGGGATTTGTTTTGGTCAATTTCTGTCTCTTTTTCGATGGTTTTTAAATGCTTGTTTACAATTTTACTGTAACATTCGCGATTGCAAAAAAATTTACCAAAAATCAGGTAATTATCCGATTTTAATGAAATTTTCAGTATTGATTTAACAATTAATGAATTTTATAATGCATCAGTTATTTTATTACAAAACTTTATTTTAGAATTTTTGCCATGAAAAATTAATAAAAAAAAGTTTTTCACATTTTAAATGAACTTTATATGTTTCTATTCATAACTTCGGTTTGTTATCTCTTTATTTATACTGTAATTAGTACAATATAAGACTAATTTGAAAAAAATGTTACGCCCCCAACATAAGGGGGGTCAAAATTAAGTGACCTGAAAAAAATGAGAAAGTTTTGAAATAAAATAAATAATGCATTATAAAGATCATTCATTGATAAATAAACACTGAAAATTTCATTAAAATCCGATAATTCCCTGATTTTTGGTAATTTATTTTCTGTATGGGGGGGGGGTGCTAAAGTCATTTTGTCAAAAACGCATTTTAGGCTCATTTTGCCAGTAGCTAGTAATTATTGCAACGTTAGGGTGAAATGCATACTACAGAATATAATATAATGTAGGTAGGCCTTGCTGAAAAATCTGTGTTTTACAAAATAAATTACCCCCCCCCCCTCCCGATTAAAAAAATTTACCAAAAATCAGGGAATTATCCGATTTTAATGATATTTTCTGTGTTAATTGATATACGAATAAATTCTATAATGCATGTTATTTTATTTCAAAACTTTCTGATTTTTTTTTTCGGGTTACTTAACCTTGACCCCCCCTCCCCTTATTTTGGGGGCGCAAAATATCGGTGGAGTTATATACAAAGTTGAAACTAATTACAGTATAAATAAAAAGTAAAAAAACCGAAGGTGTGAATTGAACAAAAAAAATTTAAGGGTGTCATACTGGTAGAAAATAAGTACCGAAAATTGGAAAATAGATTTAAAATAAAAAATAATTTTTGGAGATCTTTTTTTACTCTTTTCGATAATTATTTAATTGGCTATTATCTTATAAAAGAAAAAATATATATTGATATTTGTTCTGTTTAAATTTTTTAAATTTTCAATAGTTTTTCTACAAAAATCATTAGAAAATGATAAATTAAAGTAGTTATTAAATGAATATATTTTTAGAATCTGAAAATATGGCATTTTAAACTTAACATCATGCGATTCATATTTGAAATGAATTTTATATATTAATTTACCATAGCAGAAATACCTAATTAAATCAGAAAGTTTTGAAATAAAATAACTGATGCATTATAAAATTCATTCCTAAATCAATACTGAAAATTTCATTAAAATCGGATAATTCCTTGATTTTGATAAATTCTTTTTCAACCGAGGGGTGTTAAATTTATTTAGTAAAAGACGAATTTTACATCATCTTTAGACAGCGTTTACGGCCATATTTGAGCAAAATTCACCAAAAAAAAAATTTCAGAATACAGTGTGTGTCAAAAAGTACAAAAATCTTAATACTTTTTATGACACACCTTGTAATAAGGTAATATTTACATCCAGGATAAGTTTCAGTCATTTGGTTAATTTTTTACTGAATGGAACAGTTAAATCCTAAAATTACGTCAACTAGCTACCATTCGGTCATCAGCCCTTTTTATCTATCTATTTATTTATCTAATTATTTTGTTTTTAAGTCTTTGAAAATTTGGATTTATTTCCAATTTGTAACGTGACTGTTCTGTTCAGTAAGAAAGAAAAGAAAAGAAAAACAAAAGCAAATGACAAACTTATTTGATACACATGTTGATGTTAACTCTTTGTCTACATGAAACTGCTCGCAGCGGCTCTCCCGCAGTGCGATCCTACCGTAAACTGCTGGCTGCGACTCTCGTATGTGTCACTTGTTTACACAGAAAAATCACTCCTGCCATCTTCTGTTTTGTCTGTGAACCAACCCTGAGACTGGTACTTGATCCTTTTGCAATAGGGAACCAGTTGAATGGAAATACCAAGAAAATTTGGTAGGCAAAGAGTTAAGACTTAACATAAGAAAAAAGGGTTATTTCCTATAACTTCAACCTAAAAAAACGGGAACCACTCTGAATGAATTTTATCTGCTAATTAATCTACCCATTATTTTCCCATTAAACTAACCCTAAACCCTAACCCTAACCCTGTCTTCTTTTTTCCTAGTAGATCAATAAATAAATAAATAATTTATAAAATTCATTCAGAGTGGTTCCCCTTTTTTTAGGTTGGAGTTATAGGAAATAACCGAAAAAAAGGATAGTATAGGTAGACATAGAGTTAATGTTGCTTGATGACTGTCAGTTTCTCACCTATGCTGTCATCAGACTAAGTGGTCTGATGATTACCAAGTACTGCTGGTTATATCTATGCTATCCTAACTTACCTAAAATATGCTCTATCACAGATATTGCACACTGTTTATTTTTTTATATATATTACATTTAAATCATTTTCATATTCTACGGCTAACTTTATGATATTTTCTTGTTGCAATTAAAAATTTAATACATAATTAATTTTTTTTCAGAATTATTGTAATACTTATAATAGATAATTTATTATTAATAAAACGTCCTTGCTCAAATTTTCATTTAATTAACATTAGAAAACGGAGCCTTAACTTTATTAACTTTTACTACATGTACAGGTAATTTATGAGGAAGTGCGTCCTGGTCTCCTGCCTCAGAAATTGCTACCCGGTGACTATTAAAATAACGTCCCCAGCTATGCCGGTGTTACTTGAAAGAAAACAACCAACTTAGGGCATTAAATGTATTTTAGAGGGGGGGGGCTTCTATTTTTTGGCGTAATTCTTATTTATTTATCGTAATTTGTCGTAATTCTTGTTCATTTATAGAAATTTGTCGTAATTCTTGTTCATTTATAGAAATTTGTCATAATTCTTGTTTATTTATCGTAAATTGTCGTAATTCTTGTTTAGATATGAAGATGGATATATAGTTTGGAACAGACTGAGATAGATAGATAAACAAAATAATATAGATAGATTTTTGTTGTAATTCTTGTTTATTTAAACTAAAAACAAGACATTAAACAAACATGAATAAAAGAAAATCTGAGACAACATAGCTGGGGACCTTATTTTAATAGTCACCGGGTAGCAATTTCTGAGGCAGGAGACCGGGACGCACTTCCTCATAAATTACCCATGTACACTGTACAGAGATTCTTACAAAAACAAAAGACAATAAAAAAACAAAACAATTTCAAACTAGCTTCTTTTCTCTTTGAACATATTTTGTAGGTTATGTACACTAGGGATGTCCAATCTGACGTGTCAAATTCCCCCCCCCCCTATATTTAAACAATGAAACTCAAATAAAGGATAATATTATATTCAAAATCTTTTGGATCATTCAAAAGAAGAAATATTTTTTTTAAACTTTGGATGATTTTTGAAAAAAAATTTCAGGTTATGGAAATAATGAAAATTATGAACAAAAACAATGTTTACATTTTCCCACCATTAAATCAATTTAAATCTAATGTAGCCAAAAACAAATTATGACTACAGGTTTTTTTTTAGTTCTATGAAAAATCAAATTTACACAAACATTTCAGTACTTATTCACCTATTGATGAAATTATGTTTAGAATAGGTCTTTCCTAAAATATATTAGAGGAAATATTTTTTACGAGCCCCCCCCCCCCCCCAAATTTCATTTTATTAGGTCTGAAAAAATGAAGCAATACAAAGATCTTTTAATTTTTTTCAATAAAGATAAGAGTCTGAATAATTATATCAGATTTCTTTGAAATTTTTTGTTCTTAGCAATTCAATTAAAAAAGCAAGTAAAAGTTTCAAAAAGAATAATATTATGACATTTTTTAGCAGAATTCATAAATCATGTTTTCTTTTTTTTTTTCACTAAAATAAGTCACATATAGAAACTTATAAAAATCTTTGTACACTATGCATGAAAAGTGTGCTTGACATTGAATAACATGTTATGTGCATTACAAAGCAATGGACACCAACTTTAATGGGAGCAAAAAAAAACCCCAAAAAACAAAAAAACTGAGAGTTTTTCTCTGATTTGGGTTTTCATCTAATGTTATTTGTTTTTAATTAATCACAATTACACACACTAGAAAAGCAGCATATAATTGGCTGTAAAAAGGATATTTTTTTCACTTTCACTCACATCACCGACCTGGTCGGCCTGTTGATCTTATTTCTTTTTAACGTTTCAATTTCTTTTTTTAAGCCAGTCCATTCTACAATCTTCTTCAAGTGCACACAATCTGTTGAGCAAATCAGAACATAGTCTGAACAACTTGTGGAACAGCTACCTAAAAAAAAAAAGGAAAAAATCTTGGACTTGAAAATTTCAGGTTTGATTGAACGTTGACCTTTTTGGGCAGATCTCTTAATCTCAACTGCATTCGGACGTAATAGTGTTACATTATTGGGGGGGGGGGGGCTTGGATAATTAAGGTTTGAAAGAAGGATCAGTTTTAGTAAAAAATAAGTTGTGATGGAAGAAGGAAAGAAATGTTTTGAAAAAATATTTTGAAAGAAAGAATTTATTTGGAATGCATTTTGTTTAAAATATTTGTTGAAATTCCATCAGAGAATTGCTGGGGTTGAATATTTTCAGGAGAATTACAAATACTAGCAGAGGAATGTCAGATTGTTTTGGCTAAAAATTCCAGTGTGGCAATATGGCAATATACAATGAAATTAAAATATGATGTAAGAATATAATCAGCTGATTATTTTGTAATTATTGAGAACTAGAGGAGAGTGAAAATCAGACCATGAAGGGTCTATTAAGGCAGGACACCACGATGCAGTGTAGAATTGTTGTATATTGTACAAGCGGAAGTAGGATTTTCTGGTTGGATCGAAACAAAGAAAAGACAACAAAAATGACAAAGGACTTTTTTTCCCGGTAAAAGCGAACAAAGAAGTTAAAAAAAACGGAAGCGAGGCTTTCCAGTCAAAGAAGCAGGGAGAAGATAAAGAAATATATAACAAAGGTCCATTATCAGATCAAAAGATAAAGATGCGTAGGAGTATCTATCGCTATAAAGGCCAGACGGTTCGAGCCAACAGGAGTTAGACAGGAGACAGCGGACGGCGCACAGAGAACAGTGAGTGACTGACGCTCACAGTCCGTTGCAGCCAAGGGCAGTGAGACGCCACCAGCCACCCCTTTACCTCAACATCGCCAGTCATCCCAACAATAGTAGTAGTCATTGTCAATGCTCGCCACCCACCACCCGAGGAAGAAAGAAATAAACTCAAAGTTTTTACAATACCTATGTGTTGTGATTTCATTAAGCGACTACTACATATATCGTCTAGTGGTTACTGACAATACCCGCTACGTATACAGATACACGAAGTAGGGCCGTGAATTTGAAGCCACTATATAACATATAGAATTTGATGCCAGTACATAACAGAATTGTCCTATTGAAAATAGAACGGCCTTTCTTTCTGTTTGTCATTCTCTCCAAGCCGCCAGCAGACAGATGAATGACAAGCTTAGCATATCTAATTTAAGTGACTCTGTTATTCTAACCTTCTTTCTATCTCTCTGCATTGATTACTGCTAGAATTTATCACAGCCAAAAGAAATAAACATTTGTTGACAAAAAGTGCAGGCTTGTTAATCAAGACAGGTTACCACGGAAGGAATTGAAGGGACGTTTCGCGCAGAAAGAAACAAGCCCACGTATAAAAAGACAAAATATCCATAATGTAACAATAGTAAACTTACCATGTGACCAAAAAATGACATTTTTAACCAATTAAAAGGCCCAAACATTTTTATTACAAATAAATAAACAAACTTTGATCCACCTAACCAAAGTCTATGCAACTTGGATCCAACATCACAATGGATTCAGTATGAGATATTTACGATTAACATATGAAATAACTTTTTAATTATAAAATAATTTTCTAACTATTCTCTCTCTCTCTCTCAGTGACAGACCCTATCACACATCATTCTTCAGTTTAACACCATACAAAAATATGCAAATAAATGAGTCCATTTCATAAACATAATTCCATGTTTCGTCTTGCCAAAAATATATTTTTCGTGATAATATCTTTCAGTTTATGAAAATGTACGTTTTATTTTGTATTTCCCTGTATTTTATCTCTAATAATAACAACATGTCAAGGGAGATAATCAATCAAATTGTTATTGGTTTTCATCAGAGCCGCTCAAGTTTGTTATGTTCGTGCCAAATTTGGTACTTTCAACATTCGTTGGTACTTTACTTTCTGTACCACACCCGAAATATTTGGCACATTTTACATCCCTTTGACCCAATATTCTTGCTTACTTTGTATTTTACCAATGAATTCCTGACAAAAAAATTCTTGTTAATCTACCATTTTTTTTCGTACGTCAAAATTTTAGCTAACTGTTGGCAGGCACTTAGCGGCAAAGTAAGAGTAAATGACGGAGATATTAGTTAGATTACAAAGTGTGAGATGAAGAAAATGAAGAATCTAAAGAAATTTAATATCAGCGAGGCTTTGCCACAAACAAGTTAACTAAATATCACAAAGATCTCTCGAAGATGAAAAATAAAAGTGGCAGAAGCAAGCTTTTAATTAGGAAATATATTTTTTAAATTTTAATTAAGTTAACATAATTAGCATATTAATTGTTACATAACTATATTGTATAGATTTGGAAAGTTTGTTTTTTAAAAAATGTTGGTACGGTTTACGCTGTGATAGTATTTGTTTCTTTTCTTTTGGTAGTTCTGTTTTTCACTTGACACCGGTAAAATCACTTCGACAACAACAAAAAAGCCGATTGTTTTTACTTTGTGGACATGAAGTTATAAAAGAAGTAAGTAACTTTTTTTTTATTATTAACTTGAATGTTTTAGACAACGTTATTTGAACAACTTTAATCAAAAGCATCTCTTTTGTTTTGGGAGGAGGCTTAGGGAATTCAAGTAAGATTCGGCGAATTGAATATCGAATTTTATAATATCAGACACAAAGTGTCCAATGTAGACCCGTTTATCTTTATGATAATTTCACTTAGTCCCGGTTTAAAGTTAATTTTTATCAAAAACGAAAAATTTCTGAAAAAAGTGAAAGTTAATTTTTGATTTTTCTACAGAACAGCATCTCGTTTTCAAACAGTCAAAAAATGTCAATATTATGGCATTTTTTTTAGCAGAATTCAGTGTTCATTTTTTTTTTTTTTTTTAACTAAAAAATATTTCGTATAGAAACTTATTAAAAAATCTTCTGATATAATTATTCAGACTCTTATCTTTATAGAAAAATTTAAAAATCGTTTTTTATCGCTTTATTTTTTCAAATTCCATAAAATAAAATGAGGGGGGGGGGTCCTTGTAAAAAAACATTTCCCCGAATATATTTTAGGAAAAAACTATTTTAAACATAATTTCATCAACAGGTAAGTAATTACCAAAATTTTCGTGAAAATTTGATCGTTAGTTGATTTTTCATAGAATTTCTTAAAAAGCCGGTAGTCATAACTTGCTTTTGGCTACGTTTAATTTTAATTGATTACAAAAATATTGTAAACATTGTTTTAGTTCATGATTTCCATTATTTCCGTTAACTGAAATTTTTTTTTTAAATCATGAGGATTTTTTTTTTATGTTTCTTCTTTTGAATGGTCCAAAAATTTTGAAGATAATATTAACCATTATTCAAGTTTCATTGTTTTAAATATAGGGGAGAGGGTACATTTGATACGGCAGATTGGACATTCCTAGTGGACTACATTCATGTCTTGACGAAAATCAAGTACGAATCTTAACCACAAAACCGGTAACAGCCCTATCGACTGCACCTCTGCACACACTCCCACACACACAATGGGGCCACATGCTGGCTGTGGGTGGCGACCCGTGTTGCTTTTAAGGATGGAACCCTGGTGGATGAGCAGTCTATGATATGCAACACTCCACTTTGGTCCTTACTTTGGCTAGAAGGTTGGGCGGAGGCCCCCTCTAATCAATCAGCTGGTCATGTTAAGCCCTGGCACTGCCAAAATGTTGTCTCATTTTCATTTTAAAAACGAGTTAATCAAATCGATTATTTAAGGTCAAATTTTTGTCTAAGTCGAAAAGTAACATAAAACACATCAGCAAAACCAAAAAATTACATATGTAATTTATTTTTAATACATTTTAAACAATTAAATTTTGCTAAAAAATGGCTAAGTGAAGATTTGTGATGCACAAACGCTTTTATAACGTATTCAGAACAATTTAAAAAAAAGTTTCTTCTAAGAAATCAATAACAAAAACTTTAAATACATTATGAACAGAAAAAGGATTAAATTGCGGAAATTTATTTAAATTTTTTTTTTTTTCATTCCAAACACGCAGTGCGTAAAACTTGTTTACCTTGTGAAACATTATTTTGAGAAGGGAAACCTTTTTTAAACAAGTTTAATGTGATCTGCCCACAGCTATGGTAAGTAATAGTGACAATTCACTCACCCAGATTGATAAACAAAAAATTACCAAAAATCAGGGAATTATCTAATTTTAATAAAATTTGCAGTGTTAAATTATTAATCAACAAATTCTTTTTTTTTTTTTTTTTTTTTTTTTTTTTCAAATTACTGAATCGTTTCAATCAAACTGATTCAATGGAAATAAATCAAAATTCTTTAAAATGAATATTACTGTTCGCTGCATCCATATGAACATTTATAGCAAAAATTTCTATACCTAATTAACAGATAAAATTCATTTAAAATGTAAATCTCATAATTTTAAGTTTTAAATTTCATATTTCTAGATTCTACTTCTCTCTCTCTCTACACACACACACACACACACACACACACACACATATATATATATAATGTGCAACAAGTGAGGTAACTTATGGTCAAGTTATCTCAGTTTTTGATCAATTCAAAATGAATTGGCCATTTGAAGAAAAAAATTTCCATCTCTAATTTTTACATTTCTCGAAAGATCAAATTCTGAAGAACACATAAAAAATTCAATTACTGAAAAAAGTTATTTGAAAATTTAAGTTATTTTCTTAAAACTCTAAAAATAATTTTTGTAGTTTTTATTTATTTTTTTTTTTTTTTTAGTTTAAAAAAAAATATTTTTCTTGAATTGATGTAAAAAGTAAAGAAAAGAAAAGTATTGACTCTGATTCTCTGATTGAGATTTTTATATGTTTAAAAAATTATTATTAATGATCTTATTTTCATGTAAGGATCATCAAACATTAAAAAAAAGGTCTTTGCCCTTATGACCTTTTTTAAAGAATACACTGTATAATTTAACCGTATAGGCTTCCATAGATTTTCATTTATTTAACATTTTTTATTGTTCATTCATGTTGATTTTTTGCATTTATCTCCCTTACACCCCAAATTTTGAAACTACTTAATCTCTATTATTATACTAAAGCTTGTCAATGTTTGTCTCATAAAGGCTTTTTACTGTTTAGTTTAATGACACAAAATTCATATTAAAATATCCCTTAGTTTTAGGATTGAGTTATGTTTGAAAAAAAAAGATCCATTTTAATTGGTTCTAATTAGTCGTAACTTGCAATTAAGTCAAAAACTGATCCGTCTCTTCCTTCACATTCTGCTTGTCACTTCCCCCCTCTCTATGTATATCTTGATTACCTCCTCATTAAGTATGTTAGTTTCTCTGTGAGTATAAAGAGTGAGAGAGACAGAGATTGTAGAATATGAAATATATTTGTATGTTAAGTTTTAGCTGCAGATTGCCCAATTTTAAATTAGGTCAAACATTCCCTTTCTTAGAAATCTTACAAAATGATTTTAATGTTATGTTGTTTTTTTTTTAATCTCCGTCTGTATTTATTTATTTAAAAAAATTTAATTCCCTTTGCAAACTCACATTTCCCTAATCCCAATTATCTACCCAGAGCTCAATGAGTGACCCAATGGGTCACATTTTGTCTAGTATATATGAATACATGCACCCTTTTTCTTTTAAATTCTCCCTAAAATCAGCTAATTATCAAATTTTAATAAAATTTTCAGGATTTAAAGCAATAAAAGATGTTTTTTTTTTCTTAAAATTCTGAAGACGTTTTTTTTTGTCATGCGCTCCACAATCATTTTGGTCATTTGACTCCCTTAATGAAGATGCAGGGTAAATGATTTTTAAATTAAATTCAATGTAGAATTAAGTTATGTTTACATTTTTTTTATAATGTTTTTTTTTTATTTGTACAGATGCCTTATTTTTTAGGTTCAAATAAGGTACAATATTGCTATTCTGTGCATTTTTGTTTACTTTATTCGTTTTCATAGCTTAATCTTCTATATATGTTAATAAAAGAAAAAAATTCAGGTTGAATGGTTTTTAAAAATTTTATTTCATTTTATTTTTTCTTATATATATATTTATCAACCCATCCACACAGGAACAATGTGATACAAGGTCAATTTCTTAAGTGGAGTTTAACAGGTTTTAATTCAGAATTTTCCTTCTAGACTTGCCTAACCAAGGTTAAAGAGCCCAGTCTGCCCTACTATTTACCCATAGCTGTAGGGGAAGTTGGTTTCATACCTTTCCCAAGGGTATTGGGACTATGTGCCTCTGCTGATGTTAACGTTTTCCCCCCAGAGTCAGAATTTGAAGAAGAATCTTTTTCCTTCTCAACATTTCCTAATTACACCAACTAAGCAGTAGTTTGGCGCTCCAACTAAGATGAAAAAACACAATCTCCTTGGTCTAGCACTAGTGAGACGGGGATAAATTCCCTTGCTATCTGGCTGATACCGACATTAGGCCACCAATTTTTTTCTTCTTTAAGCAGTATAAATGTTTAGTCAATTTCCACAAATATTTACTGAACAGAAATAATGAGCAAACTATCTGGTTACTCAGATCAACTACGCCTAAAGAATGTTTTCAAGCATTTTTTTTTTTTTTTAAGAAGAAAAAGAAAGAAATTTTACCTGTATTTAATCCCTACCACCAAGGAAGATATATTAAATAAAATGTATCAGTTTTAAAGACAAGGTCACAAGAACGCCTTGATGAAAATTTATTTTATTTTTACAAGTAAATTTATTTCATACACCAAAATGACAATTTATTATCTTGGCTGTTTAGAATTCCTGGTGGTCGAAATAAATTTATTGGTGGACTCTCTTTAATCTTCTGACCATATTCCAATTCTCTTGAAAACACCTGAAATTTAAAAAAAAATAAGTCTGGTTATAGAAATAATATCTTTTAATCAAACATGGTAAGAAGGTGTGTGTGTGTGTGTTATAAATCACCTTTTTCAAACCCCATACATAAAATTTGTTTAAATAAAAAAATCTACATAATTTATAAGTTGGAAATATCTAATGTGTAGATGATGTATGCTTTTTAAGGTGATTATGAACAAACTAATAGACATAAATTTATTAAAAAATACATGAAAAATTAAAAAACTGCTAATCGACGACATTAAATGTCTTCTTTTAATCATTGCTTTATCTTAAATCTCAGCCTAGCTTGCCAACTCAGCGTATGAGTAGCACAGGAATCTGTGCAGTAAAGGATGGTAGGTGTGGCGCTCCACTTCAGATGCCAAAACAATCTCCCCTCCTTTTTTTTTCAACTTAAATAGTTTTTGCGCTAAATGAGGTCTGTCAATTAATCCACAATAAAAAAAAAACATTGTTTTTTTGTTTTTTTACTTACATCATCTGGTGAAGTTTCTAGTAAATCTGCCATTGGTATTTGAGAATTTTTCAAATGATCCACCCTTTGACTTTTTTTGGCAACTGCTGGGCTGAAATGTTGCTGTAAAGTCTGAAAAAATATTTGCAACAATATAAACATTACTGTAAGTCACACCAAGTTTAAATTCACAGAATGGAAGATAAATTTCAATTTCCAAAAAATTTAAAAAAAAAACTTTTAGATTACTTACTTTGAGTTCCCATAGACTACTTTCAATTGCATTACATTTACTTAGATCTTTCTCGTCTGGATCGTAAGGATCAGTTGTAAATCCTGAAAACAGAAAAATAATACTCTAATACTCAAAGGCAAATTTCCAGTTAAACTATATTTTTCTAATTTCTCATATACATGTAACATTGCTTATTATTATTAGTATAATAATCCAAGGGAGATAACTCTAGGTATATTCGCTAATTACAGACATTTCCTTTTATCTGAATGATATACCGGTGATGATAATTATGACCTAGATGCTGTTTTGTGCTTGTCTGTTGGATTGAGGTTTGTAATTATATTGTCAGGATCTATTTAGGTTTTTGTTTAATCATTGTTTGTATAGTCTTGTCTAATAATTTTATTTTTTTGTTGAGGGGTTTGATTTATTTGGAATTGATGGGCAGGTTCAGAGATCTGTAATTTTCCCTTTGTGGCACTTATTCGAGTTGAAAACTTGGGATACTCCATTGACAGTAATGAGTGTTGGGTTTGATGTCAGTAGTTCTTTCAATTTGGGTCAGTCATTTGTTCCTAGTTGTACCAGATGAGAGTTCTATATTTATCTTAGTTGTTGCTTGGAGTTTCTTAGAAATGAATTACACAGGATAGGTTACAAGGTAGGAGTTAGACGGCTTTAGTTGGGACCTATAAATTTGGGACTCATTCAAAGAAAATATGTTCCAGAATGTACTAAATCAAGTGCTCATACTGTTGACATTTAAAGCCCCTTAAGTTTATGGGTATATCATATCTGATTTTTAGTGTGTGTATTACAAGTTTTTTCACAGTGTACTGGACCGAATAAGTCAGGGGAGTAGTGCAAGTCACACATTCACAATAATGAAATAATTATGGTTTCTCAAATTCTTACAGGTATTTATATTAAAACTTTTACTTACGTTGTTGCTGTTGTTCTGTTCTGTTGATGAGTATTCTGCAAAGTTTGTGTCTGTTAATAAGATTGTAGATAAGTGGAATGGAACACATAAGGCCATGAGGTGGGGCATGTAGTGAAATACGGGCCAGTTTTTTGACAAAAGCCGAAGTCATGTAGGCTGGTAGATGACTGAAAATAGAAATCAAATAGAACAATTCATTTTCACTTGTTCTCTGAATTTTTAAGAGGAGGCTTGATAATTTGTATTATTCAGACTATTTTCCTCATCTTTATTGTTATCTGTAAAAGTTCGAAAGGGCTCCCAAGTTCAACAAGAAATACCTAAAGAAGGCCAGAGGGCACATTATAGATAACAATAAAGATAAGAACAATAGTCTGAATAATCCAATTATCTTACTAATAAATAGGATTGTTGTCAATAAGTTATAGCAAATATTTTTGGCCAATAAATGTAGATAAAAAGAATTAATGAATAAAAAATAAAAACTTACGTGGAGGATAAGAAGAAATCTAAATTGTAGAAAAATCGCGCTCTGTACTTTGTGTGGAAAATAGATGGATTCAAGAGGGAATATAACTTTGGATAAAATTCTGGGTAATTTCTGGAATAAAATGTAGAAAAATGTATTTTTATCTTGCGTATAAAATATCAGGATTCAAATACATAATAAATATGAGGAACTCAGATGTCATACATGCCTTCTAAATTTGTCCAAATCTTATTCTACTTTAGAATAAGATTTTCCAAGAGACATGACTTGATGATAATGGAGAAGGTATGAATAGTTTCCAATGTGTAGAGGACAATGAAGATAATCAACTTATGTGAAGCCACATATCAGTGGCAATTCACATATTAAACTGTTAAGAAAATGTTTCTGCTTTTAATCAAGTGATTTTGATATTTGGTTTCTCACAGGACCTATTGTTGCTTAAATGGTCACACATATAAGTAAAAACCGGTGCTTTCAACATGACTTGATTGTAAGTCATGATTATAGAATACTAAGTCCAATTACCGTTGAATTGGCAAGACAAGACGGCAAACAGTCGTAACTGAATACGATTCTGAGATGCCGTAGTGACCACTGAAAAGTGGCAGGATTTATGGAGCCTCAGAGGACCCTACAAACCAAACAGCCAATCAGGACTCAGGGAATGGACTCACCCAAATGCATGGGTGGACTGTTCTGAATTCCCATAAATACCAGTTGTCTTGACAGTGGTGCTTGGCCAATCACATTGCTCAAACCAATTGTTGACTGTCTAACTGACTGACTGACTTCAATAATAATAATAAGTAATGAACAGTGGATACTTACATTGTGAAAATGAACCTCCACTAGCAACAGTTGGGGGGGGGGGTTTTGAAAAACGTTTATTATTATGAGCTTTTTAAAAAGGGAATAATCAAGTAAAGCAGCTACTAATTAAATGCATTTGTTATGGATATTCAATGGGGAAAACATTAAGTCCAATATTTTAAGTACCAGGCAAGAATTGTCACAATTTGACTGGGAAGCTTTCACTCATTCACCGTTTCTGACAGATATTAAAGCCTTTGGATTATCATTTATTTCACTGTATTTAAAGAATTCTCTTAATGATATAAAAAAAAAAAAAAAATAGTAATTTATTTATAATTATGTTTTCTTTAACTGAATAAATTTTGTCCAAACCAAATATAACTTTTTTGTTTCTTCTCTTTCAGTTCTGTCCCAAAATGGTTCAACAAGAGTCTTATCACATTTTAACTTCATTCAATAAAATCTTATAAATTAAAATTTTGTATCATGTCATCAATTTTATAAAATCTGATTATTTAGATTTTACTTACAAATTATGTTTGTCAATTAGAATGAAAATTCCACTCAAAGCCAAAAGACTGATGACTCCACCTGAAAAAAAAAAAAAAAAAAAGAAATTTTCAATCAAGAATTTAAAAAAAATATTGTGTGTGTTTTGTTTTTACCATAACATATTGACCAATCTATTCTACAGTCTTCTTCAAGTGTATATTTTGTAAAGAAAAAGGAATCTCTAACCACATTTCCCTGTGTGCTGTATGGGTCAAATAATCAGTTTCATGAAGTAGGTCCTATACATGTACACATGGGTAAGGTGAATTAATAGCCCAACCCCCACAAAAAGTCCCCAGCCCCAAAAAATAATTTTTGGAAGGTAACCATGGTGTATTATACTCCAGGCTTGTTCATGGCACAACTGAGAGCCATAACTGAAGGTCTTTTGAAAATACTTAGAATAAGAATTTGACCTGACCAATACCTGAGTATAATATGTTGAAAGTTAAATAAATGAAAATAAGTAATATTGTTATGTACACTCATAAGTATTAAACAAAACAAAGAGGTGATTAAGATTTCTGGTAAAAGATATTATCTACATAATATTGAAACAGAAACATTCACACTACTTACAGGTCTCACCAAACCCTTTATTTAAATGATATCCGCTTTGCTCTCCTTGGATCAAAAATGTTTAATAAGCCTCCAGTTCTAGCGATCAAAAAATGTTTAAAATAAGCCTCCAGTTCTAGCGATCAAAAAATGTTTAAAATAAGCCTCCAGTTCTAGCGATCAAAAAATGTTTAAAATAAGCCTCCAGTTCTAGCGATCAAAAATGTTTAAAATAAGCCTCCAGTTCTAGCGATCAAAAAATGTTTAAAAAAGCCTCCAGTTCTAGCGATCAAAAAATGTTTAAAATAAGCCTCCAGTTCTAGCGATCAAAAAATGTTTAAAATAAGCCTCCAGTTCTAGCGATCAAAAAATGTTTAAAATAAGCCTCCAAAAAATGTTTAAAATAAGCCTCCAGTTCTATCTCTCAGTTGCAGGAAAAGTTTTCTATTTAAGTCTCAGAAAGTTGCGTGATATGCAAACAGAGATGCTGATAGGTACACACCCTGCATCCCTGACACACAAAAATCTAAAAGGATGCAGTAAAATTGTATCCATGCATCCCAGTGTTTTTCTTTTTTCTTCCCTCACCATTTCAAGCTAACTAAATACATTTCAATATTTTCTTAGAAATGAATTACACAGGATAGGTTACAAGGTAGGAGTTAAAAAGCTTTAGTTGGGAACCATAAATTTTCACGGGGACTCATTTAAAGCAAATATGTGTCCTAAGACGCACTAAATCTATCAGCATTACTGCGAGAGTTTTTGTTGGAGTTTTAGTATATAAGGCGTGCGTCAAAAGGTCACTTCTATTTATAGACTCGCTGAGTGTCACGTGACCAACCTATTAACCAGTCACTGACAGCGCTCTGCTGCTGATGTCGTTATATATACTGAAGGTCTGAGAACACCTAGACACTTCACTTTGAACACTTGTGGAGTACGGAACTCATGTGATTATCTCACTGGACCTCAAAGGATTCTGTATTGCGGGAATTATTCACTCACCGAAGGATTCTAGATTTCAGGACTTACTTACTTTAAGTTCTTTTACAACTGACCAAGGATGGCGGCCAAATACTCAACAGTTTTAAAATCAAAATAAATAAATCAATAAATGGACTATCTTAAAAACAGAATCTAGCTAATTCTTTTTAGGAGTAAAAAATGGTCATGAAAGTTGAGTCCCATGGATGTTAACATCAACTTTATATTTTTTCTTAAAATGGAAGAAGATAAAAGTGTAGTTATTTTGACTGTAAATAAGCAAATAAGATTTCTGTAAAAAGAAACCAACATTTGATATAGGATAAAAGAAGAAAATGCAGAAAAATATTTACCTCTGCTGTAAGAATGCGTAAGAAAATCTGCAAGTTTTAAAGGATTTGTAAGACAAGGAATCACTTTGTCTGGAAGGATCACCAACACTCGCTTGTATAAATTCATTGGCAGCTGCAAATAGGGGAAAGAAATCAGACATTTTTTTATATATATATATCATACACTGTTCATAATTTATCTTTTTTAATGCTCACTGTTTGAGTTCTTCTGATATAAGATGTGCTCTAATTACCCACCTGGATTTATAGACTAACCAAGGTCACGTGATTGACTCATGTAGCCAATCACTAAACATACTGCGTGTAAGACACACTATTTAAACCCCCTACTAGTCATAATTACAAATGCGCTCACTGAAGACGGACATAGGATTACCTGACCTTTACCAATACTCAGGAAGGACTTATACGATTACCAGAGTAACCAAAGGATTCATTATCGAAGGACTCTATACCAGTAACTGAGAACACTTTAGTAACCAAAGGATTCATTATTGAGGGACTCTTTATCAAGAATCCAATTCCACTCGATAAGCACTTCTGCTTTAAGGCCAAAGAATGGCCCTTAAAAACGCTCACAAGGTTTTATTAAATGCTAAATTATATCTACATTTTTCTTTCTCATTAAACCAAAAAAAGAAAACAAAAACATTAAGACAGAAATGGGGGAGGGTTTATTTAACAGATTAATAAGAAATAGAATTTTGTTTCAATGGTAAATTGTTGCTATAGTTATCTACTGGCACATCCGTTTGCACTAATGCCCTTTGAAAAGGAATGAAACCACTTTTATAAAAAAAAAACTATCAATAACAATAATAAAGGCTCTCAAGCCATGCTAGTAGACAACAAGTCTAAAAAAAGGTAACAGGAAAACCATTCAACTATTTCTCCCCAAAACAGATATGATAACTCAAGATTTTACTGATAAAAAGGAAGCTGTAGTCATGATCACCAAAGTTCAGGAAAGGACATGGCATTTCATATTCCATGCAACATATTAAAAAAAAAAAAAAATTGTTTTTCTGTACATTTTTTTTCATTTAGTAGTAAACATAAATCATAAAAAAAAAAAAAAAAAAAATCAAATACTGCTGTTGCTGCTATAATGAAGGGATAGAATGTGTTAAAATGAAGTACAACACACAGAGGATAATTTATTGTTGAGAATAGACAATCGTTTCTATGTTTACCTGAGTCTTTAAAAATTCTGTCCAACAATTACTCAGCAGTTTTCTTTCCTTCTTTTTGGATTCACTCACTTTTTCTTCTTCTTCAGAAGCCAAACCTTAAATTCAAAACAATATGGAATAATTAACAAAACATAATTCTAGGAATTTTACAAATAGCAATAAAAAATGACAAAAAAAAAAAAGTTCTAATCTTTCCTTTAAGTATGCAATAGGTATTTTTTTTTAAATTCAATTTAAAAAAGAAAAAATAGAAAGAAAAAGAAAAAAGAAGATTTATCCGAGTTAATTTTCTGATGTTCACGTTTTGGAAATTGGAAAGAGTTTTGGAAAGAACTTTGAAAATGTCTAAAGTGCCATTTCCCTAGGTAGGTTATTTTATTAATATAAAATAGATGGATATTTTCTGGATATCTGTATATAAAATAATCTTATATTATTTGACATATTGCAAACTATTACTACTGTAATGAGTTTGCTCCTCACTGCTGGCCTTGTACCAGACAAGCTTAGTAAATATTTCAAAAGTTGTCACTGTAAAGTCTGAGGTAAATTCAGCATGTCTATCTATCTATCTATCTATATATATATATATATATGTCATCCACAGACACTGTGTTTTGACATTTATGTCTTATCAGTGTGGCTAGACTTAGCAGATACTTCTAGCCAGGAGTGAAACCCAACTGACTTTTCATCAGTCTGACTCCTTTCACCTCGGTCGTTAGTAACTGCCAGTAAGAAGCAAACATTTAACTGATAAATACATACATCAGTAGATATATGTTACGATCACCAGAGAACTCAAATCCCTAAACAACAGGTGAGTATTGCCTTACACTAAACGGTGAAAGCTCGTTAAAGTCCCCTCTAGAGAGCTCTACCAGGTTTGGGGAGCATATAATAGTTATATATATATATATATATATATATATATATATCTCTTATTATAATGGAGATTGTGTGTTTTTCCGTCTATAACCGAAACTATATTACTAATCGAGTCACAATTAACATAGTTATTTACATCACATTCTCCGTGATTTTATTTATATTTAAACCTCAATTATTAATAAAATTGCTTCACCTTTTTATTAGTGTTGTCCATATCTACATACGAATAACATGCTATTGTATTTATATATACAAAAAATAGCGGTTTGCAGTGTAAATGGGAAGGCTAATTTGCATATTGATATTAAAAATTTGATTTTATTAAATATGTGCTTAGTATTATTGATTTCTAATTGTTTGGTTTTATTTTAATGAATATAAGCAAAAATCTCTTCAATGAATCTTAAATGAAATCCATTAACAAGAAAAAATAACTGTCATTTTATTCTTTATTTCCTAATTTAACTAAATAGTTAAATAAGTAAAATTCAGCAATGAAAGACGGGAGTGATGGAAGAATAAGTTTCATTTCTATTTTTCTATTATACCCCATATCTTTTTATCTGCCTCTAATTTAATACAATATTTCATTACATTAAAACTTAAATACTTGCACCTGGAGGGTGCATATATTTGCTAGTATATATAAAACATTGAATTCAAATTGACAGTTGACACACACACAATGATTTAAGATTGCCTCATTATTATTCAGTGAGGTCAGCAAAGTTTATCTTGCAGACCATTAATTTACCATTAAACATTTAATGATTTAAACAAAAATAAATAAGATTTAAAGTTAAATTTAGATTGTGATGTTCGAATTAGAATTTAAAATAATGCAGATGTTATTAATTCATTTAACTGTTGTAAATAATCAGTGATTTAAAGAAAATACAAAATCTTAACTCTTTGCCCACCAAATTCCCCTCCATGGCTGTACCAAATTTTCTTGGTATTTTTTAATCTGTATGATAGGATATTTCAAAGTTCACTATCTATTCACCTCAGAACTTATTCTATTCAGATAAAGTCCTATTATTATTGTAATCTGAGTCCTTCTGTTCAATTATAATGAACTAACCATCAGTTTTTGTTCTTTGCTTGGTTGAGGTATGCATAGTATTGCAGTGGTAGGAGAACTGCTGCGAGCAGCTTAAAATAGGCAAAGAGTTAAGTTTGATCAAAAATCTTTTAATTCTAAACATTTGATGAAATGAAAAAGAAATTTACCTTTACTTATTTCTGTGGAAATCATTTCCAAGCAACAGAAGGAATTGTTTAGAAAAGTTTCTGATGTCTGAAAAATGAACAAAATAATAACATTTTTTATTTTTAGATTAAAATTTTCAAAATTTTATCAATAAAGAATTTAATGACTAACAAATAATTTTCAAGCAAAAATTCTTACAAATATATCCAATACAAAAATATAAAATGTAGACAATTTCCAGAAGGTTGTGATATTAAATCCACTTTGCAACAAAAACCAAGCAGTACAAACTACAAGGCCAAGGAAAGTATTTGGAAAAAACTTGAAAAAACAAAAACTGTTTTAAAGACAAGAAAAAGTTCCTTTGATAAAGGGAGATAACTACATACACCCCATGATAAAAAAAATATTTTCTGGATTATTCATAGATCAATAGAAAAAAAAAAGATTTGATGGGTTGATTCGTTGTTTGATTTAATGGCATATCAACCCCTCTGGGTCATTTAATACCAAATCTAGTTTTTATATGTATTATTTGTTTAAGAAATACTTATCATTAACTTAATGTGTATTGATAAATACTTGTGACTGGCATTCAGCCAATGCCTTCTAGCACCTACATGATAAAAAAGGGTGGGTGTTTGCTATAAGAGCAATTTAAAGAATATGGTTTGTTTTGTTTTATGGCATATCGACCTTGGTGGGTCATTTAATGCCAGCAAAATTTTTAAATAAATTCATTCTTAATAGAATTTTTTTTTTTATAAACACATTCTTCTATTTAACCCATAGATGGGACCCTAACAGGTACTACCACTCCAGGTCAGAGTGGACCTAGGAACAATAGTGATGAAGAGGTGCTCCACATTCCCCAAATCTCCAGAATTGGAACTGCACCATCAGATAGAGTTTAATGTCATTCCCAGGACATGAAGACAGTCAGCCAACACCTTCTAGCACATATATGATAAAAAGGGGTGGGGCTTACCATAAGGGCAATCATATAGATGCTAGGGCTTGATGTGTCCAACTGATTGACCAGAGGGCTGAAATGGAATGTTGCATGTCACAGGACCACTTAGTACCCAGGTCATAAACCGCTCAGCTACCATAATCCCCCCAAGGTGCAGTTGGTACATTTTACAGCCCCAACTGACAGGGCAGTGTCCTTGGTCATTTATGGCCAAAGGTCTATTATTACATATTACTCCACAGAACCTTCCTCTGACAGCACCTCCCTATTGCATTAAAAAGGGTAATGGTTACAGTCAATTCCTGATACCTAAAAGCATCACAAAAAAAATAAATAATTTACCCTACAGGTAGGATTTGATATAAGGTCACAAATATGGGGCATCCAGCGAGGATCAAACTTGCTTTTCAGTAGTAATGGATTCGCGAGACTAGCTTGTTAACCATTACACCACAACGGTGTTATACCTAAAGCATCACAAAATGGAAATGATGAAGAAGTTAAGCAATTTGGGTTATTTCCTATAACTCCAACCAAAAAAAAGGTGAACCACTCTGACTGACTGATAAATTATTTATTTATTTATTTATTGATCTACTAGGAAAAAAGATGGGGTTAGGGGTTGGGTTTAGGATTAGTTTAATAGGAAAATAATGGATAGATTAATTAACAGATAAAATTCATCCAGAGTGGTTCCCCTTTTTTTAGGTTGGAGTTATAGGAAATAACCACAATTTGTGTGCACAGCCTCACATACATGTGGCATTTCCCTCATTTAAAATGGCCTTGTGCCAATACCAATAAATAGAAAATAATAAAATTAATGCAGTAACAATTCACAAAAAAACTGAGGAAAGAAAACTATTAGTTTAGAATAAACAAAAAGGGGGGGGGGCATGCAAAATGATGGCAAGAATTTACCTGTTGACGTTTGGCAACGATGCCCGACATGATGGACGTGAGAAAAATGTGACGTGCTGAATGATCTTCAAAGAGGAAAGAAACTGGAGAAAGCATCGATTGAATGTCACAAGAATGAACTAGTAATTTCTCACTAACATTCTGAAAAAGAAAAAGAAAATTAATATTTGGAAGGATTCATTTTAAAATTAAAAACATTTTAGATAAGTAGGTTGGATCTTATGGTAAAACTTTAGTTCTTATAACCACTTTACTTCCTCAGAGATGCTGATAGGTACGCATCCTGCGTCACTGATGCAGAAAAATCTAAAAGGACGCAGAAAAAAATGCATCCATATGTCCAAGTGATTTTTTTCTTCCCCCATCATTTCCAGCTATCTTTTTGGAACAAATAATGTTCAATATATGTGAAATAATAATAGAAAAAAATTTTTGGTCATAGATGCAGTGCCACATTGGGATATCTTGATAGGAAAAAATCAGAAATCATCAATAACTTAAAGGTGGTTGACTTTAAAACTTTTTTGGTATCACTTTTGGATCTCATGGGCAAAAATGCTTTTATAAACCAATTTTTAGTAGTAGGGAAGCTCTAGAACTCATTTTACAGATAAAAGTAGATTACAAAAAGTTGCCATTTTTCGGCAACCCCACCAAATTTGGAGAGCTAAAAATCGACATAACTCCGCTAATTTTTGGAATTGGCAGCTCAAATTTTGGAGATCTAATAACATAGTCCACACCTGGGAAAAATTTCAGAAAAATTGAAGGGGTGGGTGATAATTTTACTTTTTTCTGGATGATTTGCCATAGAATTACCCTATGTTTATATACAATATAGTGCTATTTTTCTTACATAACAAATTTAGGGGGTTGGGAGTGGTTGGAACAGATTAATGGCATTTCAGTTTAATTCAATTGGGAAAATTAATTTGATATACGAGGCAATTGAGTTAGTAGCGGAACAAATTAAACTTATAAGTCAAGGTAACAGTGTATCAATTTTAATTTGCAAAAGTTATCTCCCTTGGAATTCCCTTCTCATTAAAAATATTTTGCTACATATTTTTTGAAAATGGTCTGTTGTATATTATTTCGACTTTTCGTACTGTAGTCGTCATTTTTATTGTGATATATAAAAACACAACATTTCGCCCCTAGCGTTCTTCAGGTGTCCCTTGTCTATGCGAGTATAGCAACAATTCAACTTATTTTGAATAGTTTTTTGAGCAAACAAGGTGTTGAGGAACTTATGATAATTGTCCCCAAACTGTGACTAAGAAATAAAAAAAAAAGTAAAGCATGCAGATCAACTTACAGGCCAAATTGTATGAGACGGTGCACCAGATGAAAAATATTCTCGCTCTAATTTAAAGAAATGGCTCAAACAAAGCAATGAGATATTCTGGAAAAGAAAAACAAAAAGAAAAGAAAAGTAAAACAAAAAAAAATCAACAAAATATATTTTAAAAAATTTAAATTCTCAGTATTTTCATAAATACAAAAAAATAAATAAATAGATAAGATAAAATTTGGTAGCACAAAAATTAAAACTATTTGTATTCATATTAATGGTCATTTTACAATACATGATTTTAGGATTTTCTAATATCTGAAAATATGAGGGTGAATCAAAGATTTTGCAATATTTTAGTAATAAAAATATTTAGTAATTTCCTTTATTCTTAAAACAAAATGAGCCTAATATTCAAAGTAGAGGCCATTGTGTAGCACTGTCTGAAGACACCTTTCTGCCAGTTCAGTGATCCCATGCTGATACCAATTCTTGTCCTTTAAGGCAAAGAACTCCTTCCCTGAAGCTTCCACCTCCTCTTGCTTGTTGAAGCATCGTGAATACAGGAAGTGAGCTATGGATCAGAACAAGTATTAATCCAGGGAGTGAGGTGCTGGATTATATGCTGGGTGAAGCTACCTTTCTGCCAGTTCAGTGATCCCATGCTGATACCAATTCTTGTCCTTTAAGGCAAAGAACTCCTTCACTGAAGCTTCCACCTCCTCTTGCTTGTTGAAGCATTGTGAATATAGGAAGTGAGCTATGGATCAGAACAAGTATTAATCCAGGGGAGTGAGGTCTGGATTATATGCTGGGTGAAGCCACCTTTCTGCCAGTTCATTGATTCCATGCTGATACCAATTCTTGTCCTTCAAGGCAAAGAACTCCTTTACTGTATTTAATCATGCACATGGTCACCTGAAGGATATTCACCACTGAAACAGCGGCTGAAATACCCTGGTTGGTTGGTTGTTTTGTTTTACAACATATCAACAGTTTTCAAGTCATTTAATGCTGAATCAAGCCATTTTGACATCCAGCTTCTTACAATACCTGCTGTTGCTTAAATGGTCACCCATCTAAGTATTGAACAGGCTCATCTCTGCTTAACTTCAGTAATCTGGTTAGGAATCGGTGCTTTCAACATGACTGTAAACCTGAAATATCCTTGGTGATATTTCTTAATCTAAGGTCTTCTTACTCTGACAATGAAGTGGATTAGCGATTCTTCAAGGCAACAATTCAACACTGGTAAAATGAAACAGTAAAATTAAATATTTGCCCTGGGGTAGACAACATAACCTACCATCAGCTCCAAGATGTTTTACTGCACAGATCAGATTACCCAGGCTGTGTTACTCATACTCTGAGTTGGTGAGGACCGGTATCAAACCAGGAACCCTTGCAATTCCTAGACAAATGCTCTTTCGACTGAGCTAATCATTATTTATATTATCTATTATAGGGGCCAGTGCACCTATAATAGATAATATATATTGATCCAAAGATCATAATCTAGAAGAGAGATTAATAAGAGGAATAAAAAAGGAACAAAAAGATAAACATACAGGTCAAATTGAAACCGTTTTCACCCCCACCCCACCCCTATTTTCCCTCTCTCTCTCTCTCTCTCTCTCTCTCTCTCTCTCTCTCTCTCTCTCTCTCTCTCTCATGTTATTTATTTTGTACTCTACTGTGTCAGACTTTCTGCAGTATTCTAGTTGATTCATCTTATGAAATTTTTTCTGAAGAATCGTAAGAAAAAAAACTTTTTCAAAAAATGAATCTGCTTTTAAATGCAATTTTTAACTCTTAATGTCCTAAACTGCTTCATTCTACCCGGCCGGAAGTTACATTAATTTTCCTAATTTACTCCAAATGATAGCCTTTGTTTAAATGTAATATTAAACAAATTTAGAAGTCTTTAATTTAACGAAAATAACAGGTAAGTTTTAATGAAAAAGCCATTTTTACCCATTTTTGATAAATGGTTATAGGAATTGGGCTCTGGACTTAAAAAAATTATTAACGGTTATTAAGAGTTAAAATGAACTTTATATTCAACTCTATTTTCCTGCCCTCCCATCAGGGTGGGATATGACACAAGGTTTTTTTTTTAAATGTTGGGAGCCATGCACAAACCAAACCTCATGCAATGACTTGTGCAAAAAGATGCCAGATTCCAGTTGGCATTTCCATTTTGGGGCACCCGAGGCACTGGGCAATAAACCAAGCTCTGTCCCTTTAAATTGAGAAGGTAGGTGTTGCCTGGGGTGTATGGCCCTCTGAGAACACACAATAAAGAAACTTTATATCTATTATAACAATTATTAATTGTATATTTGTTTACTTACCACTACAGACGTATCTTCATGCTCTAACAAATCCACAAGAGTAAGGCAAAACTTTTTGTATTTCTCGGTCAACCATAATTTGTATGTTTCTTTATCATCTGAAATAGAAATTAAAAATCTTTGCTATTACATCTCTTAATGCAAATTGAATTCAAACAGCTATGAATAAGACTGGGGTTTTTCTATCTTTGGGTGGGAACCAGTCTAGGACAACAATTCTGAATACAAAACCAAATTGAATTCAAACAGCTATGAATAAGACTGGGGTTTTTCTATCCTTGGGTGGGAACCAGTCTAGGCCAACAATTCTGAATACAAAACCAAATTGAATTCAAACAGCTATGAATAAGACTGGGGTTTTTCTATCCTTGGGTGGGAACCAGTCTAGGACAACAATTCTGAATACAAAACCAGGAGCTGAAGTTCTTAACCACTGTTTCACTGTCTTGTAAGTTATTTGTGAAAGACATATCTACATGAAACAATCCTAAATAAACTGAGTAGTGATTGACTGTGTGCAGCTGCAGGTCAAATTGAACTTTACATGTCACAGGAATTCACTTGTGTAAATCAAGATAATGTTAATGATGGTCCGTGTAATGCCTCGAGAATAGAATTTCTCTATTTCCTCAGCAGACATCGTTGTTGATACTCACAGATAGGTAGCACTTATCTTTTTTAATAAAAAATTCCGCCAAAAATCAGTGGTGTGACCTATCCATTCAACAGCACAACTTTAGTTAAATAACTATGCTTATGCCTAAATGATTAAACATATTTTCTAAAGTCTTCTATACTGTTTGTAACATAGTTAAATAATTAGTTAAAACATAACTAATATTACTATGTAAATTTTTTTATCTAAACAATAACATAGTTAAATTTACTATGAAATATATTTAAATTTGCCCTTTAATTTAAATATATATATATATATATATATATATATATATATATACATGCAATGTATATATTATTTTAATTATATAATTTAAATTTATATATAATTATAATCATATATAAAATAATAAAATAATTATAATAATTAAATAATTTAAATTTACTATACAATAACATAGTTAAATAACCATGCTTATGCCTAAATGATTAAACATTTTCTAAAGTCTTCTATACTGTTTGTAACAGTTGAGTATATAATTATTGATATTTTTACCCAGTCTCATTTACAATTAAAGTACTAAGAAACCCAACCCTTATTTCTATATGTTTGCATTATACATCACATTCTATGGCAAAATGTTCTAGATCTAATATCTGTAAGCAAAGTTTTGAAACAAAGATGAATATTTGATAAGTTTTATGTTAGAATAGATTGTGTAACTAGCCAGATTATAATGCGACCTATTTGCAGGTCAACCGCAAATACCCACTTTGATAACCACAAATTAGGGGTGCAACCTATCCGCAAGCATATACGGTAGTAAAATTATACTTGAAGTTGATAAAAAGAAAAATTTCAAATCACACACCAGTCAAACATTGCGTTCTTTCAAACAGAAATGCTATTTAAAAAAAAAACATTGTTATGACGTAATTTCTTGCCTATGTATATTTCCTCTTCGTATAACTCCAGTGTCCTGGGACACACATCTTTGCTTTGAACGAGTCCCCTGGAAAATTTATGGGTCCCAACTAAAGCCATCTAACTCCTACCTTGTAACCTATCCTGTGTAATTCATTTCCTAGAAATTATTGAAATGTATTTACAGTTAGTTTGAAATGGTGAGGGAAGAAAAAAGAAAAACACTGGAATGCATGGATATGATTTTACTGTGTCCTTTCAGATTTTTGTGCGTCAGGGACACATGACGCGTACCTATCAGCATCTTTGCACTCATTAAAACTGACAGCAACATTTATTTTTGTCCTGAAAATTGGAAATACATGTTTAATATATATTTATTTTAAATAATGTGTTCAAATACTGTAAATTACCAGAAATAGTTATTTCTTTTTTAAATTACTTACTTGCAGATTCAGAGGAAGATTCGATTACCATTTCTTTGGTGATGAGGAAATTTTCAAAGATTTCTTGCAGTGATGAAATGCACAGAAATAAAATTTTCGGTTTGGCTGACTGAAAAAAAAAAAATAAATAAATAAACAAATAAATTAAAAAAAATATTGTAAATAAAGAATTAGTGAATAATTTAAAAGGTTTTTAAAAATGTTACCAAAAATAAATTGGAATTCAAATATTAACAGTGAAACTTAATATAATGATTTTTATTTTATCTTTGTTGTCTTTATCATAAATTCATTCATAAATATCCATCACATTTATTACCAAATGGAAATAGCATAACAGTTCGAAGCAATGATTTTTTAATTTCATAAGTAAAACATGTGTGGGGATTAAAATAAAATTCAAGTAAAAAAAAAAAAAAAAAAAAAAACCTCCCATGAGCCTTCACTGGAAGAACCCTCCAAGCATGTGCAGGGAAAAAGGACCTACTTCTGACTCCCAAGAGAATATCTCGGCCATTCAGACTTAGGCCTTGTCTGGGACAAGACACTACTACTGGCCAGGGAAAAATTTCCTTGCCATGTGGTGACCCGTGAATAAAGCCTAAATCATAAAACCATCTTTTGTCTTTGTCTCTTCCTTTTCTCTCCGTGAATTCCTTTTCAGCGCGACCACCAAATAAGATGGGGTTAAAAGCAAAACCCTAAGAACACGCACTAAGAATAACCAACTACCTTTTAACCTAAAACATTAAACCCCTTGCCAACCTATACATGTCAGTGCTAGTCTGGCATTACAGCACCTATTTTTTTTCTTTCATTTGTTTTAAACAAATATTTTTTCAATAAATTTTCAATAAAAAAGAAAATTATCTAATTTTTAAATCCAGTATTTGTTTAATTCTCATTTAATCCTATTGCTTAGAACAGATAGTTTATCTTTAAAAAATTTTCAATTACAAATTTTATTTATCCTCATTAAGAATAACTTCAAGACATAGCATATTGAGAGGGAACAAAAAGTAAACAAAAATTCAAAAACAAATAACATTTTTTGAAAGAATTTTCATATTAGATTTTTCAATCTTTTTTTTAATTATGTAAAAATGTCATGAATATTGATGAAATCCTTCTAGATTTAATTTGTTTTGTTTTTTGTTTTTTTGTAGGGGATAGTGGAAAGTTGGTTGGTTAGATTTTACGGTATGTCAACTCTTGGGTTATTTTATGCCGAAGAGGTTTTGTTTCATTCATTTTTGTTGTGTATTCAATTTTTTCTTCAAACTTTCTTTAAACACATTTTTTTCTCTATTTAACCGATAGATGGAACCTTAACAGGTATTACCACTCTGGGTCAAAGTGGACATAGGAGAAATGGCGATGAAAGGGTACTTGCACACTCTCCAATGCTCCAAATTGGAACCTCACCACTAGATGCAGTTTAACGTTATACCTAGGACACTAAGACTCTCAGACACCACCTTCTAACATATAAGGGTTGGGACAATCACATAGGTGCTAGGGCTTGACGTGACCAGTTGATTGATTGGAGAGGGCCTCTCCGACTACTCATCTATCCCAAGTAAGGGGCAAAGTGAAGTGTTGCATGTCATGGACAGCCTCCAGGATTCCGTCCTTAAGCATCACAGGTCGCCACCCACGGCCAACCGGTAGTCTAATTGGGGGGGGGGGGCTTACCCTAGCTACAGGGCTTCGGAACCTTGTGGTTCCGAGCCGGATGCTCTACCGACTGAGTGAATCAAAGGGAGTCTTAATATTGGGAGGTTTGGACACAAGTAAGCGTATGGGGTTTCACTCATTAAAAGAAAAAAATCAGTTTTGTTTTGGTTACTTTCCAAAACACTCTACTCAGAGAAATGGTCAAATTTGAAATTGTCTACTATATAAATACGAATTGGCGAAATGGTCTCTGACTTTCTATCAGCATCAAAGAAAATCAGAACAAACAATTTGTGTACATGTTGAAATTGATTGACGGAAAGTCTTGGGACTATTTTTCGCTAGGGACCACCAATTGATCAGTTTAGGCCAACTTGAATAAAACGGAAATAAATATTTCCGAACTTTGTTTATCAAAAATCTCGTAAAAAAACAATTAAAGATCGTGCAGGGTTGTTACAATGAAAAATAGTTAATTCAAAGAACAAATTATCCGATTGGGAAAAATTACATCGTTATCTTAAAAAATAAACAAACCTATGCATATTACATGCGAAAGGGTAATTTTCAGGCCACAATTTAGACAGAAAAAAATACTTATTATTACCCTCTTACGGTTATGCATCTAAGTACGGATGGGTGTAACGGACAAACTTTTTTAGACAACATTTTTCTATTAAAATGAATAAAATCTGCAATAAAGGACTATTTGCTCATAAATTCCTATGGTAGGAATAGTCCTTTATTACAAATTTCACAGGGTAAAATTGGTGGTACCTATTTTTCGCCATTGTATTTATGTAGTAGACAAAATTCCCACCCATAAAAAAATCAAATTTAACAAATAATGATTTCTTCAGTATTTATTCATTTTTTTAAATAAACTAAAGTCTGTAAATAACAGGGGAAAAATGGAAATAGTTTTTTTAAGGAAAGTAGAATGTTATTTTTAAATAAATAAAATCCAGAAATTATAAACCCATGTTAGAAAAATAAAAAAATCAGCGCTTTAGAAAACAAAAAGAATTTAATGAATTAAATGTTAAATTATGATCTATCTTTTTTAAGGCTTTTTTTTTAAATTTTAAAGTGTCTTTCCAATTATCAACTTTAGACGTCAAATTTCAATTATACATGAAAAGATTTAGTCAACACGTGCCGGTTGAAAAAAAAATCATTTTACCTCCATATAAGAAATAAGATCAGCAATATTGTTGACATTTTTTCTGTCCGCTAAAACAGCTTTCGTCTTGCTTTTTATGACACTTGGTTTCACTTCTTCAGTCATTTTGTATTTTATATTTTGTTATTTACTTTTTTCTCCGGTAAAGATTTCAAGAATCCACCATCAAGTGAACCACGTGTATTGCTATATCTTAGTTTCGTATATGTGATGAAAAATAAGTTTTTTTTCTTGATTAAATTTGGTAACTTTTTTATGAAAATAAAAGGAATCAATTCTAGTACGATTATGTTGTTGTTGTTTTTTTTATATTTAAAATTAACTTGATATTGTTTTTGTTTTTTTTGTGTGTGGGTGTTTTTCCTTTTTATATGTTTTCATGAGATATACGAAACTAACGCTATAAATAAATACTAAATCTAAGCTAGAATCTAAACTTGTTCTCTGTATTTGATATCTTTTCACAGGGATGGAATGTGGTAAAGGTTTTTTGGAAGACTGTGAATTCAGGGGCGTAAATTTTTACCATAGTCTACCGGATAGATGTTAGTGGAATTTAAGATGAAGTCCAATGTATATATATTTTAATTCTTGAACTGGGATTACATTTACTTTTAATAAAAATGAAACTCTAAGACGTTAATTCATTTATAAGTTGTTGTTTTTTTTAAATTAAAGGACAGCATTAATTGATGTTATATAGATTTAAAGTTGCTGCGTAGTGATTCAATTAAGTTCGTTAATGTAGGAATGTCCAAAAAATCGGTTAATCATCTGATTTTAATACATTTTTCTGTATTTGAAACAATAAAAGATGAGGTTTTTTTAAAAGACATTTTTCTTCAAAATTCTGAAAAGGTTTTTTTTTTAATTGTTTTATTGTCATGTTCTCAATCATTTTGTTAATTTGACTTCTTTAACGAAGGTGCAGGTAAATGATTTTTAAATGTACAAGGGAAAGTCAAAAATTAATGCCATTTTGTTTAGGACAGGTATCATACATCATAATAAAGCTGGTCCTCAATGGATCACATCCCTACTTCTCCAAATAATCACCATTTCTCTCAATAGCAATGTTCCACCTTTGAATGAGAGCATGTATCCCTGCCCATAAAATTCTATTGACTATTCTTTGAGACACTTCTTCACTATAGATTTCACTTCATTGTCACTGGAATAATCACTATCATCTCTTCGGACACATGAAAGGGTTTGAGAGGCAAACAGTTTTACTTTACTTAATGATTTTGTCGTGTTACACATTAGATTAGATTCTCAATTTTTTATCTCCCCTAGTGGTCCTTTGTTTATTACGGTACACCTGTGGGGATTAAAATAAAATTTAAATAAAAAAAAAAAATAACAAACTCCCATGAGCCTTCACACCGGAAGAACCCTCCGGGCATGTACGGGAAAAAGGACCCACTTCTGATCCCCAAGATAATTTCTCGGACATTCTGACAGGCCTTAACTGGGAACAGAGGGGTTTGGGCCTAGAATTGCTTCTGGGAAGTTAAGAGTTAAGACAACCTGATTCCTTTTTCTTCTAAGCATCTGGGAGCAATATCACTAAAAGAGATTCCATCTCAGCCGGAAACCAAATCTTGGCCAGGTATTTGGTGCCTTGTACATAAAGTTCCAAAGCATCGCGTGTTGAAGGAAGCAGTTGAAGACCTTTCTTTACATTGCTGAACATTTGCAGCCCTGGACTTCCATAGAGGCTGCAAACAAATTTTTCAACCAACTCCTTCTACCAGTTGGCGTTTTTTTTTAAATGTGTATTTCTCCATTTTTATTAAATGAAGAGATTGTATCGTGACCTGTGAGTGCATAGAAACTCAAGAGGTATATATATATGATTTTTCAGACAGTTGTCCTCATCTTTATTGTGGTATGTAAAAACATGTTTCAGACACTGTATCCTCTGGCCTTTTTCAGGTGTTCCCTGTCTACCTGAGAATAGCAATGACCCAACCTGGGAAATCATTTTGAATAGTTAGACTGTTGTTAAGTTTTTAAATGCCATCCTTGGCCAGTTGAAAAGGACTTAAAGTAAGTCCTGAGTTATGGAATCCTTTGGTAAGTGAATAAGTCCTATCCTGTGTAGGTCCAGTGATTTAATCCTATGTCTGTCGTCTATGAAGGTTCAAAGTAGTTATGGCCAGTACTGTTGGGTTTAAGTATTATATCAGCAGCAGAGTACTGCCAGTGATTGGCCAAGAGAGATCACATGGTTCTTGCCGAGTCTATAAGTAGAAGTGGGTTTCTAACACACGCGTTATATTTAAAAAAATCTCAACAAGATCAAACAAGGCGTCAAAGAATTTTTGAAGATCTCGTTCAAATAATGAGGTCATTGTTTTTGGACACCTATTAACCCAAGAGGCATCATGAGAAGCATCACGATCATTGAAAAACAAAATTTAGACAAAAAATATTTTGTGATATTTGATGAATGTAAATGTACTTCTGCTTCTTTGTAATCCCAGAGATCACCCAAACTTCTCTGGCTTTTGGGGCAGTGCAAAAGGAGAAGTATGACACCAGTATCTCAGCACAAAATAAGAATTCATTGATATCCCATATCAACTACTTCAGAGGCATGAAGAATTAACCCAGTGTCAGCTTCTTCATGGTTCTCATTAAGTTTGATGTCATCGTCAGATCATCTGGTTGATTTTGCTTCAGTGTGGTCCATGAATCCACCCCCAGTTACTGTTACATGTATAAGCAATTCACTCCCTGTTCCATATTAACACTCTTAGTAGGGGTAACTCTTCACATAGGAAGACTCACTTCTTGTATGACTAGCCACAAATAAGGTCACATTCTCCTTAGCTTCTCCTTTCATTGTATTGTGTTAGCATAGCATTTAATTCTAAGACTAACAGCAAAAAACAAATGAATTAAAACTTAGTTTAATTCTAACAATTTATTAAAAAACAATGACTAACAATATAAAATCCTTCCTGTGTATAGAGTTAAGCGTGAGGGACTTACCGGATTGATGGAGAAGATATCTGGTACCTTAGTGATTTCTTAGAGAGAATTTCAGGTTGACGTGCACACGGGAACTGGTGTAGGGACCCATTTTGTTTGGGGAGTGTTTAGTTGAGGAGTTGAAGTTTGAAGTTATGGGTCTCCACAATTTATATGTATATGGTCTACGGAAAATGTAGTTTCCATAGGTAACAAAAGAAGAAGACATTGATAAAGGAAACAAACTTTATATACATAAATACAATTAATATAGTTTCATTGTTCTTTCAGTGGCGTTGCAGTCTGATTGTGTCTGTGTATCAACTGTGACATGGTGTTTATATTAGTGTGATTGCTTGTGTCAACATATTAGTAGTTTGTCTGTGATCTTGTGATTGAAAGTTGTTGTTGTTGATCGAGAGAGAGAGAAGAGATAGGAGACGAAAAGATAGACAGTCGTATTTGATGTTTTCGGACGTTCCCACTGATCCTCTCCAACTCTGTTGAGTCAGGAAGAGCAAAAGCTCCTCACTGTCTCTGTGTCTCCTTATCTGAAGTTTTTCCAGCTCTATGGGCCTTTTTATAATTTTAATTATTCATTGTCTACGTGTTCCTTAAGCTAAAATATTCCTCAAATATCAGGTGATTGCAATGATGCAATATCGAATGATTTTGGTACATGTGGAATTCTGGTGACGTAAATTATCATTGTTTCTACAGACCTAGTTATTTATAACAATTCCACATTCCGTAAAAATATAGGGGCCGATCCCTATACTGGTCCGGGATCTTTTTTTGGATTTTGCGCCAAAACTTCTAGGTTTATCACATGATTGTTATATCCACTCACAGAAAGCCTCTCCCTCACTTAACCCCACACACAGGAATAAACATTTTACTAACCCAACAATTGGAAATAACAAGTTGGACCATATGACCTTTAGGCACCCATTTTGCAATCTCGATTCGTGGGGACATTTTTTCAATTCACACCGTCAAAATCTGATTAATTGTTAACAGACGATTTTTAGAGTTTTTTTTTAATTATAAACTAACCCCTAACCCTAACCCCTAACAAACAACTAGATTTTGATGGTGTAAATGGAAAAAGTGTCCCCACGAATCGAGATCGCAAAAGGGGTGCCTAAAGGTCATATGGTCCAACAAGTTTTATTTAATATTCTTCTATTGCAAATGTTTACATTTTTGCAAGCATCACCAACTGTTGCTTTTATTTTTTGATAATTTCTGTAAGTCTTTTACAGCAATGGTTCTCAACCTTTTTTTTTTTAACCATGGATTCCTTTGATTCCTATTTTATTATGGTGGAACCACTCCCCCATAGCTATTATTTAAAAATCATATTGTATTTTTGTTTGTCTGATCCCCCCAACATTATATATATATTTACCAACCCCTCCACACGAGCAGGATGTGACACAAGGTTAATTTCTTAAGCGGAGTTTAACAGGTTTGAATTCAGAGTTTTCCTTCTCCTAGACCGGTTGCCTAACCAAGGTTAAAGAGTCCAGTCTGCCCTACTATTTACCCATAGCTGGAGGGAGAGTAGGATTCAAACCTTTCCCAAGGGTATTAGCGCTAAGTGAAATGTAATTACCACGTCCAGGATTTGAACTCGGGGCGACAAGTCCATTTCCTATGACTTTAACCATTATACCCCCAACATTATATAGACCCTGGTTGAGAACCATTGTTTTACAGAACTTTGTGTTGTTGATGTGGCTGCCGCCTTGACTCTGCATTTTGGGGCTGGTGCGTCAACAGGTTCATTTTACACCCTCCTCTTTCCCCCTCATGCGAGAATCCAGCGATTTCACCACCGTTTAGGTTTTCTCCAAGAAAAAATAGTCCATTAGTATTAAAATTCCCTAAAAAGATGTAAATGCAATTTGAAGATAGGTTAAAAATTGTTACCTTGTTTGTCTATTTGTAGCAGGACCACTGTAGTAGAAAGTGGAAACAAAAATTATGTTCAGTACTTAAAATGAAAGTTTTTGCAAGGCTCAAATTCGGCGTAGGAATTTGATCTTAGGCAGGGTGATTTGGAAGGAAGTAAATGAGGTCTTTTCCCACTAGGCATCCGTTTAGGTCGGTCGCATTTTGCTTAACATCCAGTGAAGTAATACTGGATTTCAGTTGTCACCGTGTTCTTAGTAAAGACACTAAGAAATAATCATTCTGAATCCAAACCAATAAAATGCTAACAAGTTTTTCACGGCTAAACTGTGTGAAAATAAAGAACGGTTATAAAAACACTATCTGCAGTCTGTTAGTTTCTTCATGCACATAAATTGCACCAGCTAATGTAAGCGTAAACTCAGGTAGAAATTCATAGTTGAAACATTTGAACTCTCAATTCTGTTACGTTCACCTATCGCTTTCCATGTTTTACAACACTTTTCCGTCAGAGATACCAAAGAAAAATGAGAGGGTACATGTAAGACTTGGCAATGAACAACAAGACAATAATATATTTATAACATAATATTTAATTCAAAATTTGTAAGCTGGGAGGAGGATGAAATGGATGCTGACAAGCTAGGATTAATAATGTCATTAGGCAGAATTTCTTCATATCAATTAACAATTTTTCACAACAGAAGAAGTTTGTACTTATCTTTTATGGGTTGATTCATCTTCTGTATTTTCTTCATGGGGACGCTCTTCTCCCGTCCAAGCGAGGCGATGGGATCCTACTATGTTCTCTGACCGGGTCCCCAGTGCCAACTCTAAAACTGATGATAGAGATCTCTTTCCTTCCCCCAAATCGTGACGTCACCTGTCTCTCGATAAGCTTGGCGTACGTGAGGAAAGTAACAAGTGTAGTATCAGTTGTTCGTTTGGGGTCAATTCCTGGGACTCCCCCCCTCCACACTGGCGTCAGAGAGTCTCTAAGAAAATTCTAGAAGTTTCCAATTGCTGACCATTTGATTATACGTAACAATTCTAAAAAAAATTGTCCATCAACATCTTTTTCTAATTTTCTGAATTCTCAAAAAATCAGGAGAATGAAGCAAACATTGGTAATCCTTAATTTGTTCCTCGTAAATTCCTGCCATAAAATATACTGAACCCTCATTTTATGTCCGTGTTTTTGCAATAAATGTTTTATTTTTCTTGCACCCGTTATTTAAAAACTTTTACCGCCCTGTTGGCTGGGGCATTAGAATGCACCAACTGCACCTCTGCAGAGGGGTAAGACTCCCCCAATGGGGTCACCTGTTGGCCATGGGTGGCGACCCGTGATGCTTAAGGATAGAGCCCAGGTGGATGAGCAGTTCATGACATGCAATACTCCACTTTGGCCCTATCTTGGGCTAGACGGGCGGTCGGATTCGATCAATCAGCTGGTCATGTCAAGCCTAGCACCTATATGATTTTCCCAACCCTATTGTCCTTTATGGCAAGCCCCAACCCCTTTTTATCATATGGATGCTAGAAGGCGGTGGCTGCGGGTCTACATGTCCTGGGAATGACATTAAACTCATTCTGATGGTGAGGTTCCAGTTTTGGAGGTCTGGGGAATGTGGAGCACCCCTTCATCACCATTGCTCCCTGGTCCACTCTGACCCGGAGTGGTAGTACCTGTTAGGGTCCCATCTCTGGGTTAAATAGAAAAATGTATTTATAAAAAAATTGTATATCCATTAAGAATTGATTTATTTCAAAACTTTATCGGCATTAAATGACCCACTGAGGTTGATATGCCGTAAAACAAAACAAACCAAAACAAAAAACTTTTAGAATATACATATTGAAGTGAATATTAAAATAAATAAATAAAATATATTTAGTATTGTAAAATTACGGGTGCAAGAAAAATAAAACATTTATTGGAAAAACACGGACATAAAATGAGGGTTCAGTATATTTTATGGTAGGAATTTACGAGGAAAAAGTTAAGGATTACCCAAACATCAATCAGGTTACACTCTAGTTCAGTCGGTAGAGTGTTCGGTTAGAAACCACAAGGTTCCTAGTTCGATACTGGTCCTCACCAACTCAGCATATGAGTAGCACAGGGATCTGTGCGATAAAGTAAGGAGCTGGTGGTAGGTGTGGCACTCCACCTCAGACGTTAAAAAAAATCTCCTTGGTCTAGTGCTAATGAAAAGGGGATAGACTCCCTCGCTGATTGGCTGATACCAACTTTAGGCCACCCCGATGACTTTACTTACTTTACCTCCTACCAAATCGACAAATTCTAAACTAGTCCAGGTTAAAACCAATTAATGTTAAACCAAAATATATATATAAACATATATATATATATGAACATATATATATAATGAACATATATATATAATGAAACATATATATATGAACATATATATATATATATATGTTAAACCAACTAATGTTAAAACCAATTAGCGTGCTAATGGTTACCTGAAATAAAACATTTTTTAGACCTTATTTTTCCAATGTAGGTATTATTGGTTTGGTTTGGTTTTGTTTTGTTTTATGGCATATCAACCTCAGTGGGTCATTTAATGCCGATAAAGTATTGAAATAAATCAATTCTTAATGGATAATATAATTTTGTTTATCAACTCATGTTTCCTATTTAACCCATAGATGGGACCCTAACAGGTACTACCACTCCGAGTCAGAGTGGACCAGGGAGCAATGGTGATGAAGGGGTGCTCCACATTCCCCAAACCTCCAAAACTGGAACCTCAGCATCAGATAGAGTTTAACGTCATTCCCAGGACATGTAGACCCTCAGCCACCGTCTTTCTAGCACCCATATGATAAGAAGGATTAGGGATTGCCCTAAGGGCAATAGGGTTGAGAAAATCAAATAGGTGCTAGGGCTTGACGTGGCCAGCCGATTGATTGAAGGAGCCCTGGTATTATTGGGGAGCAAGAAAAGTTTAGGCAAACTGACCAGGCTTTGGTCCATTTACCAAAACTTTTTGCATTCCTAATGATGCCTGTGTTACATAATTCATAGGCAGCTTATGAATTATGTATGTACTGTAGTTAGATATTTTGAATCAGACTTTGTTAGATTCAAAATAACAGGAGTTAAGTGGAAAGTTACCATGGCTGATGATTGACAATTGGTAACATTCGCTTGACCTCCGGAAGTGCGTGATTAGATGCATGAGAAGTTTTAGTTTTAGATGTGACCAGATTCTAGCTGAGAGTGGACATTGTCGTTAGCTCCTGAGATGTTGTTTCTCCATTGCTGAGGTTTTGTGGACTGGGTTGTTTAATAAAGCCTTAAGAAAAATGACAACGTCTTAAGTTATTAAAACAAGAGATGACCAACCCGAACGAGAAAGAAGTAGAATCAGCACCGAGAAAGCAACCCACAGGATTAGCCTGAGAAGTCAGCCTGAAGAATATGGCAGCCAAATTACTAGCAGGCAGAGGAGTTAACAAGTAAGAACTCCTCATCCCATCTCTACTCTGTCTGTTTTCTCTCACCATATTGTTGCATAGGGCGAAATTCAAGTTGTAGTAGTAGTCGTTAGTTCAGAAACAACACATGCAAGTTGTATAGTCACAGGGGGCTGTTTATTTCTTCCTAGGCTCATCGGTTCTTTTCAGAGAGAGAGAGAGAGAGAGAGAGAGAGAGAGAGAGAGAGAGAGAAAGTATGGTCAAACTATTCTATCGTAAGTCATGTTTAGTACTATTATCCCAAACCCATACGGGGAACTGGGAGCCACATCAGACTCCCACCAGAGCCCAGCCAAAAAAGGACAATCTTCTTCTTCTTCCGTTTCTCGTCCCTATTGAAGTCAGTTAGCCTACAGCAGCTAAGTAGAACTTTTACCAGTGTCCAAGACAGCTGGTAAATATAGGAATCAAGAATGATCCACTCATGAATCAGGGTGACTTGGGTCATTCCACTCCTTGAGTTCTGATTGGCTGCCTGACTGGTTGATCTGCATGACACTGTGGAGTCCTATATATACCTGTCATTCTGCAGTGTACTTTGTAGCATGGCGAGCTTGTATTGAGTTACAATCGCATGCTACCTTGTCTTCCCAGTTCGACGGTAATTGGAACTTATTCTTCACAATGGTGAATATCATTGTTTCTACATCTCCCCTCTCCCTCCCCCGCGTGCAGGCAAGGCTCTACGAGGAGTGAGCTGTTCTTTAAGGCCTGTCCTGTTATGCGGGAATAACCTGGACAAGGCTCGAGGGATTTTCGATGGACGAAGGCAGGTTGATGTATCAGTGCTCACTGTGGGGTGTCGAATTGCTGTATGCGCATCATTTCTGGGAGATGTTGGGAGATTGGAATGCATAGATGAAGTATTGCTTGCAGGGCTTGTAAATTCAGGCATTGCACTTGGCATTGGGGTGGGTTTTGCTTTGGCCTCCAACTTCCTCAAGAAACGGCGATTCCTGAGGGTGACTCTTCCTGATCCATCGACCCTGATTTGGTACTGACGATCTGGAAGGACAGTAACGATCCTGCCAGTAGTGTTCCACCGGCGATTAAGTGGATTCTGAATGGTTACTGTATCGCCAGCTTGTAGTGGGCAAAGGGGGTGGGTATGTCTATTGTACCGTTTGATCATTTTGGCATTGCGGTGGTGAAGGATTTCCTCACGGCGTTGTGCTGCTGCTATCCATTCAGGGTGTGGCCTGTAGAGGATAGGTTGTGAAGGAATGGAATCACGAAGTCGGCGGTGGAGTAGGAGTTGTGCAGGGGATAGGCCAATACCTTGGATGGGGGTATTTCGGTATTGCAGGATGGCCCGTGCCACATTGTCGTTATCCAACGAACCCTGGGGCCTGTGTTACCATGTATTATTCTCTTTGCAGTTTTTACTGCAAGTTCTGCCCGGCCATTAGATTGAGGATATCCAACTGAGGACAGTCTGTGCTTCACACCCCATGTCTCAAGGAACTGCTGGAATGTGTTAGCAGTAAACGGCGGGCCACCATCGCTACTGAGTTCATCTGGGGTGCCATATGTATGGAATAGTTTTCGACAAATGGACATTAACTTAGGAGTGGTGGCATGACCTGGTTTTAAATGGTACAAAATAAGCCAGCCCGTGAGTCTATCAGCGCAGGCGAGGTATGCAACGTGTCCGACATGGAATAGGTCCATCACTATTTGTTGGAAAGGCCATTCCGGGGATGGGGTTATGATGATTGGTTCTCGTGGCTGACTTGGGGCAATGCTTATACAGACTGAGCAATTTGCTCTGAAGTTTCGTATAGATGCATTCATACCAGGCCAATATACAGAATCATTAGCACGAGCCCTCATGCCATCCACACCTTGGTGAGCCGAGTGCAAACAGCGTAGCACTTTTCCCCTGAGAGATTTTGGTACTACGATCCTCCCATCCATTAATACTAGGCCTCTCTCAGTGCTAAGTCGGTGCCATACCTCCCAGAAGTCGCGGATGTCAGGTTCTGTAAAAGAACGTTTGGAAGGAAATCCCTGGTTGATTGTTTTTATCAGAGTTGTGTAACTCTGGTCGTTTCGGCCATTTCAAATGCTCTTGCATGGCTTACATTATCGTCTAATGTCTTCAGCGATCCTGCCTTAGCCAGCATGTCCGTTTGTAGCACATCATTGGCTATACCCCGGATAAACTGATCCTTGATGTATGTACTGGATAGGTCATGATCGCAGTTGGGGCATATGAAGTTGCAGTCCTGTGCTCCTGACCGTAGCCGGATCAAATAATCCTGTATGGATTCGTCTTCATTCTGCAGAATGGTTGAGAATGATATTCGGTGTACCATAGGATTCGCTCTTTGTGTGACCAATGTCTCTACTATCTCTAGCAGCTGGTCTGGGTCGGTGGTGAAGAATTTGGGGTGGGTGTTGATTATAGCATTCTGGACAGACTCGTCCGCACAATTGTACAACTGGATGCTGGTCTGAGATGTCGGCATATCTGTCATCTTCCTGAACACTTCCCAATCAATTCGGAATTTCCTGATTGTTGAGGGGTCATCTCAAAGTGAAGTTGGGGAAGCTTGGCTGGCGGTACCTTAGCATAAGCCGTCTGGGTAGAGGTCTCCTTAGCCTGCTTAAGGATAGACAGGGCTTCTCCCATTGCCGTGATTCCCAACTCTTTAAGCATGGCCCGATCCATCATCTTGAGGTTCTCTCTTGTCAGCTTCTCGCTTGCGAATGTTGTAGCATATCTCCTAGCTGAGTCGGGAGAGATCCCTGCTTGGACAAAATATTCTTCCCAATCTTCAGTTTTAGATCCTGTTCGCAGCGCCATATTGAAGTCAGTTAGCCTACAGCAGCTAAGTAGAACTTTTACCAGTGTCCAAGACAGCTGGTAAATATAGGAATCAAGAATGATCCACTCATGAATCAGGGTGACTTGGGTCATTCCACTCCTTGAGTTCTGATTGGCTGCCTGACTGGTTGATCTGCATGACACTGTGGAGTCCTATATATACCTGTCATTCTGCAGTGTACTTTGTAGCATGGCGAGCTTGTATTGAGTTACAATCGCATGCTACCTTGTCTTCCCAGTTCGACGGTAATTGGAACTTATTCTTCACAATGGTGAATATCATTGTTTCTACAGTCCCAGGGTCACATCTGTTTCCGGTCAAAACCCGGAACATCCGTTTTTATATTTAAATCTATTTCCAGGGTCATTCTTCGGTCAGTTGATGTGTGAGAAGACCTGTTCTGCACTCTGCCCTTTCGATGTACTTGTATGGACCCCAAGCGTTGTGAATTATGTGCTGGCCGAATTTAAGGCACGAGTCAGAAAAACAGGCTCACAAGGATTGAAAACAAAACAACAACAAGTGTAAACAAGACACGTGGAAGAAGAGTGTGTGTGATGCTTTCGCTGTCTATCCAACTGGCTATTACTGCTAACTCTACTGGCGAACTTAACCCTTCGATCCCCGGGTTCTAACTAACTTAGGGCTCGAGTTTAGTTGTATTTATGTCAAATTCCCCTTCCCCAAACCATCTTCTCTGGACCACACAAATGGCCAGCACTTAAATAAATCGCCGACTTCTAGTCGCCATTAACCCTTAAAATTAAAGTACTCAAATATTTTTTCAGACAATCCGTCTTCAATACGTTGATCATTAATTTTTTTCAAAAGAGAATTTCTCCTAAAAATCCTTTTTGCTTGTAATACCTGGGTGCCTAAGATATAATCACCAAGTGGTCCCATTTCATGGTGGCATACAGGTCTCTTTAAACTTTACGACCTAATCTTTGGATTCGTAAAAAGGTCAGCCACCCACCCCTTTTACTTATGCCGGACCTTAACCTACTCTCTTTCTTATTTATTTATTTATTTATTTATTCTGACCATGTTCGTCTTCAACCACAGTATCACAGATGGCACTCTGTTGAGTGTTTACCATTCTAAACTTTAACCTTTGTTCTTGTTTCCTTTTCTTCTCTCTCTCCAGAAATCTGATTACCGTTTTATTTTTCAATTCCCGAATTCCCCGTAGACCATAATAATTACGCTACACATATATACACCCGAGTAAAGGGGTATATAACACCTGCATCAGAAAAATAAAGCCTAAAAAAATGTTTGGATTTGGATTACTACTTTTACCGCACTTTTAACCTGGACTAAACTTCTTTTTTTATATTTCCTCCTGAAGAGAAAAAAAAAATCAATCTTCTCCCCCAAAAAACAAAAAACACCGAATCTCCATTATAATAAAATATACACAACATTTTGGCCGGTGTGTTCTCCAGCCTTCTTCAGGTGTTTCTTGTTGAACTTTGGCGCCTTCATGTCATAATCATTGCACCATGTGTCCAAGAGGAAACATGGTGAAATGGATATACGGTTTGAGTTAATACAGTTCTAAGTGACAATCATCCGAAGGTTTCAGGTTGAATCTCTATTATAATAAGATATAACATTTTAGCCAATGTGCTCTCCACCCTTCATCAGGTGTTTCTTGTCGAATTCTGGAGCCTTCATGTCATAAACTGGATACATGGAGCAATGGATATAAGGGTTGAGTTAATACAGTTCTAATTGACAATCATCTGAAGGTTGAATCTCTATTATAATAAGATATACACAACATTTTAGCCAATGTGCTCTCCACCCTTCTTCAGGTGTTTTTGTTGAACTTTGGAGCCTTCATGTCATAAACTGGATACATGGAGCAATGGATATAAGGGTTGAGTTAATACAGTTCTAAGTGACAATCATCTGAAGGTTGAATCTCTATTATAATAAGATATACACAACATTTTGGCCAATGTGCTCTCCACCCTTCTTCAGGTGTTTCTTGTTGAACTTTGGAGCCTTCATGTCATAAACTGGATACATGGAGCAATGGATATAAGGGTTGAGTTAATACAGTTCTAAGTGACAATCATCTGAAGGTTGAATCTCTATTATAATAAGATATACACAACATTTTAGCCAATGTGCTCTCCACCCTTCTTCAGGTGTTTCTTGTTGAACTTTGGAGCCTTCATGTCATAAACTGGATACATGAAGCAATGGATATAAGGGTTGAGTTATTACAGTTCTAAGTGACAATCATCTGAAGGTTGAATCTCTATTATAATAAGATATACACAACATTTTAGCCAATGTGCTCTCCACCCTTCTTCAGGTGTTTCTTGTCGAATTCTGGAGCCTTTATGTCATAAACTGGATACATGGAGCAATGGATATAAGGGTTGAGTTAATACAGTTCTAAGTGACAATCATCTGAAGGTTGAATCTCTATTATAATAAGATATACACAACATTCTAGCCAATGTGCTCTCCACCCTTCTTCAGGTGTTTCTTGTCAAATTCTGGAGCCTTCATGTCATAAACTGGATACATGGAGCAATGGATATAAGGGTTGAGTTAATACAGTTCTAATTGATAATCATCTGAAGGTTACAGGTTCAATTCTGACTACAGGCGAAAATAACGGAATACTTAACATAGCTTCACACTTGTATCCAGTCATGGTTAATAGAATGAGAACCATCTACCCCAATGGATTAAATAAAAAGCTCAGTTCGAAGTTCCATGAAAGCTCCTGATTATGACATAAAGGTTCCCGAGTTCGACACAAAACACCTGAAGAAGGCCAGAGGGCACATCAGTCAAAATGCTGTGTATACAACAATAAAAATGAGGACAACAGTCCAAATAATCAAAATCATCAACACTCATCTAAAAAAATCAGACAAATAAATGCCAGATTAACCAAGGTTTATTCAAGGTTTTTTTTTTTTTTTCTTTCCTAAAGAAAATATTTTCATTTGGACAAATTTTAGTTTTTCCATTTGTCATGGCTTCTTGTTCTGTTTGTTTTTTTGTTCTTGTCTCTTTAAAACTGAATAAATATCCAGTTTTAAAAATTAATTGGTGGATATCGCATTCATTTGTTCTGGCCTCCTGCCCCCCAAAAATCTTTAACTGGTGCCTGCTCAAAAGGTGACCCGTGTTAGTTATGAACTCCCTAGCTATTTAAAGGCATTTTTTTCTGAAAAGTTCATGCAACAGTTAATTTGTGACAGTTATTTTGAATTAAAATAAAATGAAAATACAGAAAAAAAAAGATATTTCAAAAGGCGGGGATAGAATATTTACATTTACTTGTTGCTAAACATTAACTTGTTGATTTTAATGCCTTCAAACCACTAAAAAAAGTTATTTGTCGATAAAAACACATTCAAATTGCGAAAAGAAAATATTTTAAAGGGGGGGGGGTTAAAATATTTACATTTACTTATCAAGAAAAGATGGGAGGATAAAATTATCGCGTTATCTTTTTGGGAAAAACACCTTCAAACAGCTAGGGAGTTCATAATTAGCACGAATCACATTTTGAGCAGGCACTGCTTAGAGTTTTTTTAGGGCAGGAGTGTTACATAATTATTAGAAACCTAATGATTATGGCAATAGTGTAGAAATCATAATGGCGATTAGTGCAGCTGATGGCCTTGAGAGTGAGTGACAGTGCTTGACCTCCTCTCACCTTGCTGCGGGGATGGATCGTGAGAACCGGAAGGCATGGAAGACCCTGTCTTCCGGTTTAAGGATATAGTAAGTTTAAGTCAGTTAGCAGGTAGGAGCTCGAAGGTGTAAGTCGCATTTCTATGCGCATCCTGTCATCTGCGCAGATTGTCTGGTTGTGGGATTTGGAAATAAAATAACATCAACGTAAATCGAAGTCTTGTGTTTATTATCTAAAAACTAACAATGACCCAGGGCTTCTGTTAAGGATAAATCCCTAACAGAAACCAGACCCGAGGTCCCCAAGAAAGTCAACACCAGATGCTAGACCAGACCAAGATGATAGCTGATCAGAATAGCAAACCGGCCAGAAGAATAGATGACCAAAGATATAGAAGAAGTAAAGAAAGGTATATAACATTATATAGATTTGGTACGGTGAAAACCCCAGTACATAACAGGAGGCCAGGACGCACGAATGCGATATGTACCAATTAATCTTTAATATGCCAAAAAGAATAAACTGTAAGATTCATATTAATATTTATAATGGACAACAAAGATCTCTTTATATTTGAAATTTAAAAAAATGAAGAATTTTGAATCCTGATGATTGGCAATGTACATATCAAATTAAACAAATTCTTTATGAAATATTTGTTTCATTAAAGATTTAAAAAAAATTAAAATCATTATTTTTTTTGTTAATATTGAAATACCTGTTTTTTTGTCCCATAATCTTTGAGAAAATATATCAATTGAAAAATAAAAAAGAACACGAAGATCATTTGAGAAAATTCTATGAAAATACAAAGAAACTTTCAATCTGTAATCAACATAAATTTATTGAATTTTAATAAATTAAAAAATTCTTCATTGTCGGCAATTGAGATTCTTGTTTGAAAAATAAAGGGAGATAATAACAATTTCAAGAGAAATGTTTCATGATAAACCGATTTTTCTTCCACATTCAAATTGATTGAGAAATGGACGTTTTTGAAAAATTTTTTTTAGTAAGACTTTTACAATGTATTCATAACATTAAATTCTCAATATTCACTTTTCTGTTTAGGAAGACAAAAAATGAGAAGGTCAAAGTTGAAAATAACTGGTGTTAATTTTTCTTTTAAAGACTAATATCCTTTTCTTTTAGGGGCGGGAGTCCTTATGGTTTAACGGATATTGTGCTGGACTGTGACATTGTAGTAAACAAGTTCAAACTCAAGTTGCACTATTATACTCACTTTTGGACTAATACTCTTGGGAAAGGTATGAACCCTCTCATCAACCAGCTAATTCTTCTACAAGGATGGCTTTGGAATTAAATAACCCATGAAGGTTGACACACCATTAAACAAAAAACCAAACCAAACCTTCTTTTATTTATTTCAACTCTAATTTTAACAAAGTATGGTTATTTCCTATGACTCTAACCTAAAAAGGGGAACCACTCTGATTGACTGATAAATTATTTATTTATTTATTGATCTACTAGGAAAAAAGAAGATGGGGTTAAGGTTTTAGGGTTTGTTTAATGGGAAAATAATGGGTAGATTAATTAACAGATAAAATTCATTCAGAGGGGTCCCCCCCCTTTTTTTTTTAGGTTGGAGTAATAAGGAAATAACCGAGGTTGTTACATAAAAGTCCACATAACAGAAAAAATATTTAACAATTATATCTTTTATATTATGAAGTTAATAATATTGTATGCAAAAAGTTCATGTATAGAAATATCTTTAAAAATTATATGAGTGAAATTAAAGAAATTTATTGTCTTAAACATTTTTGTTTTTCATACTGTTTGTCAGCCCCAACTAAGCAATAAATAATAGGTAATTATTTTACATCTCCAGATTGTCAGTCCCAACTAAGCAATAAATACTATCTAATTATTTTACATTCCTTGCTGAAAGAACCTATAAACCTAATGAGTACTTTTTAATTAAATGTGAACATTTCAGTAAAACAATTCAGTCACTCTTTTTCTCTTTTGAAGTTTAAAAATTTAAATTCTATAGGATTAGTTATGTCTTGCAGCAACATAGCTTCCCATTCATTGTTGCTATTATTGAAAACCTCACCTCAGTATCAAATTTGGTAGTCCTACATCAAACCTTTTGAGTATTTATTGACAAACTCTTTTTGTTATTAATATAGATACAGTGATGCTGATAGCTTTTTGGTTTAGTGCGTCCTGGGACGCACATATTTCTTTAAATGAGTCCTTGGGAAAATTAACAGGTCCCAACTAAAGCCGTTTAACTAATACCTTGTAACCTATCCTGTGTAACTCATTTCTAAGAAACTATTGAAATGTATTTACAGTTAACTTGAAATAGTGAGGGAAGAAAAAAGAAAAACACTGGGACTCATGGATATGATTTTACTATGTCCTTTTAGATTTTTGTGCGTCAGGGACACAGGACGCGTACCTATCAGCATCTCTGTTGATATACAATATAGTATTATAGTGTGTACAGAAATAACCTACTCGAGTTTCCCTATAAGGATCTTCAGGGTTAAACCCACTGAATTAATCAAGATATTGATTAATTACAGTTAACTGCGGGATCGAGCATTTATATTTGTTATAATGCTGACTTATCCGAGTAACAATTATACCAACCAAATATTGAGACTAATCCAATATTTTTTCCGGTAAGTCATTCCCTTTACATACATATATATATATATATATATACAATATATAAACAAATATATCAAGAAACTGCTGCTTGTGAGACTTGAACCTGCAATGTAAACAAAAATGCATAAAGTGGCAACACTTATTCTTTCTTATAAAGTATAATCAATATTTGATTAAAGGGAGACAACTCAGTTCTTACCAATTTTGTGAACACAAAAGATTTAACATGCACATATAGGCCACAGTCCCAAAGCGATTTTCGTTTAGTTCTGTCTGATTATAAAATGGCAGATAAAATCACTAATCTCATTGGCTAATTTTTATTTCGGAGTTAAGTAGGTTTTTTTTTTACATATTTTACTCATTTAAAACTTAATTAATTAATTATGAAACCACGATACCTATGTGCGAAAAGTATCTATACACTTTTTGTGATTTTATCTTAGTCATTACGTAAAAATTATTGAGCCATCTTTTACATCCGACGGATTTTAAAAAGTAAAGCACTTTTCACCTCTGGGACTGTAGCTTAATATTGACTCAATAAAATTATGTAAACTTTATAAACAGGTAAAATCATTAATTTTATTGTTAGAGTTTTATTCAAATTATAAAACCAGAATTGAATTCTAGTTAATTCATTGACATTACTTGGTTAAAAATTAATGATAAAATAAACAATTCTTAAAAAAAGATTATTTTAAGTATTCATGATATTTTAAAAAATAAGTTTTTCTGAAATATAAAACTTTCAAGTTTTTAAATTTAAGAGATTCTTGTCAAATTCAGATATTTCAAAACCAAATTTCGTTACCTCAAAGTTTATCTTGTTAAACATTGCCGAAATGCACTTAAGGTCATTAGTGATGTTACACCAGTATCCTTACAGATTTTGAATTTTCCAACATTATATCTATTCTACCAGTAGATCTGACATGTCATTAGGCTGCCTCCTTTCCAGATTTACTGTGTATTTTACAAATAGTTAATAAATTCTTATATATTAGCCCAGGGATATACATAACAGCCATATAGAGACTTGCTCAGTACTTATATAAACTAGGAAATTGAAGGAAATACTTAAAAAGTTAATCGATCAATATACGCTCATTAATAAATTTTGGAGGGCGTTGTCAGTGATGTCATTTCTTGGGTCATTGCTATGATCAGATAAATAGGTAACACCTGAAGGTGGCTGGATGATACAGTGTCTGAAACGTGTTTTTACATAATACAATAAAATGAGGATAAGTCAGAAAAATCAAAATAATACACACCAAACCTCATCTAAAAAATTCAGACACATAGATGGTTTATATATAAATAAATTGGTATATTTATATAAATATAAACTTTACTACTGGAGAATTTGATGTAGCTCTTCTGAAACAAGTGTGTACATTTTCATTTTCAAACCTCATATCATACCCCAATGGTTAGCAAGCTAGTTTCTTAAGCTAGTTCACTAACAGAGATGATGATAGGTCCTGTGTCCCTGACACACAAAAATCTAAAAGGACACAGTAAAATCATATCCAGGCGTCTCAGTGTTTTTCTTTTTTCTTTCCTCAACATTTCAAACTAACAGTAAATTCATTTCAATTATTTCTTAAAAACGAATTACACAGGATAGGTTACAAGGTAGGAGTTAGGCACTTTAGTTGCTTCCCCAGATCATAAATAAAAACCCTACAATCTATTAAGAAACTTTAGTTGGAACCCATAAATTTTCCTGGAGATTCATTCAAAGTAAATATGTGCGTTCCAGGATGCAGTAAATCAAAAAGCTATCAGCATCTCTGTACTAGCATTATGAATTTGATCCTAATCAACTACCTCATTACATTAGCCATTTACCAGACCAAACTAAGCTGATCTGATAAACTTAGGTTTGCTTGGTGGTTGAGACAGTTGTACATTTCCTACCAATACCAGTTATCAATATTTAAGCTCAGGTGAAAAACAGGATTCCACACTTAAGATATTGACACATGATCATATTCCCAATTGGCCTTATGCCATACCTAAACTTAATACATTTACTGAAGTCTTACACAGAGCGGACATAAAGTCAGGTACTATTTTAATGAACATGGTTAATGTTTTTTCTTTCACCCTTAAGGTGAATACAGGAACATGTAAGTAATATTTATTTAAAATGGAACAAGCTACATTGATTATATACAAAGGTTTACCTGCATAAATTAAAGGTTCATCTGCATAAATTAAGTGTTTTATTATTTGTGCATTGATTCACCCCCCCATACTGATCTTTCTAAGATTGATACTCGAAGGAAAACAAAATTATAAGCTTCATGATTTTTTCTTTAAATTTCTTATTCTTTTTGTCTTTTCTTTCGTCTTCTTTCTTTCTTTTTCATTCATTATTATTTCATCTTATTTATTTCCATTTTTTTCTTTCTTTTTTTATCGTTTCTTTCTTTTTCATCTTTCTTCTTTTCTTTTTTATTTAATATTATTTTTTTTCTAATTTTTTCTTTCCTCTTCTTTCTTTCGTCTTTATCTTTTAACTTTTATGTCTTTTCTTTTTTATTATTTATCTTTTCTTCTACTTTTTCTATTATAAAATTATAAGCTTCATGATAATAATTAAAAAAAAAAAAAAAAAAAAAAAAAAAAAATCGACCTAAAGTAACCATTAATAATTTTTCCTATTGTACAGGGTGATCCGAAAGTCTTATCACAACTACATTTTTTTTTTTAAAAAGAAGTAACATAATTTCCTAATTGTTGTTTTTACATACAGCTAAAATACGGAACACTGAATGAAAATGCAAGACCAGGTTTTTGGAAATTAACAAGGTTTTATTTAACAGAGTAGAGAATGCTTGTACCCTAAAAGTGACTTAACTAGCTCAACTGTGCTGTGCACGTGCGTCCTAACCATTCGATTCCCAATCCAAAAGTGTCATGGTGGAAACCTCACTTCTGGGTTTCCATTGGCCCCCCTACTAATCAAGGGAAACAACTCTATTTTTGTTAGGTCTGAACCTAACATTAATACAGCCCGAAATTCTAAAAAAATAATTTAATTTTTAAAACTTTTTTTCTTTTTTTTTACAGGTAAAATAATCACGACTTACATATCATTAAAAAAAAATAATAATGAAAGTTAAAAACAATATGTAGAGTGACAAGACTTTCGGATCACCCTGTATTACTTAATAAATCTTGAAGCAACAAATTTGAATTTGCACAATATTTCAGCTCACATGACTTTATTTAAAAATTGATGCTTAATCCTATTTTCATATTCAAAATCTCGCCTTGAATTATTTTCAACTTTCCTTTTTCTGAGGAAAAGTTTATATGAATTATTCAACTTTAGATTCAAAGGCCTAAAAGTCCATTTATTTATGCCATCTATTAAGAGATGTGGAGGTATATGGTGTAATGGTTACCATCATAGGAAATGGACATGACGAGTTCAGATCCTGGATGAGGCTGTTAGCATTTCACATAGCGCTAATATCCTTGGGAAAGATCTGAATCCAACTATTCTCTCTCCAGCTATGGGTAAATAGTAGTGCTCATTAATTTTGGTTAGGCAACCCGTCTAGAAGGAAAACTCTGAATTCAAACTCTGCTTAAGTAATTGACCATATGTCACATCCTACTCATGCGGAGGAGGTGGTAAATATATATACTATCTATTTAGTTTATCTAGATACTTCATAAAAATTAGTCAGACAAAAATAGATTTGTTTAAAACTGGGTATTGCTGTTGGTATACTTCCATCTATGAGAGACGATGGAGTAGTGTCCATTTTTTTTTATTGGAACTACATAGCCTGGGCGAGTTCATATGGAGGATGAGTTGCAAATCCCCCCTCCCCACACTGCCACTGTGGTCCAAAGGAAAGGTAAGAAGCCAATGCAGTTTGGCAGTGGGAGTGTTGCTGGAGTTGCTGGGTAACACTGGAATTCAGCATCCCACCACCTTTAGGTTGTTTAATGCCGACAAAGTTTTGAAATAAATTCATTCTTAATGGATAGACAATTTTTATTTTATAAACACATTTTTCTATAAACCCATAGATGGGACCCTAACAGGTACTACAAACTCAGAGTAAGATTGAACTAAGGAGCAATGGTGATGAAGGGGTGCTCCACATTCCCCAGACCTCCATGAAGACCCTCAGACACTGCCTTCTAGCACTCATATGATAAAAGGGGCTGGGGCATGCCATATAAGGGCAATAGGGTTGGGACAATCATATAAATGCTAGGGCTTGACAGGGTCAGCAGATTGAACGGAGAGGGCCTCTCCGACCGCCCATCTAGCCTAAGTAAGGGCCAAAGTGGAGTGTTGCATGTCATGGACTGCTTAGCCACCAGGGTTCCATCCTTAAGCATCAGGGTTGCCACCCACGGCCAACAGATGTCCCCATTGGGGGAATCTTACAGAAGTGCAGCCAGTGTATTCTAACGTCCTAGTTGACTGGGCAGCATTTACAATTGTACTGTGGATGATAAAGTTAACAATGAAATAGAGAATATCATGAAGCTGATAATTTTGTGTTTCCCCAATCTTAGAGGGATCAGTTCAAGGTGAATCAATGTATCAATAATAACACTGCATTGATACAGGTGAATCTTTGTATATAATGAAAGTTGACAATTCCATTTAATACTAGATATAAAAATAAAGAAAGTAAAGTCTGTCGAATGGCATATTGTTAGTATCAACCAAACAACGAAGGAGTCTATCCCTTTTCACTAGCACTAGACCAGGGAGATTATTTTTGCCGAGGTGAAGCACCACACCTACCATCAGCTCCCCATTTTACCAGACAGATAAGATTACATAAGCTGTGCGCTGAGTTGGCGAGGACCAGTATCAAACTTGTGATTCCTAGGCAAATGCTCTACCGAATGAGCTAAACCGGGAACATAATTCTTTTAATAATTCTTAATTATTTATTGAAACAAGGGGCACCTCACGCGGTGTAATGGTTAGCAAGTTAGATTCGCAGACCACTGTTAATGAGTTTGATTCTCATTGGGCACCCCATCCATCTGGCCTTGTGCCATATCTAAACTTAGTAAATAACTATTTATCAAAACAATATTTAATACCAAATAAGTAAAAATGGGAAAAATTCAATATATTTGAAGAGTTTGGAAATGAAAAAAATTTTTTTTTAAAATCCAGCAAATTATCTTTTTTTCTATGATGCCAGTCTTGTACTTCATCCCAGCCTTTGATATTTTTTTTCTTTTTGTTTTTAAATGTAAAAAACCTGGAGATGAATACATAAATATTTAAACAACTTTAGAAAGAAAAAAAAAAAAAAAAAAAAACAGAAAAAAAAAATGTAAAGTAATCAAATACAAAACAAAAAGAAATAATCAAAAGAATAAATAAAGAAAAAGCAAAGAAAATGAGTTAAATTGCAAATATATGTTTATTTGTTTGTTAAGCACCTTCTAAGAAACATAAATGCGATTGACAGACTAGACAATGTTCTGATGAGCAGGCATCACAAAGCCGGGTGGATTGTATGGCGTTTGATACAAGGTGTTGCCGGCCGGCTCTCTGAATATCTGACCACACATTGTAAGGGGTAATATACAGAAATGGGAAGAAGAAGAAGAAGATGAAGAAGAAGAAGAAGAAATATGGGAAGGTGGGGGCGGGCATAAAGGTTGTGGTGGTGAAGGGATAAAAAACAAGGCTGAAAAATATCAGGGTTGAGGTGGGTAAGGGGGGTTCAAAAAGTGGAAAGTGAAGGAAAGATTTTGGATTTAAAAAAAAAAAAAAAAAAATTATAAAAACCCAAGTCTCTCCAAAAAGGATATAAATTGTCAAGTAACAACTGTATAGAAAAAAAGGGGAGGTGGGGAAAAAAAAAAAAAAAGAGGAAATGGGATAGGGGGAGCAAGATATTTGGGGGAAGGGATGTAGATGCCCCACCTGTGATGAGCTTTGGGTATGGGAAAAGGGGAGATAATTCAAATCAACATCTGTTTTTCCATCTCTGTTCTTTCCACATAACAATTTGCCAGTATAGATGCAAATTGTTAAGGAGAGAAAAGAAAAAAGATAAAAAAAGAAAAGAAAAACTATACTCAGAATTTTCTGATCAAGCCATTCTATAAAAGTCATCATCGGGTTGCATGATCAGACAGCTTAAAAATTGAGAAATCACAATACAACACCGTCAGCAGCAAAAGGACATTTAGGAAGTTTTTCTTTTTATTCAGCACAGTGAAGTTATGATTTGTTTATATATTAGCAAGTTCTGGCGATTTACTTGTATACCACATATTTTTCCTCTTTTTCAATGGATGTG